>JBBDHG010000319.1:317500-839875 GCA_037951165.1 Lophius americanus
GGAAATAGGTCTCCTGTCCGGTGGGTGAAAAGTGAGAGGAGATGAGGTGGATACTGGCGGATAGTATGATACGATCTAAGCCACCTCCTCGTTGAGTGTTGCACAACTGTGATCATCCGTTCTGTATTTATCAGACAGCCAGCCATTGTTTGAGGTGTGGGGAGCGTGTACGTGACGTAATGGTTAGGTGAGGGTGCAGCGCGCAACAACACAGTGCTCTGTATTATTTTTCCGATTTAAACGAAGTCTCATGGCAAATAATTTGCGTCAAGGATTTTTAGTAATAGAGTTTTTCGAATTATTGGATGAGTCGTTTCAGACTTACTTTAAATTAAGAAATATCAACTTTAGAGCAAGATAAAACAAAACTAAACATCATGACATTTAAGCTTTTAGAAAATGATCTCAGATTTTACAATAGAGGTATATTTTGGTAGAGCATTTTGGTGGACCATTCGGGTAATAAACACAGCCGAACAAATTTCCTAGGTTCTGATGTGAATATTATGTCTCTGGACTCAGAATTGTGGGATTCTGAGCGAGTTGTTTGGATGATGTTTAGATGACCTTGTTACCTTGTATCCACTTTAAGGTCATGTAATCGCACTCTTAAGGCTGAACAATGCACACTCATTAGAAAATAAGAGAAAAACTTTGCCAATTTTTTATTCCTGCATGGCCCCCACCATAGGATTGCCATGAGTGTCCTGCGTGTCTTGAGGATAAACACCTGAGGGAAGGTGTGTCGGATAACCCCTGCATTAACTATATTTCCATGCCTGTTGCACTGAGGCTCTCTAGATAAGCGGAGGGCAAATCGTGGCTGCCTCTTTCGTGAAGGGGAAAAGCAAGTTGAGGATGAGGGCACTTGTCGTACCCCTTGTGCCTTTTCTGAGGGGTCTGGGAGAAGCTTGTCGAGAGATTTGGTGTCTGGCCGGGACACAATACAGCCAGCTGTGCATATGGCCTGGTGCGTTTAGGTTAAGATGAAACCCCAGTTACAGCTGTGCATTCAAAAACATCTTTCAGGCAGCCCCCTCAGTCCTCTGCCTTTACTGTGCCTCCCTCTGAGCTTTACGTTGCTGACCTCCACAGGTGCTGGATAGACTAAGTCTCTCTCCCATCACGCTAGTGACGGCAGAACTCTGGTAGCTATGCACAAGGCAGGTTCATATGGCTTGGACCAGCTAGCCCCGGTCAAGTCCTCTATTGCGGCACTCATTGTCTCTGCAGATGAGGCTTTGAGGCCTCATGTGCGCTGCCCCTGGCTCCGGCTCATGTTTGGCTGGATTACAGATGACCCACTGACAAGTAGTTGCAACATTGCTGCCTGTATGGATCGCCTTGGCAATTGGCTGTCACACCTGATCCTGGCTCTGTCTCGAGCTCTGCGGGAGTTGGGGTCGGATGCTGCTGACCAGACCCTCAGCGATGCTTTGCTGCAGGCCTTTGGATTTATGACCAAGGAGCTGGGTAGGTTGTTATCTCTGACTCAAATACGTCGCCAGTCGTGGTTGGTCCAGTCCCCCCTGTCCCAGGAATGTGGACGGACCCTCTGCTCTCTCCTAGTAGTACCAGGTCAGACGTTTGGGCCAGCTACTCAGCAGACCCTGGAGCGTAGCGTCCAGGAGGATCATGCTACACAAGTTTTCCGGTCTACGACAGGTACCTCGGTGTTCACCTAAGCATAGGAGCTTAGTGGCACCTGGTGCCAATTGGCCCCAACCACCTGGACATCCGGGTGGGCATTCGAGATGCCATAAATATTCAGTAACAGATGATCAGCACCGTTGCACTTTGACACGGCTGTTCTTTCAGGTGCCAAGAGGCCATTGCCTGGTCGCCAACCCTCCAGGGCCCAAAGGGGCTCAAGGGAGGTGAGACCTGAACCTCAGTGTCTAGGGGAGCCCACACTATCTAAGGGGTACACACTCCTATTCCCACGCTGTCCCCCACCTTTCAGTAGGATCAGACTTACTGTTGTAGAAAGATCCGACAGAAATCCCCTCTCCTGAGCCAGGAGGTAACCACCCTCTGCGGGAAGGATGCCATCAGGGATGTGGTCCCACAAGCACAGCTCAATGGGTACTACTGCACTTATTTTCCTGTACCAAAGGAGAATGGCAAGATAGAACTTGCAATTCTCCTTTTATTAAGGCTCTGATGTGGTTCTACTGCAGTTTCTACTGGTGCTTCTATTGCAGGTTCTATTGTAGATAATATTGCTGGTGTCTGATTGACCACAACTGTCCGATCTTGCAGGAGGCGCTGCAGGTATGGTTTCCCGGATCACCGGGTCTGTTGGTAAGGGATTGGCAGCCATCACCATGGATAAGGAGTACCAGCAGAAGCGGCGGGAGGAGATGAACCGGCCTCCTAAGGACTTTGGAGAGAGTCTGGCAAAAGGAGGGAAGGGTCTGCTGAAGGTACCAGAGCTCATGAGGAGGTCTGACTGCTGGTCTCATGTCGACCAGGTATGTCTGCTTGGCTCCTGTCAGTAATCATCTCTGTCTTTGCAGGGCGTTGTTGGAGGTGTCACCGGCATCATTACCAAACCTGTGGAGGGTAAGGGACTGATTTCTTCTGTCCGGTCCGGAACTATGAGCTTCTGCTAAATCTCAGGTGTTTATGTCTTCAGGGGCGAAGAAGGAGGGTGCTGCCGGGTTCTTTAAGGGCATCGGGAAAGGTCTGGTGGGCGTGGTCGCTCGACCTACCGGGGGCATCGTGGACATGGCCAGCAGCACCTTCCAGGGCATCCAGAGGTAGGCTCCAGGACCGTGGTCCACTCTTGCTTATCTTCACGTGTTCTGGTTCTGTCCGTGTTTAGGTTTTTTCCTTTTTTCTGTTTTCACCTGTAAGCTCTGATCACATTAAAGCTGTGCTCCTTCATCAACTCACCTCAATTCCTATTGGCAGGATCACAGCCCTATCTCACTCCCTGTTTGGTTTGGCTCTCTAATTAGCTCATCTAGACGACTTAGGGGCGGTCAGATATTTATATATACAGATGGTAAGTTTCTGGATTGTGTCTCAAACACCATCACCACCCACGCCTTCATGACGCTGCTACTAGAAACCCTGCACCCTCCGTTTGCTGCAGCATCTTGAGTTCAGAGATCATGCCTCCTGACGAGTCACCGGACCTCCAGTTGTGTCACAGGTGCTTCATAGCTGTGGGCTAATCAAACCTGATGTACGTTACTCGTGATGGATTGCTGTACGTTATTCGTGATTGACGGGTGTACGCTAGCCGTGATTGACGGGTTTACGCTAGTCGTGATGGATAGGTATACGTTAGTAGTGATGGACGGATGTACCATAGTCGTTATGGCCGGCTATACGTTTGTCGTGTTGGCCGGTCGTAAGTTAGTCATGATGGACTGCTGTCATTGCTAGTGAAGTACGGATGAACATTAGCCGTAAAAGACCGCTGTCTTTTACTCGTGACGGATGGCTTTACGTTAGTCGCAATCAGCTGTACGTTACTCCTGATAGACGGCTGTACATTAGTAATGATGGAAGGCTTTACATGCGTCATGATCGACAGCTGTATGCTCCTTGTGATTGACGGGTGTATGTTAGTCTTGATTGACGGCTATATATTATTGTGATGAACGGCTCTATGTTACTATTGACGGACGGGTGTACGTTAGTCGCGATGGACAGCTGTAAGTTACTCGTGTTAGAATGGCATTACTCGTGATGGACGGATGTATGTTTGTCATGAGAGACCGTTGTAAGTTACTCGAGATGGACGGCGGTGCATTAGTTGTGATGGACGGTTGTTTGTTACTCATGATGGCGAGTAAATATTAGTCTTGTCGGACGGCTATATGTTACTCTCTTATAATCATTTCATTTGTTTGTTTTCATCCAACTGCTAATGATACATTTCTAAAAACAAGAAGGATTTGGATCACTACAACCTGTGCGTCCCGTGGTGAAACATGTTTGTGTGATTAAGGATTACATCATCGCTCTGGCTTCAGACAAATAAACCCCAGTCCATGAGCACCACCAACTCGATCAACTACCCCAGAAAGGAGTGGCCTTTTACCAAGATCCAGCCCTGACTCCACTTTGTTTGTCCAGATGCCTTCCTGACCCTTTATCCTCATTCATTTTGTTATTTAAATCCCCTTTATCTAAATCCACTCCTGACTCCGTCTCTGTATTAAATTCACTCTTGTCAGCGCCCCCTTTATCCCCCTTTATCCCCCCTTTCATTTGACCGCCATGTAATCTGTTGTGTTGCTGTTTCATGCCTTCTCTGTAGAGGTCAAAGATGAGGATACTGCATGCAAAGTCTCTGAGGAGCCCTCTCATTGGCTTGTCATGGTTCATGTGACTCCTTCAGTTGTACCATACATAATTGAAGGCCATGACGTCATTGTGATCATCTGATACTGACCTCTGCGTGGTTCTGTGTATGTGCGTCTGTAATGTCAGAGCAGCGGAGTTGACAGAGGAAGTGACCAAACTGCGTCCGGTGCGTGTGATCAGGGAGGATGGGATCATCCGACCCTATGACCTAACGGAGTCTCAGGGATTCGATCTCTTCCAGGTTTGACTCATTTCCTTATTCTATGAAAGTGTGACATCAAAGCTGGTCGGGAAGATCAGGAATCTTATTGCTGAAATCAAAGATTCCAGTTCTGATATCACATTTTTAAAAACATACGGGCATAAAGGGTGTTTGTCCAACTGGTAGTGGGCGTGTCTAGCAGTCTCTGTGTAGGTGAACTATTAACAGATGATGTTATTAACACATCATCTTCTCTTTTTCTATCTCTTCTCCTTTTTCATCTTCTTTTTCTTCCATATGCAGCCTGATGAGGAATAAACGGGTTTTTGGAAGAACATCATTTTTCTTTTCTCTGTTGGCTTTCTCAACCTGTGGATGTTTCTGTACATAATATAAATCTATGAATCAATACTCTATTAAATATATCTATATCTTATTAATCTAAATGTTTAATAAATTATATCTATGTTATTTGTCTACATGTCCTGTATGTGTAAATTTATGTATAGAGGCAGTGATGGAACAGGTTTAGCCGCATGCTACATAATTTCACTCATTGTTATAGTAAATAAACAGCTTGTATTCAATGTTTATGATAATTAATTGTTAAAATATAAATAAACAGTTTGTGTTGACGTTATTTATTTGTTGTATTTATTGTTTGGGTTAACAATCTGGTGGTGCGTTTTAGGTTTGAAGGTGGTGTTAGGGTGGTTGGGGTCCTCCTGCTGCAACCCGTCACACATGTAACACGGCAGTCATCAGGGACCTGACTGATGTCCACAATCACTACACGACCTGTTCTGTCTCCTGATTGGCTAGGATGAATAATGTCATCAATTAGTGTATGTGTGTTTCAGCATTCAGGAATCAAGCAACTGGAAGGTGAGGTGTTCAGAGACCACTATCCGTATGCAGGTCACCAGAAGACAACTGTCATCATCACCAATAGGTATGAAGGAAAACACAACCCCAACACACCAGCACATTACTCTATTGCTCTGTTACCTCTGCCCAAATACTCCTATACTTTATTACTCTGTTAGCCCTGCCCTCAGCACCGATACTCCGCTATTCCATTACTCGGTTAGCCTTGTACCCAATACTTCACTACTCCATTACTCTGTTAGCCCCACCCCATCACGTCACTACCCTTTTATTCTGTTAGCCCCACCCTCAATACTCCACTATATTAATCTGTTTGCCCCACCCTAATACTCTTCTACTCTTATCTTCTAACCTGTCATCCCTGACCTTTAACACTCATCTACTCAACTCTATTGGTCTGTTAGCCCCACCCCCAACAGTCCTCCACTCTTTTACTCTGTGAGCCCCGCCCTCAATACTCCACCATATTACTGAGAGCCCCCCACCAATACTATGCTACTCCTTGATACTGTAAGCACCGCCCTAATACTCCACTACTGTTTTTCTGTGGACTAATTGACCTTTTTCCCCGTCTGTATGTATATATATTTGAACTTTTGTGCATATGTATGCGGACGTTTACGCATGTCTGTTTGTGTATTTTATATGTATTTGTACGTGTGTGTATATCTGTGTGTGCATGTATATGTATGTGGACGTGCGTTTATGTATTTGTACTTGTGTGTGTAGGAGGGTGGTGTGTGTGAAGCAGGTGGACTTTGTGAGTCACGTCAGCAGAGAGTGGGAGTGTTTGTTGGAGAACTTGACTCGTCCTCCAGTCATATCAGGCTCTGGACTCACCATCTACTATAAGGTAGGTTATATACTGGTTATGTACTAGATTATAGTGTATACTGACTATATACTAGGTTATATACTGCTTATTTACTAGATTATACTGTATACTAATTATTTACTGGTTTGTATACCGGTTATTTACTAGATTATACTGTATACTGATTACATACTAGGTTATATACTGGTTATATACTGATATTGGTTATACACTAGGTTCTTCTTTCTTTGGCGGTTCCATTTAGCAGTTACCCCAGGGGATAATTTGATTCCATCTTGCTCTGTTCTGTCTGCGCCTCCTCTTTCACACAAACCGATTGCATGTCTATTATCCCACATTCAGAAATCACCTCTTTTTCGTCCCCTTTTTCTTGTTGCCGGCAGCTCCATCTCCATTATCCTTCTACCTTTAGATATTCTATCCCTCCTCTTCACGGCTCCAAACCATTTCAATCTGTCCTCTCTGACTTTGTCTCCAGGACGTCTCACCTGGACTATTCCTATGATGTCTCCTTTCTAATCCTGTCAATCCTCCTCACTCCCAGAGAACAGCTTCAGTCGTCCTACATACTACCATTCTATCCTCTCAGGTTACATTCTCCTCTGTCACCAATTTATAGTCTCCAATCTCTTTCAGCTAGCATCTTCTGTATAGGATGTATTCCACCTGCTAGCTTCTACCTCCGCTCTTATATGTCACCCTGTGTTCCTCCCTCTTCTTGAAATACCTGTTCACCACAGCTATTTCCATTCTTTTCACAAAATCTACCAACATCTGTACCTTCCATGTTCCTGTCCTGAACACCATACTTGCCCATCACATCCTCATCTTTTCCGCTCCCTTCACCAACATGACAATTGAAGTATGCTCCATCCACCACTTTCTCAACACTAGGAAAACTCATCACTTCATCCAACTCAGTGCAGAAATTTTGTTTCTCTTCCAACTCACAACAAACTTGTTGGGCATAAGCGCTGACAACATTCATAATAACACCTCAAATTTCCACCTTCTTACTCATTAATCTGTCCGACACTCTCTTCTCCTCCAGAACACTTCCCTTAAAATCACAACTACCCCATTTCTCCTCCCTTCAACTCCTTGATAGAACAGTTTCTACCCTCCTCCAATGCTTCTGGCCTTGCTGCCTTTCCACCTGATATCTTGTACACACAGTATATCTACTTTCTTTCTCTCCATCATATCAGCTATTTCTATACCTTTTCCCGTCATTGTGCCAACATCTAAAGTTCCTATACTCAGCCCTACACTGCTGCTTTTCCTCATCTCTCACTTTTTCCTGGCAGTTATTACCCGTCCCGCTCTTCTTTTTATTCGACCAACAGTAGCATAGCGTCTGCTGGCACCCTGCTGATTAGCAATGCCAGTGGCGGACGTTGAAAACCCCGTGCCCCCACCGATCCGGTTTTGAAATCACTTTTGTGTTCTGCATAATGGTCTGGCATAGGTTTTACTTGCCACCCCTGGGTGGCTGGGTTTTATACACCAAGTTTTCTACTGGTTGTATACTAGTTTATATACTGTGTGTACAAGTTTAATACTGGGTTATATACTAGGTTATATACTGTATGTACTGGTTGGATACTAAAAATTACCTTGTATAGCTGGTTTATAACCAGACTTTCTTGCAGTGATCTAGTTTAACTAATCCCCACTCGTCTCTCAGCAGCAGAAGTTGAGGTTTTCTCCGAGAGATGGTCAGGAAACGATCCGGACCGTCCAGCTCCCAGATCCCAACACTGCTCAGGTGTGTGTGGGTGTGGGTGTGTGTGTGGGTGTCTGCTGCTGGGTGTACCTGGACGGACTGATTCTGAATAGACCTGAAAAAGATGCCTAAACAGAAAGAAGATGCTGCATGTAATCATTAAAGACATCTGGTTCCCCTGCAGAGGAAAGGACAGACTTTTTTTCAAGTCTTGGAAAACACACATCAGAATCTAGCTTCCATCCGTCTAACAGAGGAATAACACACTTCTTTTACGGATAAAAAGTGAAACGTTTTTAAACAATATATGTTTGACCGTTAAACTAACAGGTCGACAATTCTCAAGAACAAATAGATGTCACTGGGATAAACTAAAGCAAATCGCACAATTTAAAGTGCATAAAATCTACAACTATCCGTAACGCTGAATCAGTGGGAGCCCTAGCCTTGTTTCACTGCAACAAGACGGTCCCTTCTCGGGGTAATGGGAGACAATGACACCAGAAGTTTGTTCCGAATGTCCAGTTTGCTCCTTAGTGTTGTTTTGGTTGCTGTTACTGCAGGAAACCATGCTTCACAAAGATAGGATGTTGCATATGGAAACAGGGTTTTCAGTGCTTTTGTGGCGATCTCAGGATATTCTGCTTTGATTTAAATCCATAATGCCAACAGACTTGTTGTCTCAAACATAATTTGAATCATTTGCAGTATCCTTTAGTTGATCTTCCAGTGCAGGCATGCACCATTCACCTGCTGTGTTCACAAATGGGTCGCGGATCCATCCCTTCCCAGTTCATGAGTCTCTCACGAGTAACACTCAAACTCTTTTAAAAGCAAAGATAGGTGATCCTTCACCGTCTTGGAGAATGGAGGTCGGGGCTCAGTCTCTTCTAAAATCCCTGCCAATGTTTGAAACATGTCAAATATCCCTCTGTTCAGTCGCCATTCCCACAGTTCCAGTTTAGCTTTGAATGCTGCTACTTTATCTGCTAACTTTAGGACAGTTGTCATTCTCCACTGAAGTGATAGATTGAGTTAATTAAGCAGATTGAATATGTCACACAAATAAGCGAGTTTTGAGACCCATTCCAGGTCACTGAAATGCGCTGCCAGTGGTGACTTTTTTTCTGAAAGAAATCTCTGCAGCGGCTCTTTTCTAACTCACCCTGGCCAGTGATCTACCTTTAGATAGCCACCTTACTTCAGTGTATAAGAGAAGGTGTTCTTGCTCTGCGTCCATCTCTTCACAGAGCTGCTAAAACAGACGCGTTAAGTTAAGACACGATTTAAGGGCATGTGATTTGGTGTAGTTAATAACTATAATTACGAAATTCATTACATTGTTAAGCTCAGGTGACGTTTTCCGGCTACCCAGCATTTCCCTGTGAATGACACAGTGTGTAGACTCACATGCAGGTGCAAACCCAGAAAGCCATCCAGTCATGGCAGCAGCTCCGTCCGTGCATACGCCGACACATAAGGACAGACAGTACAGTCTTCCTCACATGTAATCATTCAATTACTTGAATAGTTCTGTGGCTGTGGTGTTGGTCGGCAACAAAAGTTCACATAAAATGTCCTCATGCACATACACCTGATATATATATATATATATATATATCACACAAATACTATAGTAATGCATTGTTGTCAACATCAGTAGACTTGTCAACCTGGATAGCGTACCAAGGTGACTCATTTACCCTCTCCAATAATTGTTTCTTAATATCCTCCGCTATTACAATTCTATTTGCCTTTTGACAGTGCTGGCCGACAAAGGAACCTGTGCAATCTTTTTAACTGCAGCCTCTCCTAAAAGTTCTAGTCAAATGTCTTTGGCGGCTGGCAGAATCAACTCTTCACCAATAGTGGAGGCTTTCTAATGAGATTAGCTACTAAGTATGAAGCTCTCAGTGCACTTATTAGTTTCTGTGGTGGCCTTTAGTAATAGCTTCTGTCCTTCCACTTCTTACAGACTTTTGTTTTGTTTTGTTTTTTCTCCCAATGGCTTGTCTTTTATTGCCATGTGCTGTGTCTCCGAGTGCCGAAACAGTTTGAAGGCTTAATTGACTCATTTACTAGCCTGTCACCACATATTATGCAGAGCGGGCTTGGAGCTTGTGAATCACCTGTGGCAATGAAGCCGTATTTTAGATAGGATTCCTGGTATTGTCTTTTAATCGCAGCTTTATTTTTCTTTGAGGTAGCAGTCTCTTCCTTTTTATCCTCATTGGGCCTTTTTCCTGTTGCATGGAAAATCCCTAAGAATGTTCGTTTTTAACTCATTTTACCTAATTTTATGGTATCATATTACCTAGTCAATCTTCCTGACGTTCAAAAACTGTGCAAACGGATGACATGACAGAAGAGTAGCCGGTCATTTTCAAAATAAAACATCTTTCAGATTCTGAGAAGTCAATAAAACAAGAAAAAAAACAAGTTTTTTTATTCTTTACTCTCGACCTGGCACCACATGACGCTACTGGGTCGCGACCCCAAGATCGGGGTTCGCTGCTTTAGGACAGGCTCAGAAGAACAAGAAAATACTCTTAAACGCTGTCGCAGAACAATCCCTGGTGAGCGCCTGACCGACGGTGCTACTCACATTTCATGATCCGGTCCACAACAGCGAGTTTGTTCGCAAAGCAAATGCTCAACAAATAAGGGGAAAAGTGCCGAAATAATGAGTTACACCTAACACCTCTAAGAGAACCCATCTGGGGTCAGATGGACCGACACTGTCAACAATTTGAAAAGCGCTGGAAAACTTTGAAGACACTGATTTTATGCTCATGTATACATCACATGACAATTAAGTGGATCAGAACTGACTTTACATTTAAATATGGATCTGGGTTTTCAGAATAAAAACATGATGAGTTTCTGGTTTCACGTTACGTCGTATGGTGTTTATGTTCACGTAACATTTCGCAGAGTTTACAACGCAACACAGCCTCACTGATAACTTAATGTTTGCGAACGTCGTAATTATATAACGTTTATAGAGTAAGATCCCTTTGAGATACCAGCAAGGACTTTTCATCCCTCCCTCCCTCACTCCCTCCCTCCCTCGTGTCTCCAGTAAAGTATGGAGTATAAAGAGTTATTATCAGCTGTTTTTTCATTAATAGCATCACAATAACAGCAAAAACTGTTCTGATCACATGACAGACTCTGATGAAACACTTCATCTAATGTTGCTTTGTTCTCGTCACTCAGCTGTTGACAGCTATTCTGATTGATGTGTCGGCACATGTAAACACCCTTTCTGGTTAGATCACTGCTCATATTAACAGTCAAACAGGAATATTCTTCTGGAATTATTCAATTATGATAGGAGTGTCCATTTAAACCCACCGCGTGTGTGTGTGTGTGTTTGTGTGTTTTATGCCCTCTCCCTCACCTGGTTACCTTGTTTACACAGAAGCTGCAGACCTCCATCTCAGACGCTCTGGCTGCGCAGCAGCAGCATCGCATGGTGAGACAGAAGTCACAGCGCTTCCTCAAAGTCAAGAGAAAGTGAGGTCACTTCCTGCCAACACTGAAGTCACTTCTTGTCCACTGCACCTTAAATGGGGGAAAGTTCCTTGAAGAGCTTAATATAATATTATATGCTTTTATAATGTATGATGGGAAGTGGTATTTTATTTTGAAAGTACACATGAGCTTTGAGGCATAAGGGGAAAAACTCTGGTTTGATCATAGAAGTTGTGCAAACCTGTAGGCAGCTCTATAAAAAGCCTGTTCGGTAGTGTCCATTTTGAAAGCTGTTATCCTTTCAACTTAAGCAAGTTTCTCTACTTTCATTTGCCCTAATTCAATATTTACACAGCTTAACATGTTGACACCATCCAATGGTCATATGCTACTTTGTTTTCTGAAACCAAATGTTTAGAAATCGTAGGTGATTCTTGTTTTTATGGTTAGGTTGTAGCAATGAGCTTTATGTCAATAAACACGATAAGGATGAACGACGTCTGCTGGAGTTTATCTGTCAATAAACTGTCACTGTGGCAATAACATGTCTAACAGCTCGCTGCTTTTTGGCCAATGTCTTTGTGATATTTTTTAAATTCTTCAGTTGGGTCTTAGAAAAGATCTGCTGTGCTTCCGATGTGTAGAGTCGGTCCAATATTGCTTAGACATTGAGGATAATGAGTCATGAAATTATGGTTAGGCAGGAGATTTCTAGCAAGGCACAAACGCTTCAAATGCTGATGATGATCAACAATAATGTGTTTCAGAAAGGCGGTCCTACCATCCATTAGGACTTGAGACAACACAATATTCACTATCTGCAGAAGCATTTTTAATAGAAGCCAATACTCATCTGCACTAAATCCCCAAATATCAATGGCATGTTGCGCAGAAAACACCAAGTCTGTATACTTCCATCAAATAACTTAACCACTGGAGTATGATATCTCCTCTCACTGTAGCCATAGTTAAATGACTCTATTCTACCAACAAGTTCTTTAGCTGTTAAAAAGTTCTGCTGTAGATACTCCAATACAAGCTTTACCTCAAAGTGTTCTACTCCTTCTAAAATGTTGTGCATGATACAAAACAGATAAATGATCAGCTGTGTTCAATTTTGTGCAGCTAGTTCAAGAAACATGAACGCTTAAGACCCTATACATGACGCAGTTGTGGATTTGTTTATATAGTATGGCAAAGTTCTGCAAGCGTGTCTTTGGTCACGAATCACATTGTCTTCATCTTCGGAGAACACGGTTTGAGAATCGTATTTCTGTACAACATACATCGGCAGCAATACCGGGAAATGAAGGATTCCACGAACCCAAAAAGTCCATGTATGTCAAGATTATCCCCCGGGACTTGCACAATTGTGCCATGAACAGGTTTCTTTCTTTGATGGGAAATTTAATTCTGTTACCTTTAAACACTTTCAGGTCATCTATGATTGGCTCCAGTATGGTGTCAAATCCATTGGTGTTTAATTTTATGGGCATGAAAACATGCACACAAATGTATATTGACTAACGACGAAGGACACCACATTGGCACATTGAGTGTCGCAAGGAGATCCAAGACCGCAGGGAAAAATACATCTGGGTTAGCAAGATACAACAGAATATCATCTGCTTACAATGCAATCTTATTTTCCAATTCATTGACCCCAATACCCTGAATTTTATCATCTTCTCTTATTGCCTGTGCCAGGGGTTCTACATAAAGAGCAGAGAGAGTTGGTGAAAGAAGACAGCCCTGACGAGTAGATCCTCCCAATTTGATATGGTGTGTAAGAGGTCTATTTATCTTAATTCTCGCTGTAGGTGCTGAATATAGAGCCTTAATAGTGTTAATACAACTTATAGAAGTGACAATCCGTTGTCTGGACAAAGAACAGAAACTCCCAGCCGACACAATCAAAAGCTTTTTCGGCATTGAGACTGGCCAAGACAGAAATTAGTCCACTTTTTGCTACATTTTGTATTGCATGGAGAGAGCGTCTAATGATGTCCTGTGTTTGATGGCCACTGACGAGGCAGGGGCTAACCCTTTCTCAAGTGTCCACTTTAAAGATCTTAAAAGCATCCGGATAAAATCTTCTTTGAAAATTCTGGACCATTAAGCATGTAGGTCATCGCTTGTGGAGTGTCTTTAGTTTACGTGTTTTTTAATGCAGTTTCTAATTCTTCATTTGTAACCCGTGAAGTCAAATAATTATTTTGATATTCACCAATGGAGGGCAAATCTAATGATTTTAGAAATTTCCTTATACTACCTTCATTGGTTTGTGTTGGTTGAGCATACCGATTCCTGTAATATATTTCAAAAGTCTTTTTAAGATACTTCTGTATCTAACCTTATTCAGGGTCCAATATTTTGTATATGGATTGTTTGATCTGCTTTTTTTCATAATTTCCTGGTCAATAATTTGGTAGCATTAGGTCCTACTTCATAAAATGATTGTGTTATACTCGTATACTTATAATCGTATACTTTTTCTCTAACTCCTCCTTACAGCTTTCTGAGATCTGGTTTCGAATGTCTTTGATTTTTCTCTGGTCACTCTGTTTCCTACTGTGTTGTTTTTCGAATTCTTCTGATGTTTTTTCATCAAAAGAATTCAATTAACTTATTTACTTTTGCTTTCTTAACTGCTGCACCTATCGATATTAGTTTACCTCTTATTATGCCTTTAACCTGTCTCAAAGTATGTTTGGGGTTACTTCCCCTTTATCATTTAATTCAAGGAAGGTTTTAATTTCAGTTTTAATTTGTTTAACTATCGAATTGTTGTTAAGTAGACTTGTGTCGAGCCTCCAAATATTTTTTTTTGGCACACTGTCCAAGTACATTGTTATATAGACCGGTGAGTGGTCAGAAATGTCTTTAGTTCCTATTTCAAAGTTAGACACTCTATGTCTATTGTTCTTAAAAATAAAACAAGGCTATTCTTGAGTAGGTGGATGGGGGACTGTGAAATGGGTATATTCCCTATCTGACGGGTGTAAGTCTCTCCAAACATGAAGTAGGCCGATGGCGTTGATACTTTTTCTTAGTGTTTTATTCCGAGTTGTTATGATCCTTTTGTTGTTCAAAAAAATCTCTTTTTTGGAGGTACTTAGAGAGTAAAGTAGCCATTTCCTTTTCTATTTTGCCTTGAAGTAAGATATCTCTCCATTATCTCGGAGCTCCTTCACCATTTTCAAAATATATTGAGTTATGGATCAGTATTGCTACACCTCTTTTTCGGCCTGATTTGCAAGAGCTTTAGAATGTATTCTTGTATCCAAATTGTTTTAGCTTTTCATGCTCACTTTGAGATAAATGAGTTTCCTGGAAGAAAATGATTTAGACTTTTTATCTTTTCATCTTGGTCATCACTCTACTCCTCTTAACCAGATTGTTTAACCCATTCACTTTCCACGAAGCCACTCTAAGGTTGCCGTAACCCATGAAAACAATTCAGTCCAATTGTGCCGACAATATGAACATATGAAACATAAGAACAAAACAAAATTCCTTGCATAAGTGCAAGTGCAACATTGACTTCCATCAGTGTCTTACACTGCCCTGGTCTACCATCAGGTCCATCTGAGCGGTCGTGGAGAAACATTCCTACCCTATGTAGGGGCCCACTCTTTGCTGAAACAAAGTTCCTTTTCCTTTGCGCAGATCAGTCATTTTCTTCTCCTCCTGATAAGTTTGCATTGAAGTTTTAAGTTCGGGAGACAGTGAGATATGATGAATAATACCCTAGTGTTATGAAAGTACTAGTTTGGTTTACCAGAATAAAATAGATCACCTGAGGACAGAAATGATTTAACTTATCTGACTTTTACTCATAAATTTTTATACTTGCTGTTGTTGAAATCCTCAGAGTCTCTGTCTGGCTCGTTGTGCGTGGTTTCCGTCGGTATTGGTCCAGTGTGAGGTCCATTTTTGTAGACGCGGGGAACTTTCCCAGTGAGTCTTCAGTCTGGCAGGGTAAGGCGTCTTGAAGCGTATTTGCTTTTCCTTCAGCAGTTTCTTGATATCTTTATACTCTTTGAGTTTATTGTTTACTTCCACAGGCAGGTTGTTTGCGAAAAAAACAGTTCTTCCCTCGTAGTAAATTTTTTTTGCGCACGCCATTTTCAATATTTTATCTTTCGCATCATATCTCTTGAAGTCGAGTCGACTAAGACCGATCTGGAGAGACTTTCAACTGGGGGTTTAGGGCCGAGTGAACAGTGTACACGCTGAATTTGTAAATCTGTGTCGAAGTCGAGACCCAGCTAAGTTCTCAGACAGATAATTATGAATATTTGCATTGAAGCGCCATGGCTGCCTTCTTTAATATGCGGATGTTGTAACGGTGTGACTGACTTTCTAGATTATTAATTTTAGTTTGGAGATCTCTCTTTTGTCTGAGAGAGCAAAGCAGAGTGTCCCTTAGCTCTGTATTAGCCATCTCCAGTTCCGCCACGTGTTGCTCCACTTCAGTTTGCCTCGTGCTGTGGTTGCGGACATCTCCAACGACATTTTGTAGCATTAGGTTAAACTCCACCTTGAAGTTGTTAAATTCTTGTTTCATGTCATTCCTAAAGTCAGTTTTAATATCCACAATTTGTTGTTTGAGTTCTCATTTTGTCTTCTATGTTCTTTCTCAGGCTTTGGGTAGCTTTAGCGGTTGTCAATTCACTTTACTCTTTGTTCGTAAACATCTTCCTCTCCATTGATCGGCTGCGGTTCCTATTTCCTTTCCCTGTTGCCTCGTCGTTTTTTTTCTGTCTCCCCCAGAGTTTCTTGATCGGACCCCGCTCATTCTACGTAATTTAAATAGTCGAGTGGCATTATATCGCGTTATTTAGGGTATAAATACAACTTATCAGGAGGGTTCTGCGCATCACTTAAATCAATGTCGTGAAAACAACAAATAAAGTTAATACTGACCATAACATGTACAGAACCCAAAGCTGAAGTAAAAAAGGTGTTGTTGTCAAGGTGAAAACTGAAGTCAGTATGCGCGATGGTAGTTAATAGTTTTCTTCAATCAATGTTTATTTATATAGCCCCAATTCACAAAAAATAATCCACTTTCTGCCACTTTTCTAGGGCCGAGCCGCCGCGGCAGCAGAGATCGTAGGTTGATAATAACAATAATAGTAATATAACATTTAGCAATATCTTATGGGGATATACTATACAATAATAATAATAATAACAACAATAATCATCATCATGGTCATCATGAAAACAGTGGACATCGAGCAGGTCCACAGCAGCAGATGCAATCACCAACCATGTGACCTTACAGGGTGAGAAAACACAAAGACTCCAGGGAAGAAGTCAAGTTAGTAGCATTCAGTGAGGAATACTGGGCTCAATAGAACTCTGATTGTCAGTCAGCCTGGCTACAGAGCTGAACAGAACACTGGAGTGGTTCTGATGGTCTTACATCAGTGCAGAGTAACGGGCCGCTCTGGCGCTGCTGACGGCTCTCCTATATTTGTTAATGCTATCTTGCCAGGCTAAGCAGGACTCTACAATTTTTCTTGTTTCTGTGTTTGTTTGAGGTTTGGAGTTAGTTTGTTAAACATGGAGCTACTCTCCTCTGTTTCACACTCTTCTTTTTTAGGGGGGCAATAGTGTCCAGAGTTAATCTCAATGAGTTTGCAGCCCTATCCACAATATAATGCACAAGACTAACGCTATAGTCAAATTCTTTTAAATTGAGACATGCAGCTGAACTCAGGGCTGATGGAAGAGCTTATTTAAATGCTGCAACTTCTTCAGATATATTTATAATAATGACAGTGTCCTGTAATCTGGTTAATAATTTGACAGTGCAACCCTGAGTGAGTCTTCGTGATGTGAATCAGTAAGGCGTGTTCTGTGTTTGTCCTTAATAAAGTTCATCACAGTAAAGGCTGATTCAAAGAGATAGGTTCAACCAAAAAGGCAGGCAATTATAATAGCTGCAGTGCATAAACCTTTGTATTTTTGGTACGCCCTGGTGGGCTTTGAAGTAGAGGTCATTATATCAATGTTAGGATTTCCACCGGTCCAGCAACCAAGTTGAATGTTGCACTTAGTTGCTCAGCAATGCATTCCATGTCCACTTGCATGACAGGATTTCAAATGAATGTCACGCATGGCTCAAGTTGATCAAAGTCGCAGAACCTGTTCTCAAACTCTTGTGCAGGTCTCTTCATGAATGGAGAGTACTTTCTGCAGTTTTGTCAAAAGTCCTAGGTGCTTCAGTCATTCAGCACTGACTGCATTGAAGTAAAGTGCAGCACTTTTTTTCTATGTAAATGCAGAGAGAAAATGTTCATCTTAGCTTTAAATGCATTTACAGCGCTTATGTCAGTGACAGTCTTACCTTTTCCTCGCAGCTCACAGTTCAAATGGTTAAGTTTGCCGGAGATGCCCCTAATAAATACAAGGTCAAATATCCATTCAGTGTCCTCGAGCAGCGAGGCGTCTTCCCCTTTGGATTGCATGAACTCTTTGATTTCACCCAAAAGTGACAAAGAAAAAAGAAAACAGTGGAAATCTCCACTTCCCCTGCTGAGCCATTGGATTTCTGTGTGTAGTAACAAGTCACTATACTCAGCTCACAGCTCCTCCAATAGCACCTCGAATATTCTGTGTTGTTTAGCTTCCGAGCGGATGCCATTTATTATCTTTACGTCGGTAGTCATCACATGATCAAAACCGGTCTGGTGAATGATGCAGTGGTAATGTAGAAATTTTTGTAAGTCTCTGTCAATTTTGCACTGAGGAAATGAAGCCTTTATGTTGGCCCGTCCTGGCTGGAGCCCCGTCTGTAGTCACCGACACCAGCTTTTCCAATGGTACCTTTTTCTCCACCAAGAACCCCTTCACGACATCGCAGATGTCAACTCCCCTCGTTGTTGTGTTTAAGGGCAGTTGTGTAAGTAGCTCTTCTTTTGTCTTTATTCATATATACATAAAACATTTTGTTTTCAAGATTTTATACTCAATAGTTTCATTTTCAAATCTACATCAATGCAAGTGTTATTGATTCGGAAATAACAGCAATACAATTAAATACAAGTTTTTGACGGACCTGCATGTGAAAAAGTGCTATTTTTAGAACAGCGGGCGACCAGTTTCCCGCGGGCTACCTCTGCTATGGCAGCGTAGTTGAGAGCCAGCTTAGGCCAGCCTTAATTATAAGCTTTTTCATAAAGGAAGGTTTTTAAGCCTGCTCTTAAATGTAGGAGCTTCAGAGACTTATTTGTACCGCCTGCTAGTGGGGCATTACAGTAATCCAGCATGGAATTAACAAATGCATGAACTAACTTTTCTATATCTTTTTGAGACATTGTGCCGTATTTTAGAAATATTATGCAGATGAAAAAAATGTCTGCTACCAACAACTTTGCCACTGCTGATGCGTCTAGTTTGGCCGTTGGAAAAGCTTCAACTCAATTTAAGAACATATCAACAATTACAAAAGTCAATAAAATCCAATTGTTAATCTTCAAATGGTTTCATTGGAGGGGATGGGCACTCTGTGCTGTCTGAAGACGTAGTTCAGTTAGTTAGTTGGACAAATTACTAGTCGTAAAAACCTTTTGTGAGGAAAATTTAAAAACCATTTGTCAACCAATATTTTTTAATCCGACTCATTTCTCCCCATGATCCTGACCATGTGTCAACTTTTCGTCGTGAGGAAAAGATATTTAAATAAGCATGACTTTTTGTCAGGGGCCATATGAAACATTGGTAACAAACTTACAACTGCTTCTCTTCCAAAGCCTTTTTCCTCTGGGGTGGCACGCAACTGCATTTGTTGTAAAACTGCTCTAGGTGTAACACGTTGATCAGACACAAACAAATTATATGTATTTGTGTAGCCAACTGTTTGGCCAGCAGTGTCTGCCTTTGCATTACACTGTGAAATAGTCACTTAGGCTAGAGTTTGTGTTACATTAACAGATAACCGCTCTAGACGGAAGGAGGATAGCATCAAGCAACAGCTAGACAAACTCATAGTGGGCGATTGGTTTGCCTGTAGATGTCAAGAATTGTCTGTTTTTCCACATTGCACCAAAATCACGTGAAACCCAAAATGCATAGTGGCTGTAAATGCAAATCAAAACACTTCTACATTTTGCCAATTTATATGCTTCTTTGAGAGCAGTACGCTTTACTGCCTTTTCAGTGGTACTAACGTAAATCCTACTGAAATTCCGACTGTCTGTAATCGTGCTGTTGCATCAACAAATTACGGAAGATCAGAATTCCCCAAAACAGGTTTCCTGTAGGTCTGGACTGTTTAAACAGATTTCACGTATTTCAACATAATTATGTGGTTCACCATCAACTGGAGTTAAATGAGACACCACTGCATGTAGATGGTGCTGTTTGGACACATCATCAGTGATGAACCAATGCTCATCGGCTGTTTCGAGTCTTTGGTCATTAGACACCTTGGGCGACCCAGCCGGTGGGGATCAGTCCCCAGCTTGTGTCCAAGTGGAACGCTACACCATGGATCGCCCCTCTTGATCTAAAGTCACCTTGACGCTTTTTCTGCAGCCTCAATGATGTTCCTGGTGGTTATCTTTTCCTGCTACCCTTTGATGCCAAGGAGCATGAGTGCCATGTGTAGAGACTGCCCCTGAAATCCCTTGCAGCCCACCTTGATTGGCTCACAGCAGGCCTTCCATGTATAACCTCTGCAGGCCTCTTGCATCTTGAGGTATTTGGCCTTCTACCGCTCATGGGCTTCCTCTATGCGGTCGTCCAAGGGGGCTGTAAATTCCAAGAGCCACTTGCTTTGTCTTTCACTCTGCCTGCGTTCTCTCTCCTACCCTAACGAAAGAAACGTTTTGCCTTGTTGGGAGCTGATGTTTGCTCTCTTGTATTCCAGTTCAGATGGTATCGGCTACTGTCTTCCCCACCTGGTCGTTGTGCCATGTGTACCTCCACGATGGTAAGTGGGACTTCAACAAGAGACCAGAAATGCCATCTGGCCCAGCAGCTTTACTGGAAGAGATGCGATGTACCTCCTTCTGGTCTAGAAGGATTCTAGGACAGTTTGGTCCAGGAAGTGCACCTACAGCTGCATTTTGCTCTAATGAAAAGACTATAGTATCAAACCTACTATAACATTTGTTCAAACACTGAGACATCTTTTTGTTGGAGCCACTTTTGTCATTGCCTTCATGATAGCACCTGAAGTGCGTGGCTCACTTAAGCTGTCTGTTTGGATTCCACCTCAAACAGGTGCTTCAAAGAGATGTCCCTTATACTTCATAATGCTTCTACTTCCATGTAAATACTGTCAATATTGGCATAAAACAAAGGAATTCAACTGTTCTCTCTTGTTCAGAATGTTGTGGAATAAATCATTCTATGCGGAATCTACAAGTTGAAGTATGGGGGCTGGTTCCTTGCAGCCTACGTGGGACTTTATTGAACATAGAGTCAGTGTACATACAGAGAAAATCCACTCTGTCTATAACAATAACCCCTTTTATTTTTTAATTTATTTTTATTTTCATTCTTCTTGCATCTCCTCGCCAGCATCGGTAACGACGCAACATGCCAATAAATGTGTTCTAATCAGTACCATCAGTGCAAATGTTCCTGTTCTTTGCCAATATTGGTTCCCAATATCCCAGAATTTGGTCCAATCAATCAAATGACCCCTACTTCCTGCCAGCATTCTCCTCAAGCTCCTGCCTTAACTTCTGGATCTTAGTCATAGAAATAGAAAAATGCCCCATCAGATTATAGTTTTCTTAAGTACTAATGTATAACAATGTTCTTCAAACTTTTGACATAACACCTTTTTAGCAAAGATCTAATCCAATACTCGCCCATTTCTGCTACTTAATCTGTTTACACCTGACGCCTTTGTGGTCTCATTAATGTAATGAACGAATCTCTGTTGGTGACGATAGTCATAATTAATCCAGTCATCATTTATGTTAATTACAATCCAGGAGATTAAAGATTATACTTAAAACATCATCCCTTTCCTCACTTTGAGTTCTCTGAACTTTTCCTGCACCTGTCCTGATTAATAGTGAAGTCATCTGAGCGTGTAGAAATTAAGACCTTACAATTAATAACAGTATTACCTACGTGAAGTTCTTCCTCATCTGTAGTAAATCCTCCATTTGCAAAACACTCACACTCTGTTAATTCTTCTATTCTGTTCTTTTGTAGTTGACTCTGTCTGTGATGTGATAATCAGAAACCCTGCACACGCTCTACAGAATTAATATTCAGGATATTGATTCAGTTTGTCATGAATCTTTTGGGATCCATACACGAGTCTGTATAGAACAACGAACATAGGAAGCCTACTTAAATCTACTTTAATGAAACTCTTATCAAGATTATTGTTAATCTTATGCATCTCTGCATTAGCTTGTATTTTCCTGTTACTCTTTCTCATAATCCACTAAATTTTCAGACCATAGCATTGCTACCACGATGATTGTTATCATGGTCTGTTTCTGCATTTTCTTTGTTTAGCCTCATTGTATTCACAGTACTTGGAATAGTGAGCACTACATTAGGAGTCGTAGTTGTAGCAATCAAATTTACTGGTAAAAGCAGAAAAATGGTTTTCTCGGAAAATAGTTATCACTATAAAACTATTAAACTTTATCTCGAATAGTCGTTTGAATTTGAATGATAGCAGTTACCGTTGTATTAGAAATGAGGAATTTTTAAAATTGCAGAATGGATAATACTACTATAAGTAGCAAGATTAATTAAAGATGTGATACTTTAGCATAGCATAAAGAAGTCTCTTTTCTTTCCCCGTCTCCCAAGAAGGACCAGTGTCACCAAAAATTGCAGTTCATAACAGCGTTATTTTATTATCTTTTAGAGGACAATGTAGTCATGGCCCAAATCAGCAAACAAAACAAGTCGGCTCTATTACCAAATTTAACCTACACTCAATCTCATTAAATATTAGTAATCAAGAATCATAATCTGTCCTCCCACCACACATGATGTCTAGTGAGGAGATTTCTCTCTGTCCATTCATCAACATGTGATTAACTAAAAAGTATTTTAAGTCTATCTGAGTTTAATTGACAGTGCTGACGCCGGTCCTATTATCGCATGGGTTGGAACAGGTGTGGTTGCATCGTACTCTCCAGGTTCATGGCTTCTGGATCTTCTCCATGATCACCTGGTCGAGGTCTGGGCTCTGACTTTCAGGTCTTTTAGAGTCCACACAGGCTCGTCCACGTCGGTTACATATGACACGTGTTTCCTGACAGCAGCAGCGTCAGATGCTCATTAATCGCAACGCATGTTTGCAAAGTTACTGTGTTTATCAATTTCTTTAGTCTGGTACTTCCCTGGATTCCTTCTTGACCTTTGGTGCAGTGACTCATGTTGAGCCACGTCCTGCTTTCTTCAGCCTAGACAGCCGTTGGTGATGCCCGAGCCACCTTATAGAGACGTTCCTTCTTCGGCTCATGCAACTTCCTTCAGAAAACATCAATCACTGTGACCCTGGTTGGTACCTGGATCTCTCCTCTTTTTCTACGGATAGATAGATTTGTGCACGGCCTTTATAATCTTCACATAATCTTTCAACTGTATTTGCAGGTGCTCAAGCGGGGCTGCTGTGTTCAGATCCCTTAGCTGAGTTGAAAGCATGGTTCAACCCGTTAGCGTCTCATGCAGTGCTAGATGCGTGCTTCTATGAGTTTACATGCAAAAACTTATAGGTGCAGGAGGTCAAACATCCATCCAGTTTAGCTTAAAGCTAAGACATCTCTTGTTTAGTTCTGCTGTCAAGGTTCTGTTGTTTCTACAACCATGTCTTGACTTTGCCTCCACACATTGTTCGCTTGTCAGCTGCAGTTGAGAGAAAAAAAATACAGCTAAAGAAATAATATAATAAATATATCTTTCTTTTATTCACGTCCCCCCTTTTAGGCAGTACGCTCTACTGTGTCTACAAAAGTCATCATGGTTAATGATGTAAAAACAACCAACATTCCTTCGTGAGCTCCACAATACTTAATCTCATGCACTGTTACCATCCTCTGCTGCCAGATACTGCAGTTTAGTCCCACATTCTGCAGCATTAAAGTTATACAAAATTATTGGCATCTTTTTATGATTTGTGGTTATATCGTTTTACTCACTTCCTCTAGTTTTTTGGATTTTAAACGTTACCCTGCCAAATCACTCTTCCGGAATATCTAATTTCAGTGAGGTGGATGACACTACAAGCTTGTAGTGTCATCCACCTCAACGGTTGATAATGTAATTATTGTGACGGGCCTATGTTCACTAAGTAAACAAGTACTCAGCCACATGGGGAAAACTCCATTAGTGGTGCATTATCATTTTCAGTGCTAGGAGTTTTTGTGAAATGTTGGCTGTGTCCAGTTCCATGAAGACCTTCTGAAACACTTCAAAGAGGCACTTCAGGTCGTTTGGATAACTTAAGATCAGTGCATAAATGAGTCCAAAGAGCATCACAAATCCAGGTTCTTCAGAACTTCAATGCATTCAAGCACACCACTTACATCTGAAGGTTTGTCTTCAAATTCCCAATTTAACTCAAATGAAATGCCTTGTCCGAAAAATGACAAGTGAAATTGTTTTTGCACGAGAGTTCCTCCAAGTGAGTAGAATCTAAGAGTAAAAAAAAAAACGAAAAATAAAATACAAGATAGATCCTCTCGAATTGATTCAAATCAGAGGAACATTTAATCCATGATCTACAAAATATTTTATGAGTTATGTGTTATATCTTCGACTTTTCGGAGACATTATTATGAAAAAGGAAGCCTGTAAATAAAGTCCAAATTTGGTGAATATGAATCGACTTTGGGAGCTCTGTCTTGATATTGTATTTTATTCGCTTGGAGGAGTTGAGAGGACAAAATTTCGGCGTAAGTGATAGGGTGATGATGGATGTGATGGATGCAGTATCAATTGGATGTGGTGATGAACTGGAGCATGCATTGGGAATAGTCACTGGGATTATGAGGCATGTGTCTTTAGTGTTTGGATCTGGGGAGAGTGAAGAGCTAGGACACCACTTTCAAAGAGCTTCTATCTTGAATGTCAGAAATTTAGAAGAGGTTCATGAATTTGTTTCCAAAGTCTATATCTTTGTACTGAAGCCTGAGCTGAACTGTCACTCCTAAGAGTTTCCATTGCTAAATCATCCACTGATATCGGCATTCTGGACTTGACCATGACCAATGACAATGACAATGACCAATGACAAATACCATTTTTTTCATCCTCTTCACCTCCGAAAGGACTCTGAAATAAAGTAGTCCTGACATCCTGATTTGTCACACAAACACCAACACAGAAGTAGGACATGTATTGGTGTTATTAAAAAAGTGTTAAGATGATTTTTAGGAAGGTTAAACATTGTCTCCCTCCCCAATAGCAAAATTAAAACCCAAATCAAATGTTTGTTCAATGACCTAAACAGTGTTTTAGTAATTTATCTACATCAAACCTTTGATGACGATGTGTCTCCCCAGGGTAACCATACGTAATTCATCTCTCACTATGCACATTTGTGGAATCTCTGCAAATTTGGCAATCCAGCAGTTGCACATGCAACAATTATTACATATTTATTATTCCATGTTTTTGGTAAGCTGCACTTGACTGATGTTTGGATACTTCTGGCCGAGAGCTAACACAGCCTCCTTATTCAGAATATCAACCATAACTACGGAGACATTTATCCCCTCCAAATTTGATATATTGGCACTAAATGAATGTGCGTGATAACTGATCAATTGCTGTTGTTTGACCGCCAGTTATTTGTGTGTTGGGCAACGTGTTTAAAAAAAAAGCTATGCTTGGTTTCAAATCTCACCGTAATTGCCCCTACAAGAGTAACTAACTGAATCAAGTGTGGGTAATGCTCAGGAGATAGTGTTTAGGAGCAAATCTCAAAGTGCTACAAGGTAAGAGGAGATAAAAGCATCCATAAACAATATAATAATAATAATATAAAGATATTAGCAAAATAGCAGCAAGCCTTAGCAGCAAGTTATAGGTTCTCCTGAAAAGGAAAATTTTTTAGTCCTTTTTCAAACGTTTCAGTTGTCTGTGGAGCCCTCAGATTGTCAGGGAGGGCATTCCAAAGACCAGGGGCAGCAGAACAGAAGGCCTGATCACCCATGATGCTGAGCTTAGCCCGGGGGAGGAGGAGGTGGTTTTAGTGGGTAGAACGGGGGGCTGGTGTTGTGGTCATTGGTGTGAGTATTTCTTTCAGGTAGGGGGGTACGTTGCCATGGTTACATTGGTGAGTGAGGAGAGATCTTATAGAAGAGAGGGGAATGTTGTGAGAAGGTTGTGCTGGTTCTGAAGGAAGTCTGGGTATGATTTGGGATGCCAATTACAATTGGTTTTGGAGTGGTTCAATTGGAGAAAGTTGTTTTTCATCCACACGCAGGAACATGTGTCAGTTTTTATGTAGATTTGCGTGTCTTCAGCGTAACAATGGAATGAGAGTCCATATCGACTGATGACATGGCCAATGGGGAGCATGTATAGTATGAAGAGACTGGGGCCAAGGACTGATCCCTGGGGGACCCCACAGGTGACGGTGTGTGTCCGGGACCTTGAACTTCCAAGGGAAATGTATTCTGTTCTGTCGGTGAAGTACGATTGAAACCAGTTTAGGGCGGTGGCAGTGAGTCCAGTGGTGTGATGTAGGCAGTGTAGGAGTATTCCAGGGTCGAAGGCAGCAGACAAATCAAGGAGAATCAGGAGGGAAGGTGAACCAGCATCTGCTGCCATCCGTAGGTCATTTGTGACTCTAAGCAGAGCTGTTTCTGTGCTGTGGGCGGAGCCAAAACCAGACTGAAAGGTTTCAAAGAGGTTGTTGCATTTGAAGTGGTCCTGGAGGTGGGCAGCAACTACATTTTCCAGTACTTTTAAGTGGTTTGATTATGGCAGCTTGTAGGGCAGATGGAACAAAGCCGGCCTGGAGGGATTGATTTTTAACATCGGTGATCAGGGGACTGATGGAAGAGATGTTAGTTTTCACTAGTGCTGTAGGAAAGGGGTCGAGGGTGCCAGGTGGAGGGTTTCATCATCCTGTTGATAACCTCAACTTCCTGCTGTGAGATTTCTGGGAAACACTTTAGAGGCTGGGAGATGTCAAACTGCGAGTAAGCAGACTGGATAGGTAGAGAAGAGGAACCAGAAAGGACCGAACGGATTGAGTCAATTTGTGGTTTAAGAAGATGATTGATAGTGGAATTCCAGGACTGGTTTTGATGATGTCGGAGTAGAACAGTGACCAAGCCTCTCTAAGGGACTTTGAGTAGACCTTTAGTTGTTCCTGAAAGGCTAGCTTGTGGACAGTGAGACCTGAAGCCTTGTAACGCCGCTCAATGACACGCCCAGCTGCCTTCATTTTCCGTAGCTCGCTGGAGGCTGAGCAGGAGAAGGGGACTGTTTCTAGTTTTTACAGGGGCTTGAAGATCCAGGATGATTCTCAGAGACTTATTGCAGAGATCTACTGAGTCATTGACTTATACAAAGTATGTGGTCATGTATGAGACATGATTTAGAATGTGGTCATGTACGAGACATGATTTAGAATGTGGTCATGTATGAGGCATGATTTAGAATACAGTTACGTATGAGACATGATTTAGGATGTGGTCATGTATGAGGCATGATTTAGAATGTGGTCATGTACGAGACATGATTTAGAATGTGGTCATGTACGAGGCATGATTTAGAATACGGTTACGTATGAGACATGATTTAGGATTTGGTCATGTATGATGCATAATTTAGAATACGGTCATGTATGAGCCATGATTTAGAATGTGGTCATGTATGAGCCATGATTTAGAATGTGGTCATGTACGAGACATGATTTAGAATGTGGTCATGTACGAGACATGATTTAGAATACGGTCATGTATGAAACATGATCTGGAATGTGGTCATGTACGATACATGATTTACAATGTGGTCATGTACTAGAGATGATTTAGAATGTGGTCATGTACGAGACATGATTTAGAATGTGGTCATGTACGAGGCGTGATTTAGAATACGGTCACGTATGAGACATGATTTAGGATGTGGTCATGTATGAGGCATTATTTAGAATGTGGTCATGTATGATGCATAATTTAGAATACGGTCATGTATGAGCCATGATTTAGAATGTGGTCATGTACGAGACATGATTTAGAATGTGGTCATGTACGAGACATGATTTAGAATGTGGTCATGTATGAGGCATAATTTAGAATACGGTCATGTACGATACATGATTTAGAATGTGGTCATGTATGAGGCATGATTTAGAATCTGGTCATGTACGAGACATGATTTAGAATGTGGTCATGTATGAGGCATGATTTAGAATCTGGTCATGTACGAGACATGATTTAGAATGTGGTCATGTATGAGGCATGATTTAAAATACGGTCATGTACGAGACATGATTTAGAATGTGGTCATGTATGAGGCATGATTTAGAATACGGTCATGTATGAGACATGATTTAGGATGTGGTCATGTATGAGGCATGATTTAGAATACGGTCATGTATGAGACATGATTTAGGATGTGAGGGATTGTGTATTAAATAGTTTGATTTTAATACTAGATGAAACAGTGAGTCTCTGTATTGGCAGAAGACGACTGAAATCCACTCCGAGATTTCTATCCCGCTCAGTGAGTAGTATTGTCATTGAGGAGAATAATAATAATAATTTATACTTATATAGAACACACTTTACATACAGCATCTGGGAGCAAACTACTCAACTCCGAACCCTGCCTCATCTAGAAGAAGAACAGGCGCCAGGATGTCCCACAGGCTGAAGGACATTGAAGTGCAGTTGCACAA
Source organism: Lophius americanus (assembly GCA_037951165.1). NCBI lineage: Eukaryota > Metazoa > Chordata > Actinopteri > Lophiiformes > Lophiidae > Lophius > Lophius americanus. The sequence continues at coordinate 345,810 of JBBDHG010000319.1, forward strand.
CCAGGTATTCATTCTACTGTCACTCTCTTTTTTATAATGATATATGTTTAATGTATATAGCGATTTTCTAATCACTTTTTTAACAACATGGTTCATGGCCTATGTCTTCATTTATACATGTGTAACATCTTTAATAAGATGAGAACTCTGTCTCGGTTATACCTTTTCACTTAGTTATTTCTCTCTCTGCTGTTTAGAGACCCATTTCCTTGTGGGAGAAGAGAATAACGTGGTTTATTCTCTATATAATGTCTCATACATGACCATATTCTGGACAAGTATTTGGACGTGATGTGTCTTACAGAAACACAGAAAGGGTTTATCCAGGGGACATTGTAAATGTGCAGAGATATCAATTTCTGCCTTCCAATGTTGACATACTGATCTTCCTCGAAAAAAAATATAATTCTAAATTCCAAACTAGGACACATGGAAGCCTTAGTTTGTATACTAGAAGAGATTTTATTTATCCGTATTATTGATTTAATTGTTTTGATGTCGTATTTGTTTTAAAAATACATTATTAAATTAATTTGCACTTTGTGTTGTTTATTATTATTTTATTTTATAAATAATGAGTTAAGGAATCACTTTGAGTCATTATTTGTCTGCAAGCTCATTCTGTTAAAAATATAAACAAATCGTTGAGTGTATCGTTACATCCATACAAACTTCGCATTAAGCCACATCCGGCCTAGCCTAGTGACATCAAGCAGATGCTGTGTCTCCACATGGTCCAAGATGCTGCCCCTGGACGAATCCGGGAGAAGCAGGCCTGACTTCCTGGTCTGGATCAGAGAACTCCTGTCCTGAGTGACAGACCTAGAGTAGGCATCATCATCATCATCATCTCACCACCTGCTTGTTCATGAAAAGGAGTTGGTTAACTGACACTGATATCTAATTGGATTTTACATCCTTCACCAAATCTAGAGAGCTGATCTCCAGACAGTTCAAATTCTTTAATAATTGCTTTCTATCACCATTACCAAGTATTTACTTTTAATCTTTATCTCATACACATTTGAACTTTCATGATCCTTAACTACTCTTTTTTCATGATCATTATTCATATTTTTATAATCAAATAAATATATATATCCTATTTAACCCATGCAGTCATCCTGTCTGTTCTTTCATGAAGAAAAAATGAAGATCACTGTAAAGGAGAATTTATGACTTTCAGATATTTGACAGAATAATTTGATCAATTAAAAAACTCTGTTGATCCAAATTAGTATTACCCAGTTTCAGGATGGTGCCTCTTCTATTTTCACGATGCTCATATGGCATAAATTATGCTAAACAAGCTAATTTTATGACCACCTTATGCCAAATGCTGTTATAATTCAATTATGTCATTTTCACATTCTTGTAATGTCGGAACACAGTTACAACATTAATGCATTTTTGTCTTGTAATGTAAACAGGATTTCACTACGAATAAGGAGAAGGAGATCGCAACATCACTGCTCAACTGCTGCAACTGTTCCTCGCCAACAGTGAAGTTGCTTTCGGCGTCCAAAGACTAGACATTGAAAGTGAAGTAAGTTCTCTGGTTAAATGGGTCTTCTGACTTTTCAGGTTACCTTGGCTATCCAACTAGATTCTCACTGGTCCGAGTTATATGACTGACCAGCCAGAAACTCTGGTCTGTATCTCTAAAACAGCTTTTGCAATCATTTATATGCTGTTTAGCTAGTCTTTGCTATGTTACTGTTTCTTTTTGCTGAAGTTAGCCGTTTTTATCGGTATTCATGTTTGCTACAGCTGCATAAGCAGTTCATATTTTCTTCTTAAATAATCCTTCTGTTTGTCTTTATGCATGTCCGTAAACAGGATGAACACTCATGAGCAAAACATTAGGCATACAGCTGAGAACCTGACTCATCACTTTGAAGAGATTTAGAGTGAGTCCGCTGACGCTTAGGCGTTTACAGGGAATGTGGGAAATAAAATAATCTTCAGTCTCGATGCACAGCGTGGCTCTAAGCAGAGATCTTCTGGTGTCCCTCAGTGACTCACAGTCTAATTAAAGTCTCATAGTTTGGGCAGTTCATTCTTTAAATCTTGCATGCCCTACTTGTGACGTTTGTATTTGCACATTGGTCTAATAGCTTTAGTTAATCACAGGTGGTCAATGAAGAATAGTAAAAATCCATGTTAATTGTTTTATTTACAATTTTAAACCCCTTTAGAAAGGCTTAAAGTAAACATTCTCGCAGAGATGCATAACACATGCTTTCCATATTTTATTGATGCATATTTTGTCTTTATTCATCTATACGATGTAACAAAACAAACTGTTCGGAGGTAACTTCACTTTGCTCAGTTCTTATCTGCGGAACGGGTCGGACTAGAAAACGGGTCAGACTAGATTGTGATAGAGTATGATCTTTTAGGTATGTCAGCTTTACGCATCTTTGAACCAGATTCAATTCACCATAATTCACCACTTCTCAGACACAAACATAAAAATGTAACCTGAAATTACTTTGATGTCCAACTTGCACCACTACATCATACAACCACCAATATTTACAGTAAACAACTTGTTTTGTCTCCCCGTAAGCTTCATCATTTTATGTCTTTTTTTCTCAGAGAAGCATTCCAGTGTCATGTGGGCATCAACTATGAGGACATAAGATGATGATGATGATGATGCTGAAGTGCTGCTGCCACCAGAGGACCTCGTTCTCAAAAACAAGACGCTCTCTCCCGGAGCAAAGTGAACGCGTACAATGTTTACAATGACTTGTGCAACCAACTATGTTTGTAGAGGATGCTTTTTCCCTCAAACCAATGACAGAACTGGTGAGGGACAGATGCCGTGTACAGGAAACACTGAACACTGAAAAAAAAAACACTGACCACTATTGAGAATTATTGACACACCTTTAGTCTTTTTAACATGTGATGTTGTCACCGCAAACACAAGTGGTCTATCAGTCGACAGAACTTACAAACGGTAAATTAACGTTGGCCCACACCGAGACATTATTTCTTTAGGTAATGAATGTTAAGACATCAGAAGTAATAGCTGATATTTTGCCGTCATCACAATCAGTTGTTGGTCATTTTTTAAGAGTGATGTTCTTAGAACAGTTTGAGGAATGACTGTGAGAAGAATATAGTAAATGGTATAATATTTGACTTTTTGTTGATGTAAGGAAAACTTCTTTGAAAAAAATGCAGAAAATGAATTGATAACTAAAGCTGAATAATGAAAGAAAGAAAAATTCTAGATTAAATCGGCTTTATATATTTGTTGTTTCACAACAACTATATTATGCTGCCTTTGCTCTTACATGCTCTTAAAACCTTTGCTCCTCTACAGCAAGTATTGAAATATATATCAGGGTTAATCGAATGTATTTAGCCAGTTATTACGCGATAAGAGAGAAGTCTACTTGTGTAGATGTAGGCTTTTTATGTGAATGCAACATTCATACTGGTAATCGAAGTAATCCAAATTATTAAAATAGGTTACTTTCATTGAGTTAACCAAGGGAATACATTACAAAATGCATTTTAGAACATGTATTCTGTAATCTGTGGTTGAATACTTTAAGATAAGATAAGCCTTTATTAATCCCACAACGGGGAGATTGGAGGGTTACAGCAGCAGAGAGCACGAAGAGCAATATAACAGAATAAAAATAACAATATGTACATCAAGAAATACACAAGTGGCAATATCCAGTAAATTAAATGTGCGAGGTGAAAATGTGAAAATGTCGAATATTACACAGCTCCATTATGTAAAGCGCAAGTGAGGCGTTTGTGTGTGTGTTAGCGTGTGTGTGTTTGTGTTGCTAGCAGTGCCGGTTGTAGACTCAGACTGCTGCAGGAAGACTGGTGAACTCATGAACTTATTCCACATAGTTGTATCAAAACAATCCTTCAGAGCCTCTTCGGTCTCTTGGGACCATTTCCTCACCGTGGTGCTCACAGCTGGTTGCCTGTGCATGATGGGTTTTTTAAACAGGCTGGAGATTGTGGTCTGATCTTTCAAGGGGGGAGGGGTGATGAGGTGTAGGCCTCCTTGGTGTCTCTGGTGCAGCATGTCACATACTGGGCGAAAGTGGGCAGTGTGGAGGGTTGGGGGGCATGGTTGAAGTCACCACACTGTAAAAAACTAAAAAGAAGTTTAAGTTGATAAGACTTGAAAATATTAATTATTGACATTTGAGGCAATAATGTGAGTTAGCTCAGCGAACCAAGCCATTGTTTGCTTGAAAACTATTTGGTGAGTTATCAATACTTATATCTTTAAGTTGGTGTTCAACACAAAGGACGAAAGTTCTGCTAACTTTTCTTTCTTTGTCATGAAATGTTGGAGAGCCAACTTTGGGAGTGGACATTTGTCACTTGACGTCTCAGTCTGGCTGTGCTCCCTCGAGCTGGAGTCCACTCAGGTAAGTTTTAACCTACCTTTAATTTAATAACCTGACAATGATAATGGAATTTTATTCAGAGTAATTATGTTGTAAATGAATGGATAGGGAGATTTTCACACTTTCAACAACATTTAAACACAAACAGTTTAACAATCACAGTGGAAAGCTAGCGACTAACTGATGTTAGCGACTCTTGCCTGGGCAAGTACCATCCAAACGGAACGGGCATGTTTCTTCCAACTGGCTGATATTGTGTTTAATAAATGTTCACTAACTTGTTGTTACAGTTATAAGAGTAACTATTAAGGTAATAATCGCTAACTTGAAATGGTGGTTACAACATTAGCTGGCATTTCATGTCTTAGAAGAATTGGCTACATTAATCCTTTGTTATAATAACACTCGTGCAAATTCAACACCAGCATCGCTTCGTCTTATGATGCAGGACAGTAACAAGTCAGCAAACTGGTATGGCAGTAATAACACATTTTATTTAATTATCAGAGATGGAGAGCGTGGAGCGCGACACCGGAGCGCAGCCTTTCCGAGGCACAGGCTCCGGTCTGGTTTTGTCCGCCATGCAAGTTAGTGGGCTGTCTAGCTGTCGTGTCAATTCTCTCAATCGTCCTGCAGTCTGAGTAACTGACAGACTTGAAGTCGAGACAGTGGTGAGAGGATCACGTTAGACTATAAAATGATTATATCTGAGTAGGTGGTGGAACTCGTATAATGGGATCAGTGAGCGAAAGTAAAGTTGTTTTGTGCTCAGCTAATCTCTTCTCTATTGCATCAATTATCCATAACAGAAATTGTGCAAATGTTCAATGACGTCCTGGTAGCGCTGAATCGACGTGTTTAAAAAAGGTATCTTATTGATCGCTCTTTCATACTAGCTGCTGATTTTCTTTACCAGCCAGAAATCCACAAGTACTCAGCTAAAACAAGGCTTACTTAGACTGTTGTATGTTTAAGTTTGTTGATTAGGGCCTTTACTAATGTATTAATTTATATAAATGAATTGTAATTTGTCTGTGCTTTGGTAAAATGTATTAAATTTTAAAACCAAGACACAATATTATATGAAGTTTGTCAATGTCTCGTAAACTCCTGTCTCCAGCCTACTGACATTGTCATTAAATTGATAAATATAGACCATTAAATTGTTTAATGGGCATTAACAACCTTTTTTTTCAGATTGAAATTAATGCAGTGCAAACTGGCCTTGCATCCACACAGACTGCTGTCGCACTTTTAGAACCATTGGCGCATTGAAATCACACCTTTCAAGATTTCACAGGACTTCCCCAAGGCAAGATAAGGTAACATTTAAGTGCTGTGGAGAGTGTGCTCCAGGGTATTACAAGACATTTCAAGCTAGTCATTATTTTAAACAAAATCATTTTTTTGGAGAACAAGAGTTGGATATTGCATTAGGGCTATATATAGATGATTTTGAATTGTGTAACCCATTAGGCACATCAAAGAAAATTCACAAGATCACTGTTGTTTATTGGGGAATTCTTAAGTTTTGTTCAACTTTACACTCAATTCCTTTAGCTCTCCTCGGAAAGACTTGTGATGTTAGGCGGTTTGGTTATGAGAAGTTTATCAGTCCTTTAATTAAGGATTTAAAGTCACTGGAACAAACAGGGATGTTTGTTCAAGGTGTTGATAACTACGTAAAAGGCTCAGTATTTTGTGTCAGTGCTGACAATTTAGGAGCTCCTGCACTTGCTGGCTTTCAGAAGAGAGAAAATGCAAACAATTTCTGTAGATTTTGTTTGAGAAATAAAAGTGAGATAGCAACTACTGCAATTTCTTATTTTCAGCTGTGGTCCAGAGAGTGGCATGATACATTTCTGGTAAAACTCAATAAGGAAAATGTTCCACGTGTAAATGGTGTTAAAAGGTAATGTGTAATGAGTAAGCATCTGTCATACTTTCACACTGTCATTTGTTTCCCTCAACACATATTGTATGACTTTTTTGAAAGTGTTATTCAAGACGTTGATTTCAAAAGGCTATTTTACCTTAGACAGACTGAATAACCTAACTCATTCAATCATAATATGACTTTTGATGTGTTGACTCTCTCACTCTGCACTAGTACCGCTCTACAGCAAACGGTTGAGTCTAGGAAAAGAATGTGAGGTTTTATTGTTCTCAGCTGATATGGCTCACCTGTGCAGAGAGGAGCATAAAGGCTGCATCAACTCGCTCATCATGTGTAGGCATCTGTAGATCCATATGTCATGCTTTGACATGTGGATCAAAGCATTGATCTACAAAAGCATTGTAGATCAATGCTTTTCCTGCTTTGATCTACATGTTAGCTGCAAATTTCCCATGATGAAAGACATGGAAAATGTAGAACTAACACAGTTTGAAACCTTGCATCATTTACTATAACTTTCAGGAAATTGTCTCTTTTCTTTTACCTTCTGCCACCTAACCCTTGGTCTTCTTCTTTTCTTTTATCTTTTGACACAGGCTGGAATATTGCTGCTGGAGAAAACCTCCCAAAGAATTTCTCGTAAAGCGGTTCTTCCAGAAGTACCTGAATCAGTTGAACAGTTGCAAATCATTCTTCGGGAAAATCTTCAACTTCAAAGCTTCTTCACACTACAGTATGAGGACCCAGACTTTAATCTGTAATCTGATTAATATTCCCGAGTTGCCACCTAAACGTGCTATCTTGTACATTCTTTGAGATGAGTCAGCTGCACTGCCTCAGCCAGAGTCAGACTCTGTTGATTCAGGGACATCCCTGGACACAGCTAGTTTAACCACCAGAGAGTCACCCCAGAGTCCCTCAGCTTTTACATGGAACTTTCTGCCAAGTGCATCAGAATGGCCTTCACCTTTCCCCATTCCATCCTACTGCTATGATGTTGAGTTGAAATAGCGCAAAGGCAATGAGGAGTATGAAAGGATCAAGAAAGGTGTCAGTATGAAAAGAGACCTGAAGATGGAACTTTTGGACAAGATTGCACCGGCAGTTTTTGAAGTGAAAGCCTATCCTGATCAAGACAGGATTGATTCAGTTGCTTCTGCTCTTGTCAGTACACACCCCTGCCTTTGAGAACGAGGAAGTGGATTGGGGTATGATGGATGAAAGATGAGCATAAAATACAAACTTGGCAGTTGTAGGTCTAAGCTACGTCAGGCAGGCTGTATCGAGGTTAGCCTTAACCAGAAAAGGAGGAGCCGTGAAGATGATGGTGCAGGTCCTTCTTTGAAGAGAGCCAAGCGAGGCGAGAGTAACCATGTCCCTTACCATCCAGAAAACCATAGGGATGACTCACTGGAGGATGAATCACTAGCTATGGTTGAGGTGTTTAAGAAGAAGAAGAATGTCGCACTCATCAAACAAAAGACTGAGCTGACTTTCTCCTAGAGGCGTAAGGAGACTGCAGGGCTGCAGCCCCTGCTGTCAGAGGTTCTGGAACGGTGGCCTGCTCTGTTTTGCGTGGCAGATGGAAATAAGTGAATGAAGAAGAGATTAGGTTGTGTTTCTTATTCTGATTTTTAAAATAAGAATCTAGAGTTTCTTAAGTATGTTGATTAAAATGCATATTTTAACGTGAAGATGGTGAAATTTTATAATCTTAGTAAATAGTATTTAAATTTCCTGTTCACATCCTCTTTCATCGCATCACCAACAAAAAGCTAACTGACAACTTCAGAGCAGCCATTAATCAGCACCCTTCAAGGCTCCATGGACTCAATCGGGCTAGGAGCCTTTTTCCACCTGAGATGGATCGACTCTTCAACGGCCTGGATCAAGAGGTGAAGTTTAGATGTAACAATTTAATCACTCTGAACAGTATGGACATAAGAAGAAATTGTAGGATTTTTTAATTTTTATATAGCTGCAGTTATCACATTTTCTTGTATCAATTGTCCAAATGTTAAGTGACGGTTCTCGGGTCAAACCCTCTGACTACATCCACTGGACTGTTACCTAAAGGACCGACACAATAACACAAACCTGATTTAGGTGGAGGTCGCTCAAAGTAATAAAAATGACTATTTTTCTCAATGGACTCTGGTGGCTTTGATCAGAGCTATACAGCGACTCTTTTTTTAAACAAAGTGGATCTTAAGCTTCCAGAAAAGTCTATCTCTGCAGGGATCCTTTCCATGATGTTGTCAGACACCGACAATCTTAGCCTTTCAGTGGACATACCTGTGTCCTATGACAGTGAGCAACTGTCATAGGGCACAGGTGGAGAAATGCCAGTGAGCCTTTTAAAGGAGAAGATGTTTGAGCTGCATTCATCAGGCATTTTCTAGATATGGAAGAGGACTGCTGTTTGCATGTTTGCTGTAAGATTCCTGTGTGTCAGTGACATCTTGTCAGCTTTCATACTACTCTCTCTGTTTCAGACATCTGGCATCACAACACATGGACAAACTGCAGCCTTGAAGGGCCTTCCACTGTCTGTCGGTGACAGACACCACAAGCTCTTAAGGAACTGTCTTGTAAGTGGTTATAAGAAGCAACGCTGACTTTTGACTTCAACTGTTACCTTTCTGCCCTTTGGACTTTTTCTAGACATTCAACACTGTTTCCGTCCCCGTCCTTCTTGTCCTCTTCATCGGTCCCATTGTCCAGAGTGTCTTCAATTGTTGTACTGTCCTGGCTATGACTCGATGTAACTGTTGTCAGTTATTGTATATGGGGGTTACATTTGTGGCTGTGGGGTCTGGGATGGAAAAATGTAATATGTCAAACACATCATTCATTTTAGTTGGAAAAATGGGTTCTGCAGTTACTTTTAGAGTTTTTTTTTTTAGAGTAAGAGCTTACTCTGGGTCACGGTATTTTAATGACAAATGTCTTGCAGTTTGATCAACAATTCATGTGTTGTCAGTTTCCTGTCTGTCATCACAAGGCCACTGACCCAGAAGAGGAGCAGACGAAGGGCCTCATTATGGGTGTCCTCTCTCTGTTGATGATAATACTGCAGCTCTTGGAAGTATCGTGAGTGTCGCTGTTGTTGTAAAAGAAGTGATTGTCCTTCAACGTCTCCCTGACGTGCCAACTGCTTTTGCCTCCCTCGTTGGTACTGATCTACGATTTAAACCTCCAGTACCCAAAAGAACTGAGGGACACATTTGAAAGCATTCAGAAAGGTTTCATGGAACTTGGAGCAGACCTCTCTGTGAGGGTCAGATCCCTCAAAAACAAACTCCTTAAGTGAATCCACAGTTTAAGTTGGATCTGGAATTGTTATCTTCTAAAACTTCCCTTGTGTTCAGCCAACACCATGTTCACTTTATTCTCTCTGCCACTAACTCTCAACCCTTATCTACCTCCACTCTGTTTTTTTTGTTTCCCTACATGCCCACCCCACTGCCATATTTATTTTGCACTTAATTTGTTTTTTCTTAAACATTTAACATATTAAGATTGAATCTGTGTCAACCGATGACATGTACCCTCTAGCAGTATTACAAAAGCATTTAATGATCATTTTGAAACTGAATGTTCTGACTGGTTAAAGAGTTTTATTAGATTCATAGTTGTGTATCATACATGTTCTGTATGTCCTTGTATACATGACTTATGTTCCATTTTTTTTTTATCTTGGAGAAGTTTACTGAACCCCAATCCTCAAAGATGTTACTCCTAGTATACAATGTTACAGCACAAGTTAGCTGCTAAGACCGGGACAGATGGTTCTGATGCAGTCTGCATTTACTTGACCCTGTTGGAAGGGATTTGCTGCAGTTACAGTCAAAATGAAACAAACGATCTGAATGTATATGTTGCAGATGTAATTATTTATACATTTGATGGGAAGTTATTGTTTCTGATAGAAACATTTGATTTATATTAATAAGTATGGCAGCATTTTTTTTTAAATAGGTAATAAATGATTCCACTAGATGAATTTAACTGAATTAAAATTAATATTCAGATTTAAATGACTTTGTAACCACTATGAAATAAGAATAACTGATTTTATTATTACATTGTTCAATTATGTTACGATTGTTATTTGAGTGTAAAATTGTGAGTTACTACAACACAGATGAGTAAATAAATGTAAGAATTCAAAGTTCTTAAAATGTAAAATTATGAGTTACATCAAGTTACGGTTGAGTTAACAAAAACATTAAAATTTACATTAAAATGTAAAATTATGAGTTATATCAACTTACGGTTGAGTAAACAAAAATTACAATTCAAAGTTGGGCAAACTTATGCAAAAACTTAATATTTCAAGTTTAATTGCTCGACATAAAATTTTTAAAGTTTGTTGCCTTCAAATTTTGAGTTCGCTCTACTTTCTTTCTCTTTTTTTGCCGTACAGAGATCAGGAGGAGAGCCTGTGGGTGCTGCTAGTCACCGAGTAGATGACGTCAAAGGCAACGTTGCCGTTAGCAGAGGGGGGAATGTACGCTAATATAGTGGTTAACATGCGAGAACTCCCGCGGTAGATAGTTCGGTCTCATGCTAACGACTAGCAGCTCAATGTCTTTACAGCAGTGTTGCTCTTTAATAGTTATGTGCCCAGGTTTACCCATCTATCATCCACAAACACTGCCAGCCCTCCTCCTTTCCTCTTGCCGCTGCCCTGTCCGCTCTCAGCAGCTTGAAGCCGTCCAAATTATCGTGTCCGGACTCAGCGTGGTCAGCCATGTTTCCGTAAACACCTGATAGGTCCTTGGTGCTGCGTGACCGCTGCTAATTAGTCCATTTTATGGGGACAGATCTCCCGTTTCCCATGACGACGGTCAGAAGGAAGGGCCTGTAGCGTTTCCTCCACGTGCGACGCTGTAATCCAGCGCGGTTCCCCGTATCCTACTCTTCAGTTCACGGGGAACCTCGGGCCTCTCCTCTGGCAGGACCGCGGTGCTACTAATTGCTAACAGCTGATCTGTACTGTAAACAATAGGGTCATGGCTGAGTACAGAGTTCCTGGAGACGGACACAAACAAAGTTGAGAAAAGCAGGCAGAACAGCACAAAAACAGCGGCTCTTCTCTCCATGCCTCGAAGGTTGTGTTCAAAAAGCTCAGTTTTTACTTCAGCTGCCTCTTTCTTTAAATGAGACACATTTTGACATGGTCAGTATTCTCATATAGGAGTTCCCACCACTTATTTAGCACCTTTAATTAATCCTGCGTCATATCTGTGTTGGGCCTATAAGCATGCTGGAACTTGCAGTGACGCAGGTTTAGTCAACGGTATTTACAACAACAACCATCATCAAATTCTTCTTGAGCTCAGTTTGAATGTTCATTTAAATTTAGAATCCATGTTAGATTCTGGTACCAGTTGAGCAGTTCCTTTTGTATCAACAATAGTGGACAAGCGCTGTCTCTTTACCCGAAGGCCATCTTGCCATTTACCACTTGGTGTTTGTTGATCATTGGAAATAACTGCTCCTGAGCAGGGGCTGAACTCACAGAAAAAGCTAATGTGTTATCAGTCCAGTATAGAGGGCATAATTACATGCCCTCTATACGTGTCTCATTCATATCACTGTTTCTGAGCCATTGATCTCATAGTCTGCATATGCTCCAAATTAAACATGTGTGGTGCGGTTTAAAGTCTCTGACTTCAGATGAACTTAGGTTACATGTAGCCCGAGTGCTTCCATTGTTTTTGAGCACTGTGTGCTAACAACAGGAAGTGAAAGGTCAGGCATGTCCACTGGTATCTGTACAATAGATCTTCCTGGCTGTACCTGAGGTTTTGCTGATGTTGGAAAATGCATGTGGCATCTGGTGTAGATGCGAGTACAAAGCCCAATCTGCGCGTGAAGTCTCTTCCCATTAGGTTAACTGGGCAGCACTGAGTTAACAAGAATGAATGTTTAAACTATGCCGAAGGCCAGGATGATGCTGGAGGACTGGATAATGCTGGGGGTTGGGCAGATGATTGAGGCCAGTATGATGTTGGCGAACAGGTTGAAGCTAGAGGATGGGGTGATGCTGAAGGACACAGTGATGTTGGACGAGGCCAGGATAATGCTGGGGGACAGGTTGATTTTGGTAAAAACCAAAGGAACACTAACTCCCTGACCCTCAGTGTTTTTCTGTTGCCATGGTAACCTGTGAGCCATTGCTATTCAACATAAACATGTTTGAGTGAGAATAATCTCCTGCTGATGGACACTAATCAGTCGTCCGTGTGGCGGTGATGTCATCAGCGTGTCACAGTACAGAGAATCAGAGGTATGAAGAGGATGAACAGCAGCAGATTAGTTGTTATGGAGGACAGGCTGGTCTAATGTCCTCCAATCAACCACAGCCAGGATCCCTAATGAGACCAGAGAAAACAAACAGGATGTGATGCCATCATCTCATGTCTTGTGGATCATGTGGATCTGGGCTCTGACGCATACTGATGTTCATGAGGTCTAACATGACGATGTTGTTTCCCATCAGGCTCCCCCCCTGTCTAACACAGCTGGTAATGTGACCTCCTGAGGTCTTTAAATGTCTGATAGTCTCCCTGAGAAAGAGAAGAAGGAAAAGAAGTCACAGCAACAGGTGAGTCATCTCTCTCTCTCTCTCTCTCATGGAGATGTTCTCCTGTCAGTTCTTCACCACAGCCGTCTGAATTCCTGAGTTCCTCTCTGAAGTCAAACTGAAAACCATTTCTCATACTCTCACTGAGAGCATAAGACTCACAAGGTTCTCTGAACTTCCATTTTTTTGTACCAACGGATGACTCCGGTGGTACAAACACTTAACACACTCAGGTGGACTCCGGTGGAGGAAGGAAGGCTGCTGTGTGAACTTTAGAGAGGAGTTGAGATAGGCGCTAGGTGGTAGTGAAGATCTGCTGGATGACTGGAAAACTGAAAAAGAAAAAAGTAATAAAGGAGACAGCTATGAAGGTGGCTGTTGTTTCATTTGGACAGAGGAAAGAAAATAAGGAACATAGTGGTTGAATGAGGAGATCCAGGAGTGTATAAGCAGAAAAAGATTGAAGAAATGAAGAAATGGGATAGCTTGAAAGATGAAGAAACTAGATAGAAATATAAAGAGGTACGACGTAAGGTGAAGAGTAAGGAAAGAACTTGTGCAGCAGGTTAGGGTGATTAAAGATAGGGAGGTAAATGTATTAACAAGTTTGGAGAATTTAAGGGCAAGGTGGAAAGACTACTTTGGAGAAATTATGAATGAAGAAGGAGAGTTAGAAGGGTCAGTAAGGTTGCAGTGAGAGCTACTTTAAAAAGGGTGAACAATGGAAAGGCCGTTAGTCCCGATGACATACTGGTAGAGGTATGAAGGTCTCTACATAGATAGATAGAAACTTTATTAATCCCCAAAAGGGTAAATATTGTCGTTGCAGCAACTCCAGCATACAAGTATTCTAAAGGTCACTACTCTTTTCATCTTTTTCTTCCCTGGTCCAGCGGGATGTTTGGATCTGCTCTCCTTTGTTGTTGGTTCGTCACTCTGCTGCATCTCTCTTCTTTTTTGGTTCATGGGAGTCTCCAGCTGGGCAAAGGTCCGCCAAAGAGCCACCGCGCCGAATCCACCTTCCTGCCAGATTTCGGTCAGTAACAGAGCTACACTACAATGTTGTTATCATTCGGGATGGGAGGGCGAGCCAAGGTCCATGGTACCAAGGTCTTGCAGAAGCCTAAAATGGAAAGACCTATCTTTAAAGGGGCCCTCTAGTAGTTGACTTGCTTCTGTATAAGCAGGTCTCATTCCCTAGACACGTTCTTAATGTGGCATACGGGACAAAATGTCCTGGATATTGTGTCCTGTACGTGGTTCCCTTGACATGGTATCGTGGATCCAAGACATCAATCAATCAATCTTTATTTATATAGCGCCAATCTTCAACAACAGTTGATATATAATTATCTACAGAAACCCAACAAATTCCTCCATGAGCAGAACCTGGAGACAATGGCGAGAAAAAACTGCCTTTTAACGGCCAGAAACCTCAAGCAGATCCAAGAGTCAGGGTGGACGGCCTATTGCCATGACCGGTCGGGTTTGATAAGAAAGAGAGTTAGAGCGAGAAAGAGAGAGAGAGAGGCAACGATACCAGCCTATGCTAATCCACTTTCGTCCGGAAATACTATTCAATTATAATAAAAATAATAATAATAGTAATCATCATCATGAGCATCTTGCGATCAGTGGACATGAAGCAGATCCACAGCAGCAGAACCTGTCCACAACCATGTGACCTTACAGGGCGATTAACATGCATTAAAGTGAGAGGGATGTATGAGACAGAATGTGTCGTATTTTAGAAATATTACACAGATGAAAAGAGGAAGTCCTAGAAATCTGTTTTATGTGGGGGTCAAAGGTCATATCCTCACAGTGGTGCTGGAGGCCAAGGTCATACCATCCAGAGTAGATATATCATCAGATAAATTGTTTCTAAGGTGTTTGGGCCCCAACACAATAACTTCACTTTTATCTGAATTTAATAATAAAGAGTTGCAGGTCATCCAAGTCACTCAGGACATCACAACCTGGAGGGATTCCGGCCACAGATTTCTGAACAGACAGACAGCAGGGCAAAAAAATTGGACACTCATGGCACTAGCCTTCATTCAGCCATTACTTGCTTTACTCTGCAATCTTAGGGGGGGAGTGAATCTCAAAATGTTGCTGCTCTATGTTTTTTTTTTTTTTTCTGCTGCACAGTTGGAAGTTTGTTCAAATCTTCGAGGCTGAACTGACCTGTCCAAGCCCAAAGATTCAATCCTTCACGGAAACCTGATTATAACTAGAAGGATGACGTCACAACCAACTCTTTAAAAAAATCAATCAGGTTTATTTCAACCTACAAGGAATTTTATCTGTGGTTCAAGCATTATATAAGCATCAAACTCCGAAGTTTGAGATCACCTAGTTTCCAACCGGACTGACCTATGGATTAGGTTAGCAGCCTGACGATTTTCTACCAAGTGACCACGATCTCCGTTGTCCATACAGTTTTATTCTTTGTCCTCAGTGAGCCGCCCCCCTTCTTGATCTTCAACAGGCCTGTCCCTGCCTGGCACATCTACTTCACCCCCCTGGACTCCAGCAAGGCCGTTTGGCCATCGAATGTAGCTTCACTTCACACACTCCAAATTTATGGCCCTTTCATCCTGTTATCTGCATGCTGATCTGCTCCAAGGGTGGGGATGTTTTAGGACCTTATTTACTTTGTTCATCACTTTGTGACCTATCTGACTCCATCTTATGTCTACTGCTAAACTAACAGAGTATGCTATATTATTCAGAATTCTACTAAACTATCAAAATGCTATGCTATCCAGAATTCTACCTAAAACTACTTTGACTCTACAGAAGCTTTGCTGGGAATGACAAGTCCCGTGTTACCAATGGATATATCATGCAAATGGGTGATGGAATATGCACCTCTGACTGGTTCTGGCATGAATTCCCCACTCCTCCTCTCATGCTTCCCTGACTTTGTGGATTTAGGTCGTTTGATCAGTATCATGGTACTACAAGACAATTTCTATAAGTAGTCTGTTTGTTTCTACATAAAATGTACACCTGAAGAAAAAATCCTATATTGACACAATGAAGCATACTTGTTTAATTGTTTTTATTGTTGCTGATTTCTGGAAATGTGGAACCCAATCCTGGTCCTAAATCTTGATCTGGACTTGGTTTTATTCATTTGAATGTCCGCAGTCCAGCTGCAATAATGGATGGTGTCCATATCTGGGTCCACTCCACTGATGCGAATGTTTTGTCCTGTCACGTACGTGGTTAAGCAAATGTCTCCAGAACAAGGAGGTTACCATCAATGGTTACAATATTTTTAGAAGTGACCAACCCAAAAGAAGGTGATTGTAGCCACATAAATTAGAACTAAGGTTTCAAGAAAAGGTGCGTCTTACTCACCCCTCGAATGTCGAGGGGTGGATGTGCAGCTTTAAAAAACTCATCACATCGCTGTGACCGGCTGCAGCAGAGCCCCATCAGCTACCAGTGATCAGCAGCTCATTGCAGGATTGAATGCCAAACGCTGGGTCATCCTGGGAGATTTAAACTGTTACTGTCTGCAACCAGTTTCTGAGGAATTTGACACACGCATTGATTCACTACCTCTTTTTTAGATTGTTCAGTGTCACCAGACCCAATTCAAAAAATCAGCATCACTTATTGATCTCATGTTCCACATAAATATTCTGCTGCTTCTGTGTTTGGAAATTACATTTATGATCTGTATGTCATTGCCACTGTCAGAAATACCAAGGTTCTTAAATCAAACTCACATATTATTAAAAAACAAGACATCAACCACTTTCAAGAACAAAGATTTATCCTTGTGTTATTACTGACGTGGAAGAGGCATGGAACTTTTTTCATGACAGTTTTTGTTAAATGCTCCATTCAAAAAGTTAAGGAAAAGGCCGTGACAATGCTTGGTACACACCCAAGCTGTTAGAATGACTTCGGGAGCTTAACATGGCCTGGGCCAAGGCACGTAAAACAGGTTCAAATTCTGATTGACTCCATTTTAGACAACTGCGTAATGCTACCACTGTTCCAATTAGGAACGCAAAATGTCATAATTTCTGACAGAATTATCAAACAACCTCAGTAACCCCCAGAAGTTTTGGAAGACCATCATTAGATGGAGGCAGTAACAACTCAGAGCTCTCAGCATTCATAGTGAAGGACCCACTGGTAACATCTGACAGAAAAGAGATGCTTGAGTGTTTCCTGTCTCCTGTTGGGCTAGAAAGTCAGCTAATGGTAACGCAACCCTTTCATTCTAATCTTCTAACAGTTTTAGAGGTTCACAAAGAGATTGCCTTTTTAGACTCCAAAAAAATTGCCGGTCCTGAATTTTCAGAGCCTATTTTTTCAAAGTCTGCAGTTGATTTTATCACTCCACCACTAACTCATCTTTTTAATCTCTCCCTGGACACCAACGTAATTCCCTTTATATGGAAATCTGGCGATGTCGTGCCATTGTTCAAAGATGGTCCCCAGCGAGTTCTAAAAAACTTTAAAACTCTTGTGGTTAAAAAAGGGTTTTTAACCACAAAAAAAAAGCACAGTAGCAGCCCTGAAAGTAGTGAATGTTTTTGGTTTTTAGACAACAAGCGACATTGTGCGGCCCTTTTATTGATCTGTCAAATAGCTCTCGACAATGTCAGTCATGATATTATGAGAGAGGCTCATCAGTATCGTACCGTCGGAAAAAAACAGTCTGCTGGTTTGTTAATGAACTGTTAGGCAGATCTTAGTGTGTGCCAGCTGAAGGTCTTACCTGCAGCTCCCTCAGTTTATTCAAAGGTGGGCCCCATTGATCAGTCCTGGGTCGGCCAGAAGGCTCTTAAATTAAAATATTTTAATTTCAATGGGATTTTCCTGTTGAAATAAATATTAAAAAACAAAGGACAAATGGGACCCACCACTTTCTGTGTCATCGAGGGAGGTATGATGGCAGTACAAGGCTGACAAACAGCTTCTAATCACAGGCCATCAGACTTTTGAGAAGTTCAATCAAAACTACCCCCCTGCCGTCCCATCACTCCCAACGACTTTAACTTTCACTCTGGAATGAGTGGTGATGTATTTTACTGAGGTGTATTTTAAAGAAAAATTCAGGCTTTTAACCTTTTCTCTATAATTTTTATTATTGTTTTGTATGATGGGCAACAGGCAAACTAAGAATTTCTTTGTTTGGTGTAAACGCTGTATTTCTTTCACTGTGTAAATGACAACAAACGCCTTGAATCTTCAACCTTGTCCTATAGAGAGGAGCCAATCCCTTGAACCCATGCGTGAGTCCGTCCTCCTCCCTGTCGACTCAATGGTAGATCACTTCCTGATGGAGGAGAGTTCTTATGTTGAGGTGAGTTTGGCTTTTTTCTTTCCTGTTGTCAGTGAAGTGTGTCCTGTCTTTACCTGCCCTACCTGTCCTGCAGGACACTTCAGCAGGGCTTCAGCTTCAGGGGCGAGCCATGCGCTCTCCTCGCCGCTGCATCCCCCACAAGCAGTCCTGTCTGGGCTACCCGCTGCCCTGCTGCGACCCATGTGACACCTGCTACTGCCGCTTCTTCAACGCCATCTGCTACTGCCGTCGTGTTGGCCACATCTGCCCACTAAGGCAACCTTGATGACTCTCTGATGATTTGCCAGATGATTGACCAAACTGAAGACTCAGCACATTTCCCTTGAGTGTTTTGTGAAGTGTGTTTTTTGTGAATTAAACGTGTTCAGGAGGATAAATGGTCAGTTGTTGTTTTTTAATGAAACATGTTCAGCAGTAAGGACTTCTGGTAAGGAAAACTAACATCTAATGATGATTAATGATAGCTAACAATAGATAACAATTGCCATTGCCATCTTGCAATTTCCCCATTGTGGGACTAATAAAGGCTATCTTTATCTTTATCTTTATCTTTATAACGACTGGTAACAGCAGCTAAAGAGAGCTAACAAGAGTTAATGACAGCTAATGAAAGCTCAAAACAGCTAAAAACATCCAGGGAAAAGCTACAAACAGCTAATAACGGCTGGCCCAGTTCTTTTCAGACAATCATGATTAATAATACAATAAAGGTAAGTAATCCACCATCTAAATCATGTTTGTAAAACTTGAAACCAATCAATGTCATCAAACAGATAGAGGCAGATAGATAGAAACTTAGAAAAGTCAAGTAAGAGCTCACACAAGCTGAAAACTGTTTTTTCACATGTTTGGGACAGATGGAACCAACTGTTTCTCTTTAGGAGGTGCAAAAGGAATTTCATTACAAAGTGACTATAAAGTTGTACTGTATCGTAGCTAACAACCATTAAAAACAATTCAAGTCTGTGATTAATTAATGCTCTGACCAAATTCCAAGTAAATTCCTTTGGCTTCAAACCACATGTGGTGACTACTGTCAAAGAGCTGAGTCTGAGGACTTGTGATAGCTGAGAACCGGTCAGAGCGCTGAAGCTGAGGTCGGATGACCCTGAAAACGATACTGGGCCTCAGCTATGATAAGCAGTTGACAGCAGAGCTGGACAAACCAGCGAGAGCTCAGATTGGCTGAGAGCCGGCATGGTTCAGGTTTAAAACAGCGGCTCCTTACTTCATCATCAGTGTCATGGCCTTCCCCCTGGATCATGGACTGCCTTGACCTCGTCAGTGCCACCTACAGTGAGATACAGAGTCTGCTCATGAAGACTCTAAGCACCATCTTTTGACTTGTCCTCTCGGGCTGCGGCGTCCATGCCGTCCCCCACCTGTCTCTGCAGTTGAGTGAAGCAGGAAGGTCTCCATCTCTCCATTCTCTTCAGTGACTGACTTCATGGTTCTTCTCTCAGCAATCCAATGGCTTCCATTTCTGTGGAGGATCTCTGATCAATGAGAACTGGGCGGTGATGACGGCCCACTGCAACTTCAGTGATTCTAACACGTCCCTAACATGCCTCAGACACACTTCAGATAAAAATCCTCTAACACACATCGGATTACATTCCTGAGACAAAATATATCAGACACGCCTAAGACAACTAGCCTCAATTTGTTGAGACAACTCAACTTCAATTTGACAATATAATTAAAAAAACAAATAGTTTATTATCCAGCAACTCAAGTATGAAAACCCTCAACACACAACGTACAATGCGAATACCTAGCAAACTTACTACAACACAAATACAAAATGCAATAATTGCATCCCTTTCTAATTCCATGGGTACTATTATTGAGAATCTAAAAGAAATAAACAATATCTTTAAAAAAAAACTATATAGACCAGATCATGAACCTAAACAATCAGCTATAGACAACTTGTTAAATAAACTTGACCTACCATGATTAAAAACTGAAACTTCTGTAGAAAGTGTGATTCACTTCAATTAGAAATTATTTCTGATCCTAGTTGTTGTTGCACCATAAATACTTCACATCTGGACTCGCTATACAGCAGAGTTTTTTAGAGCAGGAGGAGCAGATTCAATCATTTTTCTAGTTTCAAAGCTTGATTCATGTATCATACATGAATCAAGCTTAAGCTTCCTTGGCAGAGGGTGACTTGAGGGAGTCATTGGTTTTGTTGTAAATGCAATGAGTTACTTAACAGCAGGCTAGCACCACCATGCTAAGTTAAGGCCTCAGCAGCAGGCCATCCTCCATCCAGCCAGGCAGAGGGCTAACTTCCCAGCAGCTGGAGGCTAACAATGGCCTGGACACCATCAGCACACGGAAGCAGACGGAACCTAAACAGTCCCAGACACTGGAATCGATTTCTATGGCCCCCGCAGCAAGTATTTCACAAATAGTTACAAATAACGCTGTCATTAAGCACCACTAACATAAGGCTTTTAAAACCCTAAGTCAGGCTCGTGAACTATGGAACCCAAAAGCTAAGCCAAGGGGTTTGCTTGGTGGCCATATACATATCCGAAGTTTCATGCCGAAATGTGATCCAATGCAACATTTGTTAAATTAATCAAACCTAGATTTCCTATGCATTGCTGAGTCTTGGTTACATGCACACTCTGCAACGGTTGGTTGAAGGCAGGGTACAACATTTTTACAAAAGAAGAGGTCTCAGGGTAGATGAGGGGGGGTGATGTTTTATATAAGGGAACATCTGACATGCAAAAAAATAGAACGGTCATCTGTAAATAACCTAGAATGTATTGGTCTTAATGTAACCCTCTCGCCAAAAATATCTGATTGGACACTATAGGCCTCCATCGACCTCTAATATTTATTTATGAGGAACTGCAGGCTGTTCTTAAAGAATGTAACTGGAAAAAGGAGATCTTTTTATTTGGAGATTTTGATATAAACTGGCTTGACAAATCAAATCATAAACGGCTTAAGTTGTTAACTAATAGTCATGACCTGTCACAATTAATCAAAGGACTCAACAGAATAAGTAAGTGATCAAAATGATGTATTGATCTGGTCTTTAGTAATAGGTGTGATAGAACTGAAAAAACATACAATATGGGCACATGTCTATCTGTTCACAATCTGATACTTTTCACCAGAAAGGTTTGGTCGCCCTCTTAATAAAAACATCCGAGCAGTTAAGAATACCTAAAAGTGAAATAAGTAACTTGAAAGCTGCATTGAATGAAATCAATTGGTCTGATCATCTCTCACATGTAAAGGAAAATGAAAATTGTAATGTATTTATGATGGTTATCCAAGAAACAATGAGTCGATTTCAGAAAAAAGTTGAAGTAAGACCACAGGAAAAGCATCTGCCTTGGCTAAACAGTGTTATTTGGACATGAATGAAATAGCGTGATGAAGAACAGACCGCTCTCAAAACTAAAACGAGTCATGACAGACAAGTCTCCACCACACTTAGAAATAAAGTCACTAACGAAAGAAGAAATGCAAAAGCAAATTTTCTTTATTAATATAATAAGTAATACAAAAGGTAATGCCAAATAAATCTGGGCAAAGAAGGTAACTTACAGGAAATATTGCAGCAAACAGGACCATCAAGGAAAACCAACTAAATGAGGAAGTGATCAACGACCAGAATAAGATTGCAGCAGACCTTAATGTTTATTTTGTAGACTCTGTTAGGAGCTTAACAAGAAGTGCTGACTTCCAAGCTCCAAATATAATACCTATAAATACCGACGCCCCGGTTCTTGATTGGCATACTGTAGCTCAGCTGGAAATAGAAAGCATTATCAGTGGTCTAAAACATTCTAAAGCCAAAGATGCATTCAGTATAGATACAATTTCTCTCAAGAATCGTAAAAAATCACTCATTGCTCCCATTAACAACATCATAAATCAATCCATAAATGAAAGTGTCTTACCAAACTCCTGGAAATGTTCAGTAATCACACAAATCCTACAGAAATAGGAGAGTAGGATTTCTGTAGACTGTAGGAGAGTCTACAGAAATCAGTAACTACAGACCAACAAGCATCCTTCCAGCGGTCTTCAAGATAACTGAAAAAAATGCATAGCAGAGCAGCTTACCAATCATCTCAATTATAGTCCATATAATCTTCACCCAATCCAGTTCGGCTTCAGAAAACATCCTTCAACTGTAACAGCCATTTGCTTTGTGCTGGAAAGAATTAAGTCTGAGATTGGTAAAGGTGGTATAACTGGAGCAGTGTTTCTCGACTCAAAGAAAGCTTTTGACACTGTCAATCATCAGATTTGAATGAATAAACTATCTCATTTGAATGTCTCTTCACGCACTATGCAATGGATGGAATCATACCTGGTCCAAAGAAGGCAATGTGTAAGAGTACAAAATATAACATCCACAACTTGTGAAAATCATAGATGTGTACCTCAATGTTCAGTTTTGGGACTGTTATTATTTAGTTTATATATATAAATGATATATAAATGATGATTGGATGGACAGCTACTTGTGTCCATCCAATATGCAATGCCAGAAGTATGCTGATGATGCAGTTGTGTACTTCCACGCAAAAAAACAAACATCAAGTGCTCGAGAACTGTCGTCCACAGTGAGCAATGTATCGGACTGGCAAATTTCCTAACTGCTCCTTAATGTTTGAAGAACTGTCTGTATGTTCTTTTCAAAAAAGACAATTGCTGAAGATGTAGACCCCGCTGTGATGATACACGGAACACATCTTGAAGTGGTTCAGGAATTTCAATTAACAGGTGTTGTTATTGATTCAAAACTTTGTTTTACGCAAAAATTCAAGAAAAGTGTGAACAGAATGAAATTTAATTTGTCCAATTTCAGATACATTAGAGATAATTTAACACTTGAATCAGCTAAGCTGTATTTTAACGCAACTGTCGTATCACATATGACGAACTGTAAGACAAGCTGGGCAATGGCATGCAAGACCACTCTAAAACCGGTTTAAACACCATACAAACAAGCTCTAAAAGTTTTAGATAAAAAACAAAATCATCACAGCAGGATCTAGAAAAAACACGATTTATTGGACTGGGAAAATAGGATTAAATATGAAAACTCTATCCTGGTGTTTAAAATCCTCTTTGGACTAGCCCCTGCTCCACTAAAGGCATTTTAAAGAAAAAAGAGAATGAAAACAGGTGGACCTGTCAAAGTTACAGAAGTGACTTTTTGTTTCTATTTACAAGAAGCACCCTCATGTCGTGCCTCTCAAACGTGGAATACAATACCAACTGTTATACGTGATCTGCCCACCCTCAGCTCATTTACTAAACATCTCAAAGCATGGTTATTGGACAGACAAAACCACTCACACAAGTGAAATATAGAGTCACCTGGTTCTTTTATGTTCTCTCTTGTTTTTATCATTGTGTGTTTACTAATGTGTTGAAGACAGAACAGATTTGTGACCTGTGTATGTGTGTGTATATGTATGTGTAGATATATATATATATGCGTGTGTATATGTATAATGTGTATATGTGTGTGTATGTATGTGTTTGTATATGTATTTATGTGTATATGTATATATGTATGTATATATATGTATGTATATTTATATATGTACTAACCCTAACCCTAACTTGCACAATCCTTCGTACATGGGTTTTTACCTTGTGTGCAAACCTAGTGCAATATTATTGGCACACACACTTCTGTGTATGCTGAACAAGTGCAATTCACTAAGCACTTTAAGGGGTAGGACGACGTGCAAGGGCACTAGAGTGTAGGCATTGTGTAGTTCATTGTAACTTTGTTGAACTGTTGTTATGTACTTTAGCATCTTAATTAATATGCTGGTCTTTGTGGTTCTTTTTATGGTTTGTTTTCTAACATTTTCTTTCAGTATTGTGTACTTTAATATCCTTCTGCTTCTATTTGTTATGTTGTATTGTATTGTGTTATTTTATTTGGCTGGTATTGGCCTGCCAAGGGACTGAAGATGGAAATGAGCTCTCTGGCTATAATCTTGTATATTTACATGTATATGTTAATTAATATGCACTGTCCCTTTTATGAATAAATAAATAATATATATGTTAGTCTAACCCCTTAATCTTGAGCTCAATAAAGCACTTGAAAATTGCCAAATAATACTAGCGAAATCAAAGCTACACCCATCATACCAGTCCATATGAACACTGCAACTATGAAACCTAATGAAGACCCAATGGATCCTTCTAGTTGATGCCCCCTCTCATTAATTAGCACACATTGATCTTTCAATTCTTTTAGCCCTTGCTAACAGAATTGAAAGAATCTCCCCCTAACTTATTCACTCCAATCAGACAGGATCCATAAAAAAACATCCCTGCATCAGATAACAACCGTACACTTTTTAATTGAATTAATATAACTAAATAAAAAGAGGAAACATTTTTTGTATCATTTGATGCTAAAAAACATTTAACAAAGTATACAGGGCCTTTTTTTATTCAGCACTATGACGACATTTTGATTTGGAGAGTCATTCATTTATTGGATTAAAACACTGTACATTGCACCGAGGGCCATAGCAACCACTGACAGGATCAACTCAGAGAGCTTCACCCTCCACAAGGGAACCAGACAAGGACGCCCAAACTCTCCATCTCTGTTTGCGATATTCATTGAAACCCTTGAAGCAGCAGTAAGACAAACAATAAAATTATAGGAACTCGTGAAACTCAGAACATAAAATCAGTATTTGTGCAGATGTCATATTACTTTACCTATAGAACTTTTGCACATCACTACTGGAAACATTCAAGACTATCAAAAACTCCACAATCTCACACTACACAATGAACTGTAAATCAACCATACCACCACTCTCTGAAAATGCTTGGGATTTTTTCTTCTCAAACAATCCCCCTCCCACTCCACACTGACAACATGAAATATTTTGATATAAATATTTTCCACAAGGCTGTCACAGCTCTTCAATCTCAGCTACATCCCTCTGATCAAAAATTAGAGGATGACCTCAAACGCTAGAATAAAGTCCCACTCACACTTGTTGGGTGAACTGACATTGTCAAAATGAAAAAAAATTAGTGAAATGCTTCCCATTACACCTTCAGACCAATGTCCCACAGCAATTGATTTTTTAACCACCAAATTTTACTCACTCTCAATCTAAGAAAAATCCAAAATCAGAAGGTGAACTGGAAGCAGCAGAACTTTCCGTATTGCTTTTTGGCAGTACTATAACAAGCAGGTCAACTAGTGTATTTATATAAATCGAGCCTAATACACAACTACATCCACCCCTGGCTAGAATAAGAACAAGATCATTATAAAACTGTTTCTGTGGCAGACCTACTTCTCTTACTAAAATCAATCAAAAATGCAAATAGTATAATATCATCACAATCTCAAAAACTCCGACATCCTGGTGCGAAGACTAATAAAAACACCAAAACGCCATTATCACCATGATGGTGTAACAGAGTTGAAATGCACTTCGTAATTTTTGTTGTAAATTTCATGGTATGTCTACATTTCTAATTAGGTTTAGTTTTGCATGTGAAATTTACCTTAATGACGTAATTTTATTTATTTTTACAGTTTTATTTTTACTATTACCTGTGGGATTAAAATATTGCACATTGTGTTTCCTGTACCTCCTGTGTGTGCCTCCTGTACATCATGTAACTCCTGCACCTCCTGTACGTCCTGTACATCCTGTATCTCCTGTACATCCTGTACTTCCTTTACCTCCTTCACCACCTGTGTTTCCGTAGCTCCTGTCGGTTGCCCCTCACGTTGCCGGATGCATTGCTGAAATGAGCTGCAACTCTATTTATGTTCTCAGGCTGATAGATTCAATAATATCCTTCATGGACTTTGCTCTAAGGTGATAACTGCTAAAGCAAATTCATTAACAAGGTCAATTGTTCTGATTTTAAGCATGAAGTTTTGTTTACTCGTCGATTTCCACTTTATTAATGATGATTTTTACAGCGGCGGGAATCTGGGATCATGTGACCAACGTGGCACAGAACCGATATTTTGGGGAGAAAATCGTACCTTGTGTGTTTAGAAGGAAAAGGTTCAAGGACAATAAGCAGGAGGTTTGATTTGTGTTGTTTTGTTGCAAAGATACATTTCCCTTTATTTTGTAAAGTGCTGTAATTTGTATAATCTCTGTTTAGTCTGCCTAACCTATGTACTATTTTCTGCCGTCCATTAGACGGCAGAAAATAAGAATAAGCAGGAAGTTTGATGTGGGAGAACATCAGCAGGCTTCTTTCTTCTGAAACCATCTGCATCTGTTAAATTGTTGCCGTGACCCTTGGCTCTTCAGATCAGCTTGATGCTTATCCCGGTGGATGCTGTGCTGCCACTCTGATCCACATCTCAAGATAACTTGGTCGTCAGGTTGGTTAGTGACCTTATGCTTAGTGTTTGGATTTGATTTGATTTCCCTCAGTGAGTAGAGAATTTTGATTTTAGCTCTAAAGAGGACATAGTTTTCTTCTACTTTTTATTTTGTTGATGTACACAACGTAAGTACATTTAGCAATTTTTTATTGCAACTGTTGAAATAAGAATGGACCGATTTTCTGTTCCTATACTGCCGAAAGGTAGGGGTGCTTGCGTCGGTGAGGGTGTGATGCGTCCGGAGTTCAGGAATTTTGGTTGTACTGTTAAAGGGTTGGGTGAGAGCCCAGATGGTACACCTGTTAGCAGACACGTAAGAGACGGTCCATACACTTCCACTCCTGTGGTGAAGTTGATGCCGCACCATTTCGCTGACATAGTAGTACAGTTAGGTGCTCAGATTGGAGAATCCATTGTTAGACAGCTGATGTCAGCTGGTGTTGTTAACATGGAAAGCCAGGGCTGTTGTGAGGATTACCTTACATAGTAACCCTGCTCTAGTTTTACTCAGAATCCTGAAACAATATACAATGGGCTTCTCTACTATTTTGTGTCTCCCTCTTGTTGATTTTTATGCTACTTTGCCCCACAAAGAGAGAATGCATTCGACTGATGGATAAGACTGAACAAGGCGGCGGACTTACTGATGTGAGTCTGCGTAGACATCAGAGTGGTCATACTAAAGCTCTGTCATCTACTGTTCAGGCTCGACATCATGTATGCCCATCTCAGTGTCCGTCCTCAGTATCTGTCCAGGTTCCAGGTGATTTCCAGCATGCTCCAGATCATGACTCAGTCAAAGGAGAGACTTCTCAATCGTGTGGTCGAGATATTTCAGGAGATGATGGATAAAGGGCAGCAGAGAAATAATACTGCTTATCGACCTCAAGGTTGGAAATTCCAGCGCACCTCTCGTCTCAGCGAGGCAGCATGTAGAGTTTGCAGTGACTCGAGTCACACCACGGTGTCACACTAGATGTCTGATGGACTATGTTTTGCCTGCCTTGCCCCTGGTCACATCAGACTTAACTGCCCATCCAACAAACTAGCTGGTCTGTATTCAGAGGGAGATACAGGTACAGGTATCAGGTACAGGTGATGCAACATACTCCCAAAATTATAAGTTTATACCTTTAGTTTTAATATTTATTTTTATTCATTTATATTGTATTTTGTATAACATATATATATATATATATGTTCAAAGAACAAAGTGTATCCACAGTTCGTGCAGTTTACCAGCATTTTGAATATTATGTATAGGCCATGAGAATTATATGGATTTAGTGCCAATATGAAATATGAAAATAGAGCATTGAGCAAATATACAGTTCAGTGTTTTTTTTCAGTGTGTGGTACAGAGTCATTCAGCCAGATGTCTTGCTGATAGAAACTGTTTTTAAGTCTAGTTGTTCTGGCTCAGACTCCTGTAGCGTCAGGCAGACGGTAGAAGTGTGAAGAGTGTGTGCTTGGGGTGTGTAAGTGTCCATGGTGATGTTGTGTGTCCTCTTTATGACCCGTGTGTTACATGTGTCCTGTGATGGGAAGGCTGCTCCACAGATGTGTTTAGTTTTCATCACACGTTGGACAGCCTTTACTGTCCTGTGTAGTGAAGTTCCCATACCAGGCTGTGATGGCGTTTATCAGGAGGCCCTCCACCCTACATCTGCAGAAGTTGCTGAGGAGTTGGGTGGATAAACCAAATTTCCTCAGGTTTCTTAAGCAGTAAAGTCGCTGGTGAGATTTCCTGACGATAATCCTCGCTGATGTAGGACCCCATGACTGTTTTATCAGCCGCAAATTTGATGATGGTAGTGTTGCACTGGGTGGAGACACAGTCTTAAGTGAAGAGAGTGTACAGGAACGGACTCACCACACAACCGTGGGGGGTCCCTGTGCTCACCATCCTTGTTTTTGATGTCCGAGTACCAACTCTGACTGTCTGGGGTCTGTCTGTGAGGAAATCTGTTTGGATTTCCTCACAGACAGACCTTTTTGTAGCATTCATCGTTGCCAGAAACAAATGGAGTGGGCACTTAGCAGGAAGGGTACCTTTTGGTAAGGGTATATTTTATTGTACTTGGTAGGGATAATACTGTGTATGCATGTACTAATGTAGCCAGTAACCACTGACACATATTCCTCCAAGTCTACAGTACAGTCCTCTTTCACAGCAGCAGTCTTAAACACATCCCAAGATAGTACTATTAAAGCAGTCCTGCAGCACCAGATCAGTTTCTTCATCCCAGACCAGTTTTACATACTGGGGGGGCTTTTTGACGAGCTGCCTGTATGATGGGTAGAGGAACACGGAGATGTGTTTGGACTTTCCGAAGTAGGGCCGAGGCACAGCCTTGTAGGTGCCCTTCACATTGTTGTATACGTGGTCCAGGATGTTGTTGTCCCTTGTCGAGAAGTTCACGTGCTGGTGGTACTTGGGGGAACGGTCCAAAGGTTGCAGTGGTTAAAATCACTGGCCACAACAAACACAGTGTTCGGGTGTGTAGTCTTGTCTGTTTGCTGATGGTTTCGTGCAGAAGTCCAAGCGTTGCGGTCCGATCCGCTCGCGGCGGGATGTAAACAGCCAGAATTAACTCAGCACTGAACTCCCTCGGTAAACAGAAGGGTCTGCATTTCACCATCAGCACTTCAATGTCTTTGAACCATGTTTTTCTTCAACACCTGCACGTCTGAACACCATCTGTTGTTGATGTAAAAATTAACATTTTCTACACACCTGTGACTATGAATGGGTAACTAAAGATGGGTGGAATGTTGGATAGCAGGTCAATGGCCTGCGACATCAGTGAAACTGCTGAGGTGAGACTGAGAGCCGCTGGTGGGATAGCTGACCAAACAAAGATTGATGTAAATGTGGTAATCGTTGGACGTGGCGGGCTTCGTGTTAAGTCCAAGTGTCCTTTCGATGTGGAAGTGGAAGTGTACGGTTGAAGGTGCTGGTGCCCACTCTTGTTGCATGATGAGTTGATACTAGGCACAAATGTGATAAAACACATTATACGTCACCCTAAGCAATGTGACTCTTACTAGAGGACAGTTTCCAGGCCCTGCCCAACCGGGGACCCGGAGACTGAAAATTTCCTGTCCATGATGTCTGGTCGTAACCCTTGCAGAGGTAAAGATGTTCCCGATAAGGTTGGTACTGCCAGGTGGAATTCAACAGACTGTCTTGGGCCTGGCCATGACTACCTCGTCTGGGATAAATTGCCCAGGAACACTGTTGTTTCTCCAGGCAGTACTGTGCTGACAAAGCCCAAATTGTCTCGCTGAGGTGGGGTTTGCAGCTGATGGGGAGACTGCATTACTGAGGTTCGAGATGGTGTTCGACCAACTGCATGTCCAAAACCTGAAGTTAGCTCCCAAGAAGTACTTTTTCCTAAGGAGATAAGTGAAGTTTATCGGCCAGATAATAGATGAGAGTGGCGTATAAACGGATCCATGTAATGTGGAGATAATCACCAGCATGTCAAGCGCTGACCTCATGGAACCTGAAGGTATGACTACATCTCAGATGCAGATATGATCCTTTTTGGGGATGGTGAACTACTATCAATACTTTTTGCCCAGATACTCAGCAATCGCCAAGCCTCTCTTTGATCTGTTGAGCTGTGGAAAAAGGATGGTCAAGCAGCCCAAAAGTAAACTGTCATATAGGAAGTTGTTTGGGTCTGATTGGACTGCTGAGCAAGAGAAAGAGTTTGTGAATCTGAAGAATTCACTGGTTAACAGTGTTATTCTAGCCCATCCTGACTTTACCCGTTCGTTAATGCGGTCTAAAGATGCATCATCTGTAGACAGCATTAAGCATTCATCAACAGATTGTTTTTCCAGCCAGCCGTTGTCGCAGTAAACTTGTTCACACATATGGTCACTGGTTGAAAGGTCACAAGTTCACTGTCTGGACTGATAATAACCCAATGATTCACATCCTGACTAAGCCAAAGCTGGACTGGTGTGAGCAGCACTGGGTGGCCAAGCTTGAGAGCTATGACTTCATATCAAGTATGTTCCAGGTCAACAGAATATTGTTGCTGATGCCCTGAACCGCGTCCCATTAATCAAAGAGAGTGTTGGTTGAGGTTTCTTACTGAGCCCTCTGCAGTTGTCCTCAGCCAGGCTAAAGATATGTCTAGTGCTTCGGTCCAATGGTCACAAGGAACCTACTTTGAGAAGCAATGCTCATTCCGTTGCACAGGAAGATGTATCTGCTGTTATTCAGTCACACATTGAGTGCGAAGTTGTTCAAAGTGCCCGCGCAGTTGAGGCATTGCAATTCCCACTTCAGTTGGATCCACCTGGGCAGGATGCCTAAATACATGTGTGTTAGGAATTGGGTCAGGTTGGCTCATAGTGGCGGGGCGCTCAGTCACAGCGGCTCAGGACTGACCCTCCATCTGACCATCGTAATTTCATCTTATCTATCTTATCTTGACCTGCCTACACTGAAAAAGTCCTCCGTGAAAAGCAGTTGGGGGATGCCTATCTTTCCCTTGTCATGTTTTACGTCGATAGGCGACATAGGCCTTCCAGAAGAGAGATGTTCAGAGAGTCACCTGCTGGCAGAAGATACCTAAAGCCATATGATCGGCTTATTCTGCGCAATGATGTGCTGTACAGAATTTCAAGGGACCTGAAAACAAAGGCAAAACGCATCCAGTATGTTGTCCCGGATTCACGTAAGTCTGAGGTCCTGAAAGGCGTTCTTGATGGAGCTCGTCATTAGGCGATTTCCTGGCAGCCGAGACCTCTAAGAGTTCACCTATAAGCTGACTCTCAAAGTACATCTGAGAATCCAGTCGTCATTAGGCTCATTGTAGTAGTCCCAGTTTCACTAAACAAAGATTTTTCTGCCCGAATCTTGACAGGGGACGTCAAGGTTGGTCATTGTCAAAGGTGTAGTGTCAGTAAGACGGTCGAGCTAGAGCGAAGGGCTCCCTTTGGAGAGTGTAACGTCTACCAGGCCTCTGGAACTGGTCTGTATTGACATTTGATCAGCTGAAGACTCCAGTAACATGTCTGTTGATGTTTTGGTGATAACAGACCATTTCACAAGGATGGTCCAGGCATTTCAATGTAAGGCAGCTAGGCAGGTGGCAATGGTCCTCTGGTATTGGTACTTCTGTGACTTTGGATTCTCAGATGTACTTTGAGAGTCAGCGTAGACCTTTTGGTGTTCCCGAAAAGCTAGCTTATGGACAGTGAGACCTGAAGTCTTGTAACACCGCTCAAGGACACGCCCAGCTGCCTTCATTTCCCGTAGCTCGCTGGTGAACCAGGGGTCTGAGCGGGAAAAGGTGACTGTTTCTAGTTTTTTACAGGGGCGTGACGATCCAGGATGCTACTCAGGGATTTATTGTAGAAATCTACTGAGTCATTGGCTGATACAAAGTTTACAGAAAGAAGATGCTGGAGGTCGACTCTCATGGTTTCTGGGTTGATGTTTTTCAAATTCCTGAAGTAGATTTGACGTTTGGGCTTGTATCCCCCCTTAGTGAGGGGGGACACAAGCGACAACAGTGTGCCCCATGGTGTGGGTGGGGACATCAACAATTTGCCTGAGAGTCTGTGTATGTGCTGTGTGCACATGCCTCATTTCGATAAAATTCAGTGGGGTTAGGTGTAACAGGTGTAAATGCACTTCGGCATTTTTTAAATAAATTATATGGTATGTTTTATTTTTCTTGTATTGTTTAGTTTTGGATGTGAATGTTACCTTAATGATGTCATTTCATGTATTTTTACAATTACATGTTGGATTAAAATACTGCACATCGCGTC
This sequence comes from Lophius americanus, assembly GCA_037951165.1. Lineage (NCBI taxonomy): Eukaryota > Metazoa > Chordata > Actinopteri > Lophiiformes > Lophiidae > Lophius > Lophius americanus. Next base: position 378,234 of record JBBDHG010000319.1, read on the forward strand.
TCCTGTACCTCCTTCACCTCCTTGTGTTTCCGTAGCTCCTGTCGGTTTCCCCTCACGTTGTCTGATGCACTGCTGAAATGAGCTGCTACTCTATTTATGTTTTCAGGCTGATAGATTCAATAATTGTCGTCATAGACATTTCTTTAAGGCGATTACTGCTAAAGCTTATTCAACTTGAATTAACTTTATTGGTATGATGGCAGCTTATCGCAATACATTAAGCACGTTTGACAAAGTTCATATAATAAATGATATTTGGTTATAAATTTAAAAATGTATAGGTTTTATAATGTTTTCAACATTATTTTATAGGCTCCGGGAATTTTTGTTCATCAATTTAGTACATATATAAAATGTATGGTCTTCATTGAAAATAAAAATGACCGGAAAATGAAGACCATTCGTTTTCCGGTGTCTGTATTTTGATCTCACGGCTCTGGTCTGGGTGCTGTGGTCCGGATGTTTTGGTCTCAGGGTTGTGGTATCTCTGCTCTGGTCTTGGATTTTGGGCTCAGCATTCTGGTGGCTCGGTCTTGGCATCAGTGTTTGGTTTATTTCGGAGAGCTTTAACTTTAAAATCTGCAGACAGTAAATAGAATGCTAGCAGACTTAGGAATTGTTTCTCGATTTCACTTATAGTCTGATGTTCCTTTTAGACTCATGTCAACTGTAGACTGTTAACACCTCAATCTCAATCTTTGTTTATATAGCGCCAATTCACAACAACAGCTTTCTCAAGGTGTTTTCCAGAAAGAGCTGGTCTAGACCAAACCCTTTATATAATTATCTAGAGAGACAACAAATTCCTCCTTGAGCAGCACTTGGCGACAATGGCGAGAAAAAACTGCACTTTAACGGGCAGAAACCTCGAGCAGATCCAAGACTCAGGGTGGACGGCCTACTGCCATGACCGGAGGGGTTTGAAAAAAAAGAGAGCGAGAGCGAGAAAGAGAGAGAGACAGGTGAGGAGAGATACAGACGGGGGAAAAGCAGCAAAGATAACAGCTATAATCCACTTTCTCCAACCGCTCCATGGTCGATAATAACATTAATATTAATGTAACATATAGTGATAGCTTATGGGGAAATACTATACAATAATAATAATAACAACAATAATCATCATCATGAGCATCTTGTGATCAGTGGAAATCAAGCAGATCCACAGCAGCAGAACCATCACCAACCATGTGACCTTACAGGGGGAGAAAACACAAAGACTCCAGTGAACAAGTCAACTTTGTAACATACATTAATCCATTTAACATGCATTAATGTGAGAGGGGTGTATAAAGAGGGACAGTGGGAGAGGAAGAGAGAAAAGCTCAGTGCATCATGGGAGATCCCCTAGCAGTCTAAACCTATAGCAGCATAGCTAAGAGCTAGCTTATGCCAGCCTCAAGTATAATATATCATAAACTTTTAAATGTAGAGAGGGTCTCTGCCCCCCCGAACCCAGATTGGAAGATGGTTCCACAGGAGGGGAGCCTGATAGCTGAAGGTTCTGGCTCCCATTCTACTTCTGGAGACTCTAGGGACTACCAGTAACCCTGCATGCTGGGAGCGCAGAGTTCTGATTTGACAATATGGAACTATGACCTCCTTCAGATACGTTGGTGCCTGACCGTTAAGGGTTTTGTACGTGAGCAGAAGGATTTTGAATTCGATACTAAATTTTGACGGGAGCCAATGAAGGGAAGTTAATACAGGAGAGATATGTTCTCTTAACCTGGTTGTGTTTCTGGTCAGCACACATGCAGCAGCGTTCTGGATCAGCTGGAGGGGCTTCAGAGACTTATTGGGACTACCTGCTAGTAGGACATTACAGTAATCCAGCCTGGAAGTAACAAATGCATGAACTAACTTTTCTGCATCTTTTTGAGACAGAATGTTCCATATTTTAAAAATATTACACAGATGAAAAAAAGGCAGTCCTAGAAATCTGTTTTATGTGGGAATCAAAGGTCATATTCTGATCAAAGATAACTCCCAGGTTCCTCACAGTGGTGCTGGAGGCCAAGGTCATACCATCCAGAGTAGATACATCATCAGATAAATTGTTTCTAAGGTGTTGTTTCTAACACAATAACTTCACTTTTATCTGAATTTAATAGTAAGAAGTTGCAGGTCATCCAAGTCTTAATGTCTTTGAGACACGCCTCTAAGTTTGATAAGTGACCAAATTCACCTGGTTTCATTGATAAGTACAATTGTGTGTCATCTGCAAAACAGTGAAAGTTTATGGAGTGTTTCCTGATAATGTTGCCTAAAGGGAGCAAATTTATTGTGAATAATATTGGCCCAAGCACAGATCCCTGGGGAACTCCGTGGGTAACTTTACTATGCATGGAAGATTCATTGTTAACAGATACAAACTGAGATCTGCCACATAAATATGACTTAAACCAATTTAATGCAGTATCTCTGATGCCAATTAGGTTTTCAAGTCTTTGTATTAGAATTTGATGGTCAATAGTATCAAATGCAGCACTAAGATCCAACAAGACCAGAACAGAGACCAGATACCGGTACAGAGACCGGATACCAGAACAGATACCAGAACATATACCAGAACAGAGACCAGAACAGAGACCAGATACCAGTACAGAGACCGGATACCAGAACAGATACCAGAACAAATACCAGAACAGAGACCAGAACAGAGACCAGAACAGCGACCAGATACACGAACAGAGACCAGATACCAGATATCAGAAAAGAGGTCAGTCCCTAATCAGATGTCATTTAATGGTCATTCGTAACTTTGACCAGTTCTGTTTCTGTACTATGGTGAACTCTAAAACCTGACTGGAAATCCTCAAATAAACTCCTATTCTTTTCTCTACGCAGAAAATCACACAATTGTTCGCCCACCATTTTCTCTAAGATTTTTGAAAGGAAGGTTAGATATCGGCCTATAATTTGCTAAAGCCTCTGGATCAAGAGTCGGCTTTTTAAGCAGTGGTTTGATTATAGCTATTTTAAAGGATTTTGGTACGTAGCCTGAATTTAAAGACAGATTGATGATTTCTAATTGACAGTTGCTGACTAAGGCTAAATTATTTAAGTAGACTAGTGGGGGTGTGCTCTAGGAGACAGGTTCTGGTTGGGATTGGTTCTAGGATACAGGTTCTAGTTGGGACGGGGTCTAGGAGACAGGTTCTGGTTGGGATGGGCACTAGGAGACAGGTTCTAGTTGGGATAGGGTCTAGGAGACAGGTTGTAATTTGATGTCACCTGTATTTTGATGTCACCTGTCGACTCATGTCACCTGTAGCCTGATATTGGATTCTGGCATCTTTCATCTGAATGACAAAACCTTTTTTCTTGTTTTTTTTATGTATTGTGTTTCATGATATCCTATCTTACAGGAACTCATGCGTCAACCCTATCCTCAACGCTTTCTTGTCTGAGATTGTCTGCTATGCCTTAAACCATGATTTGACCTTTGATACCCTCTACCTGCCGCCAGCCAACAGAAAAAGTGGTGCCTGTCAGCTTGGGGACCTTCACCAACCAGTTCACCTGTACCATCTGAAGGACTGATAAGATGAGGGATGAGGTCAGAGGTCAAGTGACCGTCCTGTGTTCCTGTAATTGTAATGTTCTGCTTAAAAGTCTACCAACTTCTCAATCTTTAAAGTATTAGAATTAAGTCATATCTCGGTCTCCAGGTTTTTCTTCTGGTCTGGTCCTATAAGTCGCTTTGAGTAATGATCTGGTTTACCTGTTTTTCTCCTACAAACATACATCAACCATCAGTAAATAAAAAAAAGCCATTGTTACATAGATTTTACTTTTTTACATCATTTATTGAAAAAGATTGTCAATAAATAAACAAACTTTTCAGACATAAATTAAATGCGTGAATGAATATATAAACCAGTGACAGATGGCTGTAGGGACTTTCTGCAGAACCAGGACCAGGACTCATCTACTAAAAAATGGGCAAGAAGATTTTAAAAAATCAAACACAATTATTTTAATCCTGCTTAATGGATCAACAGCGTAATCCTAAAGTCACTTATTTGCCCCGGCTCAGTGTAATCCTGCTGTTATTTGGACATTATCTGGGACAGGAAGTCAGCAGATGGTTCTTCGTTCAGTGGTTTTCCAGCAATAACCAGTTTCTTGTCTTCCGAAAGACAGCTCAGCAGACACCAGGTCATTGGTTGGACCTGGATAAGCCACGGGAGAAAGGGTTTGGGTCAAAGGATATCAGTCAGAGGATGGGGGTCCAATCAGGTCGGAGTGCCTCGGGCAGAAGAAGACAGATGGTGGATTTGTCACCACACTCCTGGTCATTGTTCTCACGGATGGAGGTACAGGATCAGGGCTTGGGGGCTTCAATTTATTGATCAGGCTATGCAGGGCTAAAGGGCTCTTAGAAGTAGATCACCTGATGGTCTAGTTCTGTGGTCCTGTCCGGACAGCAAGTCTAGACCGCCTCAGCTGGTTGGGGTCGATTCACCTTCAATCATCATATATCACAGACCTCCATCCCTTTAATCCTGCCAATCACAACAGAGTTCCCCCCCTTAATCCTGATTACACAGAGTTGTAGTCAATGCCAGCTACAGATGCCTGAATTCAACACAGCATCAGGAGACCACAGTAGGAGCATAAAGAGAGAGGAGTCGGACGAGTCAGGAGGGAGAAGAGTCAGAGAATAGAGAAGAGAAGAGTCAAAGGAGAGGAGAAGACAGTGGAGAGTTGAGTCAGAGGAGAGAGGAGACAAAAAACAGAACAGAGGAGGAATAAGTCAGAGAAAGGAGGAGTAAGACAAGAGAGAAGTAGAACAAGGAACCAGAGGAGAGACAAGTTAACAGCAAGAGGAGTCAGAGGAGAGGGAAGTCAGAGGAGAGAGGGTGGAGTTAGAGGGGAGGAGAGTCCGAGAAGAGAGGAGGGAGAGGAGAGGAAGTCAGAGAAGAGAAAAGTCAGAGGTATCAGAGAAGAGACGTGTCAGAGGAGTGAAGAGAATGAAGAGAGAGGAGCAAGAGGAGAGAGGAGTCAGAGGAGGGAGGTGTCAGACAAGAAAGGAGTAAGAGGAGGCAGAGGAGAGAAAAGTCAGAGCACAGAGAAATCAGAGGAGAGGGAAGTCAGAGAAGAGAGCACTAAGACAAATGAGGAGTTAGAGGAGAGACAAGTCAACAGCAAGAAGAGTTGGAGGAGTATGAGAAGAGAGGAGTCAGACGAAAAGGAAGACAGAGGCAATAGGAGTCAGGGGAGAAGGTAGAGAAGAGAAGAATCAGAAGTATCGGAGAAGAGACGTGTTAGAGGGAGAAGTCAGAGGAGGGAGGAGGAAGAGAAGAGTGAGACAAAAGATGAGTAAGAGGAGAGAGAAGTAAACATTAAGAGGAGTAAGGAGTGAAAGGAGTGGTGAGACAAAAAACAGGGGAGTGAGGAGTCAGAGGAGAGAGGAACCAGAGGAGGGAGGAATCAGGGGAGGGATAATTCAGAGAAGACAGGAGTTAGAGGAGAGACAAGTCAACAGCAAGAGGAGTCGGAGGTGTCAGAGGAGAGGGAAGGGAGAGCAGTGGAGTCAGAGAATAGAGGAGTCAGGAGGGGAGGAGTCGAGAAGAGAGGAGTCAGCAGAGAGAGAAGTAAAAGGAGGCAGAATGATCACTGTGGCTGACGACCGATGACGCTAACATGGACAGAGGGCGGAGAGGAACAAGTGAATCGTTGAAGCGTTCGTTTATCAAACGCAGCGCCTCCTCCAGCTCACAGAAGGTATGTTGACATCCTGGCTCATGCATACACATACACTCACTATTTACTCACACACTCACTATTTATACACACACTCACCATTTACTCAATACATAAACTCACTATTTACACACGTATAAATACACTCACTATTTACTCACACGCTCACTACTTATACACAACCACACTATTTACGCACATACACACTCATCATTAACACACATACACACATACTCACTATTTACACACGTATACACTCACTCACTATTAACTCAATACACACACTCACCCTTTACACACATACACTCAAACGTGCTATGAACACACGTACACACACACTCACTCACTCACTCACTCAGTCACTCACTATCTATACACACTCACTATTTACACACATACACACACACTCACTATTTACACACGTATATATACACTCACAATTTACTAAATACATAAAATAGCTATGTACTCACACACTCACTATTTACAAACATACACTCAAACATGCCATAAACACACATACATACTTGTTTTTCCGCTTCTTTGGGACCAGCTTATCTTTGTCAGTTTTTCGGGATCCACCCTTGCAAGTGGTCCTAGTCCTCTGTAGAAAAAATAAAAATCAGGGAAGATAAGAAATGTTCTGTTCACAAATGTCACTTGAATTTGACAAAAATGAGAAACGTTTAGTTTTGATACCCGGTTTTATCTAACTTGTGGGGCTCGGTTTACAGCATTCAGTACCTGCCAGGTCCACCTTCACACACACAAACACACACAGTATCTTCTCTGCGGGGCATGAAGGTACCAGAGACATCGATGCTTTACATTAATTCTACTTGATAAACAAATATTACATTTCTCTTTTCATTGTCTTACTGCTTGAAGGAACTGGATATCCCGGTTATTAAGATGGTTGGCCTCATCTTGAGAGAAAATAAACAAAACAGAAAAAAGGGAAGAGGGAAGAAACGCTGAACTCATCAATGCCCTCCATTATATCTTTTTTTCCCTTTCATGCCGCTCTTCTCTTCTTCTTACTGTAGATATTTGATTTTATCCATTAACTTCAGCTCCTCATCTGGTGTCCAGCTTCTCTTGGCAGCAGTTTGTTCAGCTAAAACAGACAAAATATCCGTTTAAGAAGTTACCACATGAGACTCCAACATTTTAGCCCAGACTACTGAATCATCTTCATCAACCTCCTTCATCCAGGTAATCTTCATCCGACTAACCTTCATCCATGTCACTGTCATCCACGTCAGCATCTTCTTCCAAGTAACCTTCAGCTACGTCTCCTTCATCCGCGTCATCTTGATCCAGGTCACCTTCATCCACCTCACCTTCATACATGTCACTTTAATCCACATCACCTTCCTCCACGTCATCTTCATCCACATCATCTTCCTCGACATCATCTTCCTCCACATCATCTTCCACCGTGTTTCTTTCACCCATGTCACCCTTATCCACATCACCATCTTCTTCCATGATTTTCATCAACATCACTTTAATTCACGTCACATTCCTGCACGTCACCTTCATCCACGTCACCATCTTCATCCACGTCCCCATCATGCATGTAACCTTAATCCACATCACCTTCCTCCAGGTGATCTTCATTCACATCATCTTTATCCACGTCACCTTCAACCATGGGAGCTTCATCCACGTTAACTTCAACCATGTGACTTCCATCCACGTCATCTTCATCAGCGTCACCATCTTTATCCACGTCATCATCTTCTTCCACGTCTTCTCCATCCACGTCATCTTCACCCACGTCACTTCATCCACCTCACACCATCTTCAACTACGTCATCCTCTTCTTCCACGTAATCTTCATCGACGTCATCTTCATCCACGCCATCTTCACCAACGTCATTCTCATCCATGTCACCTTCATCCACGTCATCTTCATCTACTTTAGCTTCTTCCAGGTCATATTGATACAGGTCACCTTTATCCACGTCTCCTTCATCCACGTCACCTTCTTCCACGTCACCTTCATCCACCTCATCTTCTTCCACGTCAAGTTCAACCACTTCATCTTCATCTATTTCAGCTTCCTCCGCGTCATCTTCATTCACGTAACCATCAACCACATCACCTTCATCCATGTCTCCTTCATCCACGTCACCTTCTTCCACGTCACCTTCATCCCCCTCACCTTCTTCCACGTCAACTTCAACCACGTCATCTTAATCCACGTCATCTTCATCCAAGTCACCTTCATCCACGTCCCCATCGTTTTCCACGTCATCTTCATCCGTGTCATCTTCATCTACGTCATCTTCATCCAACTCATCTTCATCCATGTCATCTTCTAGACGTCATCTTCATCCGTGTCATCTTGATCAAGGTCTCCTTCATCCAAGTCACCTTCATCCACGTCCCCATCGTTTTCCACGTCATCTTCATCCGTGTCATCTTCATCTACGTCATCTTCATCCAACTCATCTTCATCCATGTCATCTTCTAGACGTCATCTTCATCCGTGTCATCTTGATCAAGGTCACCTTCATCCATGTCATCTTCATCTGCGTCATCTTGATCCGCGTCATCATCATCCACGTCCCCATCGTTTTCCACGTCATCTTCATCCGTGTCATCTTCATCTACGTCATCTTCATCCAACTCATCTTCATCCATGTCATCTTCTAGACGTCATCTTCATCTGTGTCCTCTTGATCCAGGTCACCTTCATCCAGGTCACCTTCATCCACGTCATCTTCATTCACTTCAACTTCATCCGCATCATCTTCATCCGCGGCATCTTCATCAGCGTCATCTTCATCAAGGTCATCTTGATTCACGTAACTTCATCCAGGTCATCATCATCCACGTCCCCATCCTTTTCCATGTTATCTTCATCCACGTCATCTTCATCCAAGTCACCTTCATCCACCTCAACTTCATCCACGTCATTTTCATCCACGTCATCCTCATCCAAGTCATCTTCAACACTGTCACTTCATCAATATCACCTTCATCCACGTCACCTTCATCGACGTCATCTTGATCCAGGTCAACTTCATCCACGTCATCTTCAAACTCGTCACATTCATCCTCGTCACCTTCACCCACGTCATTTTCATCCACCTCACCATCTTCATCTACTTCAGCTTCATCCAGGTCATATTGATCCAGGTCACTTCCTCCTGGTAATCTTCATCCATCTCACCTTCCTCGAGGTCATCTTCATTCACGTCACCATCAACCACCTCACCTTCATCCATGTCTCCTTCATCCACGTCACCTTCTTCCACGTCATCTTCATCCCCCTCATCTTATTCCACGTCAACTTCAACCACGTCATCTTAATCCTTGTTAAAATCGTCATCCACTTTTAACCTGGTGCTGGTTCTGGTCAGCACACATGCAGCAGCGTTCTGGATCAGCTGGAGGGGCTTCAGAGACTTATTGGGACTACCTGCTAGTAGGGCAGTACAGTAATCCAGCCTGGAAGTAACAAATGCATGAACTAACTTTTCTGCATCCTTTTGTGACAGAATGTTCCGTATTTTAAAAATATTACCCAGATGAAAAAAAGGCAGTCCTAGAAATCTGTTTTATGTGGGAGTCAAAGGTCATATCCTGATCAAAGATAACTCCCAGGTTCCTCACAGTGGTGCTGGACGCCAAGGTCATATCATCCAGAGTAGATACCTCATCAGATAAATTGTTTCTAAGGTGTTTGGGTCCCAACACAATAACTTCCGTTTTATCTGAATTTAGTAGTAAAAAGTTTCAGGTCATCCAAGTCTTAATGTCTTTAAGACACACCTCTAAGTTGGATAAGGGACTAGATTCACCTGGTTTCATTGATAAGTACAACTGTGTGTCATCAGCATAACAGTGAAAGTTTATGGAGTGTTTTCTGATAATGTTTCCTAAAGGGAGCAAATTTATTGTGAATAATATTGGCCCAAGCACAGATCCCTGGGGAACTCCGTGGTTAACTTTACTATGCATGGAGGATTCATTGTTAACAGATACAAACTGAGATCTTCCACATAAATATGACTTAAACCAATTTAATGCAGTGTCTTTGATGCCAATTAGGTTTTCAAGTTTTTGTATTAGAATTTGGTGATCAATGGTATCAAATGCAGCACTAAGATCCAACAAGACCAGAACAGAGACCAGATACAAGATACCGGAACAAGGACCAGATACCAGACACAAATACAGAGACCAGATACCAAAACAGAGACCAGATTGAAGGCCAGAGGTTATGGATCTTGTCCCTAATACTTATAATTTTGTCATAAAAGAATCTCATGAAGTCATCGCTACTAAGGGTTTTAGGAATACGGGGCTCCATTGAACTCTGACTGTCAGTCAGTCTGGCTACAGTGCTGAACAAAAACCTGCGGTTGTTTTTATTTTCCTCTATCAGTGCAGAGTAACGGGCCGCACAGGTGCTGAGGACGGCTCTCTTATATTTTTTAATGCTATCTTGCCAGGCTAATCGGGACTCAACAAGTTTGGTGTGTCGCCATTTTCTTTCTAGTTTATGAGTTGTTTGTTTGAGGTTTGGAGTCAGGTTGTTAAACCATGGAGCTGCTCTCCTCTGTTTCAGACTCTTCTTTTTTAGGGGGGATAGTGTCCAGAGTTAATCTCAGTGATTTTGCAGCGCTATTGACGAAATCATCAGTTTGCCCAGGACAGACGCTAGAGTCAGATTCTTTTAAGTCCAGACATGCAACTGAATTCAGGGCTGATGGAATAGATTCTTTAAATTTTATTACAGCTTCTTCAGATATATTTCTAGCGTGGAACGATTTTTCTATTGGCGAGTGATTTAGCATTGTAAATTCAAAAGTTATCAAACAGTGGTCCGATAGAGGATTCTGTGGATGAACTACTAGTTTTTGAATATCAATGCCGTAAGTCAAGACTAAATCCAGGCTGTGATTAAAACTGTGAGTGGGTTCATTAACACACTGACTGAAACCTATACAGTCTAACATTAAGTTAAACGTGGCACCAAGACTATCTCTGTCTTCATCTACGTGAATGTTAAAGTCAACTAATAAAATTATTGTATCTGTCTTAAGGACTAGGTTTGATAGAAAATCAGAGAACTCATTTAAAAACTCAGAGTATGGGCCAGGAGCCCGACACATTATGACAAATAAGATTGGCGGTTGATGCTTCCAGGTTGGATTTGTAAGACTGAGAGTCAGGCTTTCAGATGAGTTACAGTCAGGTTTAGGTTTAGGATTTAATGGTAAACTGGAGTTAAATATGGCTGAAGCTCCGCCCCCTCGGCCCGTGCTTCAAGGTATATGAGTATTAATATATGTAGTGGGGTTCGGATTCCGTCTTTTCCTAATCAGGGCCTTCACCAAAATGTTCGCCAATTGTTTATTGGACCCACATGGTTTGCTGGACACCACCTACACAGCCAGCAGTTTAACGATGACATGCGGCTAAATTTGTCAGGGGGAGGGGTCCGGAGAAAATTAGGGAGTCCGACATAGTTTTAGCATTATGTACATACATATATGTATTACATGTATGTAAAAGATCTATAAATTATTACATAGCCATCTATGTTCGTATATTCCAAGCAGCTATGTGGTTGGTATGAATAGTTTTATAATAATGCTACTACTAATCTATCTGTCTGTCTGTCTGTCTGTCTGTCTGTCTGTCTGTCTGTCTGTCTATCTATCTATCTATCTATCTATCTATCTATCTATCTATCTCTAGCATATTAGCACTTTCTTGACAGAATCACACAAAGATACTGTATGTAAAATGACACAGCGTTAACAACTAACCAAGTAATCCCTAATAATAATCTTTCCTTTATTTTTCTCATGTTACACAGTACATACATACAGTACAACGTTGTGCAATCTATCTCTACATTCAACCCATCCCCGAGGGAGCAGTGGGCGGAGCCTGTAAAGCACCCAGGGAACTGAGGTGTAAGGGATGTGCTCAAGGCCCCTATCACATGTAAACATGCTGTAACTTCAACCGGCTACCTTCGGATCTCCCGATTGGGGGATGGCCACTCTACCCATTGTGCAACAGCCTCCCCCTGAAGTAGAAATATTCTGCTGTCTCCTGGTTCTTATCGTCCTGATGTTCTTGGTCTGACTCGGTATCGAACATGGGTTAATATTTACAGTAGCATTTGTTTATCTGCACGTTGTGTCTCACATTGCTGCAGATGGAAGCACATCCATTAGGATTGTCTCCTTGTAGAGGGAGCCGCGTCTAGACCTGCCCCTTCAATCCGGTTGCTCGGAATTATTGTGTCGGAGTGTAATGGAAAAGAATATAAGTTATCATCCAGAAGGTTAATTTGACCCAACCAGCGTCACAGACATTTTATTAAGATAATTTGAAATGGTCCTGACTTGTGTATAGGAAGTATAATATTTTACCTTGAAATAACTCAGATTTTCAACCATATCAGGTTTAAAAAATCCAAAGATCACACTACCCTGCTTCCTGGTTTTCTCCTCTCAGACCCAGCAAGCCTGGATCGAGAGAACATTCCAGAAGAGAGAATGTATCCAGATTCTTCTCAGCAAAGATGGCAGCAGGTACGTAACATGATGGTGGAGGACATGGATGATACTTACCTGCTCCCATATAAAGGTCAAACAGGAGCTACATGTCCATCAGAACCAGGATAAACAGGAGCTGGTCTGACCTAACAGACTCAAAGACAGTTCTTTCCTTTGAGCCCCCACTAACTATCAAGGATGACAATAAAACTTTCTATTTTACTCAACTTTATTCTATTGTATTCTCTTCTTGTCTATCATTTTTCTATTTTATTTCTACAATACTTTTTTCCTGTGGCTCTTCCCCAGTTGCTGTTGTGGTCAGCTGGTCTCCAAGCACACTTCCATTCCTGCAGGATACAAAGATGACACAACCCCTCTAGTTCAGCTGGAGGTCCAACCTGTTGAGAGGTGGAGTCCCAACAACCACACACTGACCTCCTCCACCGATGCCTATGGAGTGGTGGAGTTCCAGGGAGGAGGACACAGCAACAAGGCCATGGTCCTCTGATCTTCATCATTGTTCATGTTCATGTTCCTCAGGAGATCCTCCAATCCTACTGATTACCTCCTTCTTCTCCTGCAGTACATACGGGTCTCATACAATACCAAACCAGACCACCTGCTCCATCTCATGGTCAAGGAGTGGCAGTTGGAGCTCCCCACCCTCCTCATCTCCGTCCACGGAGGCCTGCAGAACTTTGATCTGTCCCCCAAACTGAAACAGGTGTTTGGGAAAGGACTAACCAAGGCAGCGGTGACCACAGGAGCCTGGATCTTCACCGGGGGGGCCAGCACAGGTATCACAAAAGCGCCAGCTGAGGTTGATTCTGTAATGACCACTAGTAATACCTAAGTAGAATCTACCTGATTTGTGGTTCTGGCTCTTTCATGTTCCAGGAGTTATTCGCCATGTAGGAGATGCTCTCAAAGACCATTCTTCAAAGTCCAGAGGAAAAGTATGTGCCATCGGCATCGCACCCTGGGGCATCATCGAGAACAAAGAGGACCTCATCGGGAGAGATGTAAGATACTCAGCCCAAAACGGACTGAACCAAACTGAACCGGACCAAACCAGATTAAACCATACCCAACCGGACTGAATCTGTTTGGGTATGCTTGTCCAACCATAACCAGAAACATCAACAGATTAGTCCAGTTTGAACCAGAATTACCAAGACAGACTGACTCCAGACCCACGTGGCAAACTTAATACAGATCCACATGGCAAACTGATACCAAAACAATGTTGCAGACCAAAACCAGAATGAAATGGAGGACTGAAAACAGAACCACATTGCAGGAGACTGACTCAACTGACCCACTAAAATCTCCGATTGGACAACCAATTGTGTTGGTTCTAGGTGACCCGGCACTATCAGAGCATGTCTAACCCACTCAGTAAGCTGTCGGTCCTGAACAGCAGCCACTCCCACTTCATCCTGGCTGATAACGGGACCAGTGGAAAGTATGGAGCCGAGGTCCGCCTCCGTCGGCAGCTGGAGAAACACATCGCTCTGCAGAAAATCAACACACGTGAGTAAGAAGAGATCCCTTAGACTGTCAGAGTCCACCACAGTGCACAGACTGAACACTTAGTCCGGCAAATGGGACAGCTTCACGTTCAGAGGGTCTGTTTAGTAGGTCCAGGTGGTACAAGTGGTTGGAAAAAGCATCAGACAGACCAAGGTGTGAGCTCTATAAATAAATAAATAATGTTAAACTAATGTGACTGGGATGAGGTCAACTCCGCCCCTTATAGATGCCATGTTTCTTCCCTATACCCTAAAAGGTTTGATTAAAAGTCTGAACGGGTGTCTTTACTCTGGCAGGAGGTTGTCTCTGTTCCAGGTCTGGGTCAGGGTGTTCCGGTGGTCTGTCTGATCCTTGAGGGGGTCTCTATGTTACAGGTCTGGGACAGGGTGTTCCGGTGGTATGTCTGATCCTGGAGGGAGGACCAAATGTCATCTCAGTAGTCCTTGAGAGTCTGAGGGAGGAGCCTCCGGTACCGGTGGTCGTCTGTGACGGCAGCGGTCGAGCCTCTGACATAATTTCCTTCGCTCACAGATACTGTGAGGAGGATGGGTGAGTAATAGTTTACGCTCTGCACAATAGAAGTGTGGAAGATACAATCCAGACAGTAGAAGTAGAGAAGTAAAGCTACTGTGAGTCATAGATTACTTTGATCCACAGAGTGCTGAGTGACGGTGTCAGAGAGCAGTTGCTGGTCACCATCCAGAAGACGTTCACCTACAGCCGCAGTCAGGCTCAGCATATCCTCCTCATGGTGTCGGAGTGCATGAAAAGAAAGGGGCTGGTAGGTCACAGGACCACAGGAGGGTGCTGGTATGGCAAATGACCACAGGAGGGGGATGGTAGGTCAGATGACCACAGGAGGGGGCTTTGAGGTCACATGACACCAGGAAGACAAAAGACAGATGGTGAGGGTGTCATCGTCATATCAAAATAATGACAAAAGTTTTAACTTCTGTCATTATATTAACGGAGATTGTTCTGTGACTCCGCCCACCATTTTCGTAATCCCACAACCCTTTTCTGCGTTCTGAACATCTGCAGCAGCATGGGGGACTGACACTGGCCATGAAATCATAGAAGTCACCTGCCTGATGTTGGCAATGACATCATCACGGATAACTCTGTTTAACATTTGATATAAAAGTCCAATGTAAATCAGATGTCAAATGATCAGTACGTGTGTGTTTGGGTGAATGCGTGTTTTTGTTTGTGTGTGTGTGTATAGATCACAGTCTTCAGGATGGGCTCAGAGGGACAACAGGACATTGAGATGTCCATCCTGACTGCTCTTCTCAAAGGTAACAGATCTTGTATATTCATCAGTTAAAGGCCGTTCTGTTGCATCATCAGTGATCATGTCTCTCTCCTCAGGAACAAATGCGTCAGCCTCTGATCAGCTGAGTCTCGCACTGGCCTGGAACAGAGTGGACATCGCCCGTAGTCAGATCTTCATCTATGGACTCCACTGTCCTGTGAGTTCATGATCAGAGATTTGTGGAATGGTGTTTTGGTCGAGCCATCTGATTAGTAGTATGGACCAGTTGCTAAGTAATAATAGACACGTTGGATCACATTCACTGCAGCCAGTCAGCATTTTACTGACCAACCATCCCAAAAGTCCAGCGACCCAGCAAGCATCGGCGGCAGGAGGAGGAGGAGGAAAGGGAAAAGGCCCGGGAAAGAAAGGAAAAGGAGCTATAAGTAAACCTGAACCACAGGAGAAGACTGACCCCCGGAAACTGGAACTGCTGAACTGGGTAACACACAACCTGACCCGTTAGCTAACCATAGTTAGCTTTAATCAGCTAATTTGACAGCTAAGCTGTTAAAGTCAATCGTTAGTGAAACAGGGTTAACTGTAGTCAGCGTATACGGCTGTTAAGCTGTGCTACCCAGCTAGTTGGAGTTACATGAGAGAAGAGGTGGAGTCCACATGAAGCAACATGCCACTGATGGCTGCTCCAAAGAAAGCGTAGGGCATGTAGGTCTGATGACGATGATGATCCTGCAGGTGAACTCGCTTGAACAGGCCATGATGGACGCTCTGGTGCTGGATAGAGTCGACTTTGTCAAACTCCTGATTGAGAATGGCGTCAACATTCATCACTTCTTGACTATTCCTCATTTGGAAGAGCTGTACAACACGGTAAGAGACTTCAGAGCAACCCAGACCTCCGTTACGGTATACCATGAACTACAACCTCTGTACCACTTGGATTCAATGTACCAGCTATCACAATCATCATCATCATCATCATCAACATCATCATCATCATCATCATCATCACCATCCACATCATCATCTTTAATCTTCTTCTGCTCTTAGAGATGACGGTTCTCTGAGATCAGGACTTCATCATGTCCATCCATCAACACGTGAATATGTGACCTCATCATGAGTCGACCACAACTGGAGGTTGCTGCCATGACACCATAGTCTGTCTATCCTATTGGAACTGGAAATATTTCACTCACCACGCTCTCTGACTTTCTAATACGTAAGAAGGTAGTCCACCTCTCGTCAAACCTTACAAAACATCCAATAAAAATCTGACTCGTAATGGAAGGAAGTGACATCACAGCTCCAGATATCCTGCCCTCATGATCTCATCATCTTCTGATAGGTTTGTACAAAGGCTGTTTTCTCCTTGATTAGTGGATGTTCTGTGAAGTTTTTATCTCCTTGATAGATTGAGGTTTGTTTAAAGCTGTTGTCTACTAGATGAGTGGCGTTTGTCATAAACTATTGTCTACTCTAAAAGCTTGTCAAATGATATAGTCCCCTTGATGGAGAGGTGTTTGTCTTAAGATGTTGTCTCCTTGATCTTTGGAGTTTTGTTCAGAGCTGGTGTGTACTTAATGGGTGGAAGTTTGTCTAAATCTGTTGTCTCCTTGATGGGAGGGGGTCTGTATAAAGCTGTTATCTCCTTAATGAGTATTGTTTTACCTGACGTTTCTGTCTCCTTGATGGGTCAAGGTTTGTCTGAAGATTTGCGGAGGTTTGTCTATAATGGTGCTCCTCTTGATGAGGTCGAAGTCTGTCTGAAGAGGTTATCCCTTGATGGCTTGAAGTTTGTATAAAGTAGTTGTCTCCGTAATGGGTAGAGGTTCTTCCAAAGCTGTTGTTTCCTTTATGGCTTCAAGTTTATCTAACGTTTTTGTCTCCTTGATGAGTTTCGGTCTGTCTGAAGCTGTTAAATCCTAGATGGGTGGAGGTGTGTCTAAAACTGTTGGTTCATGGAGGGGTGGAGGTTTGTCATAAACTATTGTCTACTCGATGCATTGGGGTTTGTCTGAAGCTATTGTCTCCTTGATGGATAGGTGCTTCTCTTAAGCTGTTGTGTCCTTAGTTTTTGCAGGTTTGTCGAATGCTGGTGTGTACTTGATGGGTGGAGGTCTGTTTAAAGCTTTTTTCTCCTTCATAGGTTGAGTTTTGTCCAAAGCTGTTGTCTCCTTGATGAATGGAGGTTTGTCTGATGCTTTTGTGTCTAAAATGGTGATCTCCTTGGAGGGTAGAGGTCTGCGTAAAGCTGTTGTCTCCTTGAAAGATGTTGTCTCATTGATGGGTGGAGGTTTGTCCAAAGCTGTTGTCTCCTTGATGTCTTCAGGTTTGTTCAAAGGTGTTGTCTCCTTCATGGGTGGAGGTTTTGTCTGAAGTTGTTGTCTCCTTAACAAATGGAAGTTTTGCTAAAGTTGTTGTCTCGTTGGTGAGTGGAGGTTTGTCTGAAAATGTTGTTTCCATGATGGGTAGAGGTCTGCGTAAAGCTGTTGTCTCTTATAGATGTACGTTTGTCTATAGCTGTTGTGTCTTTGATGGGTGGATGTATATCTAAAGGTTTTGCTCCTTGACTAGTGGTTCTGACCGTTTTATTGAAAGGTGGACTACTTACCTGTCATGTTCTATGACTTTCAAGGACATTCCAAGTTGACTTTGCTTAATAAATTCCCATGACTTTAATTATATTTTCCATTGTCTATTTCTATTTCCATTACCATCCGACATTCCATAATAACTCTCTAAGAATTTCACAACCTTCCATTATTTCTTTCAATGACATTCCTTTACCTTCGTTTTATTTTTCCATGACATTTCATGAAACTGTACGATGTCCTTACATGACTATTTCAGAGTTGTTGTGTTAATTTTCTAGAAGTTGGGACCTGCCAACACGCTGCACATTGTTGTCAGAGATGTCAAGAAGGTGAGTTCAGGGTTTTTTCTTGTGGTCACGTCCCTTCGGGCTCCTGATCAATTCAGTTAGTGGTTGTTGTGTGTTTCAGGGGAACCTTCCTCCAGACTACCAGATCACATTGATTGATATTGGTTTGGTTTTGGAGTTTCTGATGGGTGGAGCCTACCGGTGCATCTACACCAGGAAGAGCTTTAGAACACTGTACAATAACTTGTATGGCCTGAAGAGAGTGAGTAGTCCCGCTTCCACAATACACCTAAACACCCATAGTTCTGTTTAATCTGAGGAAAATTCAAGTGTCCTATTTTTCTAATTTCAGAGCTGGTAACTTGTTCTGCCTTCTCTTTCAGCCGAAAGCTCTGAAGCTTCTGGGAATGGAGGTTTGTTAAGGACCTTGACCCCTGACCCCTAATCCTTTAACTGACATCAACCAACGGGAGCAGATGGTGGCTTCAATGTCTCATATGTGGACTTCCTGCAGGACGATGAGCCTCGTCAGAAAGGAAAAGGAAAGAAGAACAAGAGGAAGGAGGAGGAGGTGGAAATTGATGTGGACGACCCTGAGGTCTGCCGATTTCAGTATCCCTTCCATGAGTTGATGGTGTGGGCGGTGCTGATGAAGCGCCAGAAGATGGCGTTGTTCCTGTGGCAGCGGGGTGAGGAGGCAATGGCAAAAGCACTGGTGGCCTGTAAACTCTACAAGGCCATGGCTCATGAGTCATCCCAAAGTGAGCTTGTGGAAGATGTCTACCAAGACCTGGAAAACAACTCCAGGTGAGTCCATCCTAGACCTGGAGAAAAGCAATATGTTATAATATATTCAGCTGAGTCCAAATTTCGTGAGCTGTGGAAATGAGTGTACTGACTCTAGATTAACAGTTTTCATCAGTGTATTTGTTGGTCATCAGAGCATCTCTGGCATCTGGATAAATGTTAGGGTTCAGTTCTGGATCCAGGATGTTTTGTTCTTCGTTGAATGGTAGTATTACTCAAGTATCAAGAATATCTTAATAATCCCCTAGGGGAAATTTGTTACACTGCCAGCAGTGATAAATAGAACAATAACTAAAAAAAACGAACAATGAGCGCCAATAAAACATCAGCTTTAATAACAATTAAAGATGTAAGCAGAAAAACCTGGATGTCCATCGGGTTGTGGGCCAACTTCCAATGGTTTGATCGTTCATTACTGACTCTTACTACATGAGGAAACCAAAGCATAAATCTCAATCTGATTATTTTCATCTGAGGCTAACTTCCTGTTGCCAGCAGGTGGCACTGTCACAGTAAGTGCATATTGTCTTATTGGACTCTTCAGGATGGGACTCTGATCCAACATGGGAAATTTGAACAAAAGGAAGTGACATTATGAGCAAACAGAATTTATGGCAAGATTCATAACGTCATGGCCATGCCTTTCAAGTAATGAAAAAACCTTTTCCTAACTTTTCATCTTTGGATACTACGAGAATATCATTTAATGATGGTCGCGCAGCCATTGCTACTTCTGTTAGCATACAAATGGAAATTCCCATCATATTTAAGCATTAAGCCAACTGAGTTGGCTGAAGATGCAAATTTCATGTTGATCAGATCACATACCCTGGACATGTTTGATCAAATACATCACTCAAAAGATAATCATTTTAAAAAATCAATGCAAAACTAAAAATGGAATGAATCAAAAGCTACGTTCACACTGCACGCAAAAGTGGCCCAAACCTGACTTTTTTGCTCATATGTGACCCAAATTCAAGCGTCAAGGCAGTTCCAGCATTTATAAAGTTATAGCAGTAGTAAGAAAATAGGAAGATAAACATACACACTTAAGAAGAATTTAAGAAATATAAACATATATATGTGTGTATACTATAAACACATACACACATACATATATATACACATATATAAATGGACATACAATTAAATACAGATAGATATATAAGAATGGAGAGAGAGTCCAATCTCCAATACCAAAGTGGAAGGATCCACAGTGCCTCCACTGGATTTACACATCCATCAGTAGTTGACTGTACAAGTCCAGGTGCTCACAGAGCCCACAAAAAAACCCAACAAAAACAGGTCTCAAAAACAGGACATGGATGACAGTTAAAAGTGTTAAAACAAGTTAAAACATAGAAACTGCACTGCTTCTGTCGCCATTACCAACTCCATATTTCTCTCTTGACATGTGAGCTGGATCCATTGGAGCGCTGCTGTTTCTGTGTTCTGTGCAGGGAGTTTGGTCAGTTAGCCTATGAGCT
The DNA here is from genome assembly GCA_037951165.1 of Lophius americanus. Taxonomy (NCBI): domain Eukaryota; kingdom Metazoa; phylum Chordata; class Actinopteri; order Lophiiformes; family Lophiidae; genus Lophius; species Lophius americanus. The sequence continues at coordinate 398,472 of JBBDHG010000319.1, forward strand.
GCTGGATCAGTCGTACAATCAAGATGAGCAAGTGGCCATGAAGCTTCTGACCTATGAACTAAAGAACTGGAGTAACTCCACCTGTCTGAAGCTGGCCGTCGCAGCTAAACACCGAGACTTCATCGCACACACCTGTAGCCAGATGCTACTGACCGACATGTGGATGGGATGTCTGAGGATGGGGAAGAGCAACAGCTTGAAGGTACCCACACCTGTACATGACATCCACCAGTTTCTACTTCTAGAATCAAATCAGAGCGGTTTCATTTGACCAAGACTGAATCCTGAATGCACCTCGGTAACCTCTGCTGGGAGTGTGTGAGCTGTGTCTTCAAGAGTGTCTGTAGTTGTTCCTGAGTCTGTCCTACCATAATCGTCATGGATGTCTGATATTTCAGAAGGAGGAGATATCTCAAGAGGTTTAGATGGTATTTAAGGAACTTTAGGTAGTGTAGGATAGGCTCATATTCCCTCCTGCCACCCCCTCATAGCCTTTAAATGTTTCAAGAAGTTGAAGTGGTCTTTCAGGAGGTTGTGGTTGTGTTTAAGTAAATGTATAGGGTATTTCAGGAACTTAAGGTGATATTTTAGGAAATAGGTGGTGTTTTAGGAGCGCTACATTGTATTTTGAGAAGTTTGGTGGTGCCTCACCTCAGCTTTCTGTTTCTTTATGTCAAGGTGATTCTTGGGATAATCTTCCCCCCCGCTATCCTACTCATGGACTTTCGTCTCGGAGACGAACCCTCTTCCAAAGACAGCGGGGATGGAAAAACAAAAGATGGGGACAACATATCCATGAGGGTAGCGAGTACGCCATCTCCTCTCCAAGTTTCATTTGCCAACAGTTTGACTAATGATGGGTCTGTTTCAGGACGCGGCTTTCAATATGGACACCACTTCGAGGAGAGAAGATGTAGATGAAGATCAGAGGAAGGACAAGAGGCAGACCCCAATTGGCAGGATAATCTATGAATTCTACAATGCTCCTTTCACCAAGTTCTGGTTCAACACGGTTGGTTTAAAGCAAGATCAGTCTAAACAATAGAGATCAATAAATTCGATACAGCGCAGTCTGATCAATACAGTCAATATGGATCAATCTGATCGATAGGGATCAGTCGGATCAGACTATAATTCTGTATTTATAATAATGGTTTATAATGGTTTCTGATATATTTGGACTCAGCTGACATTCAAAACATGGGCCGAATGACATTTGACTGCTTCAGATCTCCTACCTGCTGCACTTGATATGAATGGGGTCAAGGGGGAAATGATTTATTTCATTCTACCTCACACTGAAGAGGTGTAACCCCTCTCTTTGGTTCACACTCAGCAGACTGGAGAAACCACTGGACAACTTCTCTTTCAGTTTCACAGCATTTATTTTCTTCTCTGATGGACAAACAACACTATGGTTGGTGATGGTGGTCATAGGCAAATTTTACTAGCTTTGCAGTGGAGAGCATCAGGCATATGAGCATCTAGATTGATGCCAGAAAATCAGAAAAGGAAGAGTCCAGTGAGGTATGATTAAAGTCTCCAGATATGATAATGAACGCCTCAGGATGTATTTACACTGTGAGCCATGATTCACCCATTCAAACAAACATTCACAGGCTGCGATGCAAGGCCCCACATGTTCATCAGTAGCAGTAACCATTCATGCCATCATGCACACACCAATGGAACAGCCATTGGGAGCAACTTGGGGTTCAGTATCTTGCTCTAAGACACTTAGACATGTGGGCCGCAGTTGCCTGGGATCTAACCACCGACATTCAGATAAGTAGACAACAGCTCTACCAACTGAGCCGTCGTTTTGTTTGCAGTCTTACGATACTGGCATAAAAATCATCGCAAGTTGCTCGATGTCCCGACCTGCAGTCAGCAGGTAGCATCCTTGATGGTTTCATTTCCTTTGCGGAACCATCTCATGTTAATAAAGAGCCCATGTCCTCCTCATTTCTGCTTGCCATGCATTTTCGTCCAGACCGATCTGACGGTGGCGAATACACGATGGTTTTGCTGGTTGGCCACATTTCCGTGAAACACATAAAGCTGCACTCTTTGAAGATTTAATGGTCCCTCACCAGGGAAGGGAGTTCGTCGGTCTCGTTGGCCAGCAAATTAACATACCAAAACAAGACCGCCTAGCTCTAGATCTGCAGGCCCGATATCTCTAATGCTGGCATGTGGTGGACTACTACGGCTTTTCCTATTGACTGGAGTCCGAGCAGCTGAGCCTTCGACAAACAAGGCATTTTGATTCTTGAATTGCCTTATCCATAGAATGTAAACTTAAACTTAATTTAAATTAATGTTTTAAAAGTTAAAAAGTAAAACATAAATGTAAAAAATGCTATGTGTGGAACTAAGAAAGGTTAAAAAAGAAACAGTTAAGAGAAATAATGTAGAGAAAAATAGAAGAAACACACACACACATGGAAGGGGCCATGGGACAGCTGCTGCTTGCGGAGGCGCCAGAGCACAAAATAAATATAATATCTCTTGAAACATTTGTCCTCACATAAACAAATAATAGTAGCTACTGCTATGAACCACTTTTTTTTGACGGGTGTAGAAATTAATATAACTTTATGCAATGCTTTTACATTTTATTAGTAAAACAATGACCAATATTTCCATCAAAGAATATATATAATCAAAATCGGCAACAGCAAACAACAGTATGGTTGGTGCTGAGAATGGGATGAGCTGATAAACTCCAGGAACCATGGCTATGAAAGTGGCCCCAACAGTGTGAATGGGACTAAGCTTCGGACAAATAACATATTTAATATCAACCAATTTCCAAAGCAAAGAGAAAAAATAATAAAAACAATAATTGTTTTTGTTCTTCCAATAAAGAACACAAAATAAAATGAAATATAGGAATTTTGACAAATTTCATCTATTTTCAACAACCGTGTTACAGAAGGAAAGCAGTTCGTTCATTATACCTAACACTGAGGCAGGGAGTTTCCATAGGTTGTTTCGCCATCAATGAAAATGTCCGAAGATACCAATAAAAAAAACTGACCTATAAAAGGTATCATAAAGATGGATTACAATCCATTTATTAATAGCACTGTAAGTTGCTCACCTTGTAGTTAAGAATATACCTGCTCTATATGTTGTGACCCATGACCTTTGACCTGTGCATGCCGCACATTTCCTACCTGATGTGACGAGTGACCTTCGAAATATGTTTGCTTCAGATCTCCTACTTGGTCTACCTGATGCTCTACAACTACATCATCCTGGTGAAGATGGAGCGCTGGCCGTCGCTACAGGAGTGGGCCGTCATCTCTTACATCATCACTCTCGGACTGGAGAAAGTCCGCCAGGTACACTCAAATGTGTTCTCAAATAAAATAACCAACAGTTCAACTTTGTGTAATAGTGGACTTTGACTACAGGTAGTACCAGAGTATGAATGTGGGTAATACCAGACTACGACTGTGGGTAATTTCCAGAGTATGACTTAATCAATCTTTATTTATATAGTGCCAATTCAGTTGTCTGAAGGGGTTTTCCAGAAAGAACAGGTCTAGAACAAACCCTTTATATAATTATCTCCATTGACCCAACAGATTCCTCCGTGAGCAGCACTTGGCGACAATGGCGAGAAAAAAACTGCCTTTTAATTGGCAGAAACCTCGGGCAGATCCAAGACTCAGGGTGGAAGGCCTACTGCCATGACCGGTCGGGTTTGAAAAGAGAGAGAAAGAGAGAGAGAGAGAGAGAGAGAGAAGCGACGATATCAGCTTATGCTAATCCACTTTGCTCTTCTCCAGGGCCAGGACGTGGCAGCAGCAGGGATCCCAGATTGATAATAACAATAATAATAATATAACATTTAGCAATAGTTCATGGGGAAATTACAATAATAATAATAATAATAATAATGGCTTTGAGGGCCCTTTACCGGGAGCCAATGAAGGGAAGTTAATACAGGAGAGATATGTTCTCTTAACCTGGTTCTGGTTCTGGTCAGCACACGTGCAGCAGCGTTCTGTATCAGCTGGAGGGGCTTCGGAGACTTAATGGGACTACCTGCTAGTAGGAACTTACAGTAATCCAGCCTGGAAGTAACAAATGCATGAACTAACTTTTCTGCATCCTTTTGTGACAGAATGTGTCGTATTTTAAAAATATTACCCAGATGAAAAAAAGGCAGTCCTAGAAATCTGTTTTATGTGGGAGTCAAAGGTCATATCCTGATCAAAGATAACTCCCAGGTTCCTCACAGTGGTGCTGGACGCCAAGGTCATATCATCCAGAGTAGATACCTCATCAGATAAATTGTTTCTAAGGTGTTTGGGTCCCAACACAATAACTTCCGTTTTATCTGAATTTAGTAGTAAAAAGTTTCAGGTCATCCAAGTCTTAATGTCTTTAAGACACACCTCTAAGTTGGATAAGGGACTAGATTCACCTGGTTTCATTGATAAGTACAACTGTGTGTCATCAGCATAACAGTGAAAGTTTATGGAGTGTTTTCTGATAATGTTTCCTAAAGGGAGCAAACATAGTGTGAATAATATTGGCACAAGCACAGATCCCTGGGGAACTCCGTGGTTAACTTTACTATGCATGGAGGACTCATTGTTAACAGATACAAACTGAGATCTGCCACATAAATATGACTTAAACCAATTTAATGCAGTGTCTTTGATGCCAATTAGGTTTTCAAGTTTTTGTATTAGAATTTGGTGGTCAATAGTATCAAATGCGGCACTAAGATCCAACAAGACCAGAACAGATACCAGAACAGAGGCCAGTCCCTCATGAGATGCCATTAAAAGGTCATTCGTAACTTTGACCAGTGCTTTTTCTGTACTATTGTGAACTCTAAAACCTGATTGGAGATCCTCAAATAAACCATTGTTACGCAGAAAATCACACAATTGCTTTGTGTCTTTGAAACTTTATTAACAGTGGGTAATACCAGTGTTTGGCTTTGGGTTAACCCTACCAGAGTAGGACCTCGGGTAATACCAGTATATGAGTGCGGTTCATGCCAGTGTATGAATTTGGTTAATACCACAGTATGACTGCGGGCAATACAAGAGCTTGATCGGGGGTAATACCAGTGTATGACAGTGGGTAATACAAGAGTATGACTTTGGATAATACAAACGTATATATAGTAGAGTGCGAGTTAAACTGTGGGTACTAGCAGAGAATGACTATGGGTGATATAAGGGTATGACTGCTTGTAATACAAAAGTTTGACTGGGGTTTGTACCAGTGAATCATACCGGAGTAGGACCTTGGTAATACTAAAGCATAACTGCGAGTAATTCCAGTGTATTACTGCGGGCAATACAAAAGTATGACTGTGGGTAAGACTGCGTTTAATACCAGAGTTTGACTCTGGTTAATACCAGAATATAACTGCTGGTCATACTGTGACCAATACCCGACAATGACTACGGGTGATAATAATGTATGACTGCAGTTAATACCAGAGTATGAGTCTAGGGAATACCAGAGTTTGACTAAGTGCAATACATGGGTATGACTGCAGGTAATAGAATAATTTGACTGCCTCTAATACCAGAGCAGGACTATGGGCAATACCACAGGTGTTCGTTTTAACCTGCATACAGAAGACTTTACTTACTGAATAGCTTTGTGAGTATTTGGGTCAGGGTTGGGGACTCAGAGTTTGGGTCAGGAGTTCAGAATGAGTCTCAAGGGATCAGGTTTAGAGGAGGATTAGGAACTAGGGTTGGATTTATAGGACTATGCTATGGTTGTTTTGATTATCCTCTCTGATTCCAGATCCTGATGTCAGAGCCAGGGAAACTGAGGCAGAAGATCAATGTTTGGTTGGAGGACTATTGGAACATCACAGACCTGGTGGCCATCTCTGTTTTCCTGCTGGGTCTCTTAATGCGGCTGCAGAGTGATCCGTCCATGGGCTATGGGCGTGTCATTTACTGCGTGGACATCATCTTCTGGTACATCCGAGTCCTCGACATCTTTGGAGTCAATAAGTACCTGGGGCCCTACGTCATGATGATTGGCAAGATGGTATGACAATATGATGACATCACCATCCCAGTTCTAATGATCAAATCACATGTTCAACTCAATGATAACATTAAATGAACTGACCCATGGTGACATCACATATACCTTTTAATTAAATTAAATTCTAATCACTTTCGACGGGGAAATTAAAAGGTACATAGAAAGAATCCTTTATTAGTCACATAGAGTCATACATAGTACAACATAGTGAAATTACTTCTCTGCATTTGACGCATCCCTGAGGGAGCAGTGGGCCGCCCCTCGTGGAGCGCCCGGGGAGCTAAGGATTCAGGGTCTTGCTCAAGGACCCTACGACAAGTAGACCCTGGTGGGATTCGAACCGGCTACCTTCTGATCTTCTGATTGGGAGACGGCCGCTCTACCCACTGAGCCACAGCCGCCCTAAGTACCGCCCTGGTCCAAGAGTAGCACAATACATCCGAACAGCAAACTTACAAGCACCCACACATAAATGACTCAAATTAGGAGTTGCTTCATGACAAGTATTATCCAGAGTCTGTTAAAGTGCTGAAAAATTGATCAAAAATCTACGTGAAGTGCGTTGGTGATGAACTGTCTATGATTTAATGGTGCCGGGGGTGGGGATGATGACAAGGTCACCATCATCTCCTTGGTTTTACTTACGTTCAGCTCAAGACAAGAGTTTTCACAACACTCCACAAACTCCTGCAGAGCTGAGCTGTGATGTTGTGTGTCACCTGAAAGCAGAAACAGGAGGACTGTGTCATCAGCAAATTTTACCAAGTGACAGTTTTGCAGGGTAGACCTGCAATCTTCGGTGTAGAGGATGAAGAGGACAGGAGAGAGGACACAGCCCTGTGGAGAGCCAGTGGAGTTGAAGAGGATATCAGAGAGGATATTGGTCACCAGCACTCTCTGTGACCTGTTGGTGAGGAAGTCTATAATCCACAGAGAGAGCTGGTGGTCCAAGTGGAAGCGGGTGCTGAGTTTCTCAGCTAAGACGTGTGGCTGCATGGTGTTGAAGGCGGATGAGAAGTCTGCATAGAGGAGTCTGGCTGTGGTACTGGGGGTTTCCAGGTGCTTGTTGATGGTGTTCAGAATGAATATTTTGACATTATCAATCCCTTTGCCAGCCCGGTATGTGAACTGGAGTGGATCCATCATTGGGTCGGTTGCCCTGGTGCTATGACCTTTGATGATCCTTTCCATAGCCTTCATTACTAGAGACGTAAGAGCCACTGGTCTAAGGTCATTCAGGACCTTTTGGTGCCCTTCTTTGGGATCGAGTTCACTTTGGAGTGTTTCCATATCTGGGGGACTGTGCTGCTGGTCAACAAGCTTTGGTATAGATGCTGCAACACACCTCCCAGTTGCTCAGCACAAAGCCTTAGACAGATGTTATCTGACCCTGGAGCTGTTCTCCCTTTGGTCCTTTCAAGGGCTATGACCACCTCCTCCGTGTTGATATGGATGGAGTCATTGGAGCTGAGTGAGGAAATTGTTGACTGGAGCTGGGTGCTGTTATCTTTACAAATCTGGTGATGAAAGAGTTTTTGGCCATCAGGAAGTGATGTGAAGTTGCAACCTGCAACCTGGATGGGCTTTACGGTTGGTGAGGACCGGGTTCATAGCTGCCATTTATATAAGGCCCTGCCAAGTTGAGCGAAGGTTCCCCTGTGCAAAAGTCTGCTCCACTTTGTTTTTGTATCTCAGCTTGGAAATTTTTAATGGGTGTTTGACCTCTCTGTTGACCTCCCTCTTATCAGCCAGTGAAAAAATATCCTTATTCAGAATTTCATTCAGCTCTTTAGTCACCCAAGGTTGTTCGGGAAGATAGTGATCTTTTGGTGGGAATGTCCACGCAGTAAGAGATGTATGCTGACACTGTCTCCACCTGCTGGTTCACGTCAGTATAAGAGGATGAAAAGATATTCCAGTCAGTGGTTTAAAAGCACCTGCAAACCCTTTCAGTGCTGTAAGGTGTCCACTGTTTGATGTCCTTGATAAACTTCTCTGTCCTCTTTACCATAGTGGTGTAGGCAGGAGGAGCAGTAGACTATGGTGGTCAGCAGACCTGAGACAGGGGAGGGAGAAGGCTTTATAGGCATTGGGATTGAACCATAGAATTTATCCAATGTTTTAATGTTTTGTTGGGGCATCAGGAGACACCAGATCAAAATGATCTATTGTGTTTTGAATGTGTTCTATGGCTGCAGATGCATTTGCTCTGGGATGGATATAAACCAAAATGAAAAATAATTGTGGGAATTCCCTGGGAAGGTAGAATGGACGCAGGGATAACCCTACCAGAGTAGGACCTCGGGTAATACCAGTATATGAGTGCAATGTTGGGGTTGCACAGCTCTTTCCTGACAATAACTGTTTTCTACCAGCCTGAATTAACAAAGAAGCAGACACCGCCACCATGTTGTTTATCTGTCAGCTCAGTGTCTCTGTCCAGCCTTACCGGGGACCCAAAGGCGTCCATGTGCAGGCTATCGCTGTTATCATTCCCATTCAACCACGTTTTATTGAAAGCAATGATGGAAGCAGTCGGGTATTCATACATGTATTGAACATTAGCTTGCAGTTCATCTGCCTTTTTGCACAGTGAGCGCACGTTGGCTAGGATAACTGAGTCTACATCTTATTCCACCCTTTTTCCTCCCCCTTGTAACCTTCTTTTTGTTGTAACGAGGAGTATCCGTATATTCGGCCGGTTGTTTAAGTTGTAGCTCCTCTGGTAGCTTGTCTCCAACTGCAGCCCCGTGAGAGTAGAACTGCAGCTGCAGCAAAAGTTTCGGGAGTATGTAATCCGCTGTATGTAAGGAAGGCTGCGCTCAGCTATTACTGATGACAAATAATCCGAGAAGGAAGATAGAAGCACCACTATCTACCAAGTCTTGGTGAGGTCCATGCTTCAGAGCTGTTGATGCTAATGCGAGTTAGCGTAAGCTCAGTTAATGAGTGGATGTGGCAGCGTCCACACAAACACGCCACAAAAAATGGTGTCTAAAAGAAAACTATCCAGTCGTCACTCGTGCGTTATAGGGTTATAGACAATGACAAACATAGAAAACAATAAAACAAGCTACTGTGTATCTGTGACTGAGTCCTTCAGATTATCGACATGCTGTACTTTGCTGTGATTGGTCCCCCAGATGATTGACATGCTGTACTCTGCTGTGATTGGTCCCCCAGATGATTGACATGCTGTACTCTGCTGTGATTGGCCTTCCAGATGATTGATATGCTTTACTTTGTGGTCATCATGCTGGTGGTGCTCATGAGTTTCGGCGTTGCGCGGCAGGCAATTCTTCATCCAGACGAGGAACCGACGTGGCGTCTGGCACGGAACATCTTCTACATGCCCTACTGGATGATCTACGGGGAGGTCTTTGCAGACTCTATAGACCGTAAGACTAGAGTCCACAGTAGGACATCAGAAAGACAATCTGTCCTCAACCTCTGTCCTCACCCTCTGGAAGAACTTCGTAGACCCCATAGAGGGTTAGGATTTGGATTACAGTCTGTGCTCATCCTCTGTCCGCAAACTAATCCCTGAACCTCTGCATTACCCTATGTCCTCATCCTGGGCCACACCCTCAATCCTAATCCTCAGCCCTTACTATTAGCCCATAGTCCTCAACCTCTAAGAAGTATTTACACACAACCCCAACATAAACAAACGGCTGGCAATAATTTATCCTTCACTAAATGCCATTTATCTTTTTGATTATTTTCTGCCACCTGACATCTGACCTATGGGTAGTCTACGCCATGGAGATCAACCGTAAGTCTCCGAGTGGGTGAGTGAGTGAATGAGTGACTGGGTCCTGGCTCCACGTGGGTGGAGTTAGGAGAGTTGTTTATGTCTTACCTATGTGCGGGTGTAGTTAATGTGTAGTTTTTGTTTATTAGCTCCATGTGGGGACAACATGTATGATGAGGACGGGAAGAAGCTCCCTCCCTGCATCCCTGGAGCCTGGCTGACTCCGGCCATCATGGCCTGTTACTTGCTGGTTGCAAACATCCTGCTGGTCAACCTGCTGATTGCAGTCTTCAAGTCAGTCTACAGACATCTGATCAGCCTTACACCTTCCTTCTACAGACTGCAGATGCGCCCCACACCTTCTGTCTACAGATTTTGATTTAGTACTACATCATCAGTCTAAAGACATCAGATCAGTTCTAGAATACCACTTGATCAGTCTACACACCCCAGATCAATTCTACGCCCCCATCCCATCAATGTCATCCAAATCCAAAATCCTGACCTCCATCAATCCTGACCTCAATCAATCCTGAACATCTGAGGGCTCCACAGACGACTGACACTTAAAAAAGGACTTAAAACTTTCCCTTTTATCAGAACCTATAACTTTTAATTAACATTGCTGCTTTTTGGTCATGTTTTTATATATTTATTATTGTATTTTATAGTGATGCTTTTAACTGCTTTTACCTTGTAGCACTTTGAGATTTGATCCAAATGTAAAGTGCGTTCTAAATTAAATGTATTATTATTATTATTATTATTATTATTATTATTATTATTATCATTATTATTATTAATGTACGGACTCGAGATCTGCTCTACACCACCACCTGATCGGTCTACAGGTGCCAGATCAGTTCTGTATATGATTCAGTTCATACCTCAATGACATGGACCCGAGGACAGATAGAAATCCAATCAATCATTGAAACATCCCCTCTCCTCCACAGTAACACGTTCTTTGAGGTGAAGTCCATCTCCAACCAGGTGTGGAAGTTCCAGCGCTATCAGTTGATCATGACCTTCCATGACCGTCCCATCCTGCCTCCACCTCTAATCATCTTGCCCCACATCTTCATCATCTTGAAGAGGCTGTGCTGCCGCTGCAGAACAGCCAAGGGAGATCACGAGGACCAGGAGAGACGCCTGCGTAAGATCTGGTTTTGAGTTCTCCTCATTCAGTAGCGTTAGTGTCTTCTACAGGATATTAAAACCATAATTGGTTCCTCAGAGCTGGTCCTGAGCACCGAGGAGCTGAAGGCTCTGCATGACTTTGAGGAGCAATGTGTGGAAGAGTATTTCAGAAAGAAGGACGACGAAAAGCAGTCATCCAAAGAGGAGAGAATCAGAGTGACATCTGAACGGTCAGGATACTACAGTTACACCTTCCTGACTATAGTACCACAGTTTTGACTGCTGTAACATCCTCCTGACTATGATATCACCATCCCCATTATTGTAAGAACCTTCCTGAACCCCCCATGACTCGATAGCTGTCGCACACTCTGCTGCTTTGATTGAAAGTCTCTAAATTACAACGATAATAACAATATTACATAATAGTTCTCTTTTATCAAGAGTAATTCAACTGAAGAACTCATTTACACATTCATATTCAGACACTTTCGCTTTCTGCGCTCCCAGCATGCAGGGTTACTTGTAGTCCCTAGAGTCTCCAAAAGAAGAATGGAGCCAGAACCTTCAGCTATCAGGCTCCTCTCCTGTGGAACCATCTCCCAATCTTGGGTCAGTGGGGCAACACAAGTCATAATTCACCCATTCACACTAACATTCACACAGAGGCTGCTATGTAAGGCACAACATGCTCATCAGGAGCAGTAACCACTGGTGGCACCAAAAGGGATGTTTTTATGGGGAGGAATTGCTGTGCTTCTGGAGTTGAAATCAAATTGGGAATTAAAGACTTAACCCATCGAGCTACTATTTGCATTTTTGACATTCGCATTGCGAAGATGTTTTTCAAGTAGAGAAGCAATGCCTACATTGATATTTAATAAGTGAGATCAAGTTTGGTTCCTCTTACAAAGGTGGTTTGCCCCTTTCGTGTTCCATGAAATATAAGCTAAAATTCTGTTATTGGACCTATTCATGGAAAAACAGTGTGGGGTAGTTTTCGTAGGGGGCCTGTGAATACATCATGAAATGCTTTCGCAAAAAAAACGAGTATGCAAGAATGAAAAAATTACAGCTAAAAACAATTACAAAAATTACAAGACCATTGAAAAGAACTGTTCTGGAGAGACAGTGATTTAGTGTTCCCCACCACCCTCCATCCCCCCAATCCTTAACACTTACCCAAACTAAGTGCAATATAACCTTGTTGTTCACAAGGGCGCAGAATGGGCTTTAACGTTACGTCACATTACGTTAACGTTACGTCACGTTACTCCATGGTTACGACTCCAACCGAGGAAACCTTATTGCTCCGTGTTTGCTGTTTGTGATTAGGCGACAGTTGGTATATGACGAGCGACAAAGACGGCTGTCTCTTCAGGGGAGTTGAGCCCCGTTGAATGAGAAGCGGAGGGTAGGTGGATGTGCAAGAGAAAACTACCTCAACTAGGTAAAAAAATGTTGTAAACTGCAAGATTGTCAGAGCGGACCTGTCCTGCCGTGGAGCACGTCAGTAATGCTGGAGCATTTGAAGCGGAGGAACATTGGCTCTGTAGACGATGAAGACTCGTCTCTGTAAGTTAGCTAGCTACCTGAAAGATTAAGGGCATCTTCTTAACGCGTCTGTTAGGTTTAACGTGAGGACACACTTAATAGCTTTGGACGAGGAGCAGCTTTGGTGAGTCTAATTTTTGAATCTCTTGACTAGCAGTTGATTATTGCTGGCTGTAGATGGTTACTGGTGTTAATGTGTGAATGAGGTTCAGATTCAGTCTTACGCCGGTTGGCAGTCACTTTATGCCAGCGGTAACGGAAAAACCAGCAGCCCGCCACTGATATTATATCAGTGTTCTGACTACTGTAACACTCTCCTGACAAGAGTACTTCCTTTATGACTACTTTAATCCCATCTTTACTACAGTTCTACTCTCCTTACAAATAAAACAATCCACTGATTACGGTAACAGTATCCTCACAACAGTACCCGCCTGACTACTTTAGCCCTGATTTCATGACAGTACTACTGTCTTTCCTCCCCACCTCTCCTCTGCTAAGGGTGGAGAACATGTTCATGCGACTGGAGGAGGTGAATGAGAGGGAACACTCCATGAAGGCATCCCTGCAGACGGTGGAGCTTCGCCTGGCTCAGCTGGAGAAGTTCTCCTCCCGAATGATGACCTCTCTAGAGAAGCTAGTGGGCATCGATCATGCTGAGCTTTTGAGTTCACGCTCCAGAGGCTCGTCCATTTGTGAGAATTCCGCTCTGACGCGATACAGCAGTATCAACAGCAGTGATACATACAGTCTGTACCGATACCAGCTAGACCATAATGACCAGACATCTGTGTGCGGTGACATGGAGGAAAAGGACAATAATCTACAAATGAGTCCAGAAAGACCAGGGGGGGGCACTGGCAGAGGAAATACAACAGGTAGGTAGGAAACTCAGGCCTTTATGACACCATTAGTTGGGACCGTTGTTATACTGGTACTGGGTTCTGATCATGACTTTTGTCAGAACCTCAGTCCATAGTGTAGTGGTTTGCTACAGCCAGTGGAGCAGCTAATCCTTCGTGTATTGTCAGGCGACTTATATCTTCAAGCCGGTGGAAGGCCTCATGTAGTTTAACACTTGGGAATCAGAAAATAAAGGTATTGTGTAATATAATGTGAAAATCCTTTGTTTCAGAGAACTGGAGATGATCCAGAGGAAAAACCTGAAACACTGTAGGCACTCAGCTCACCTGCACTTTCTTCTTTCAGGTGAACTGAAGGAGTTCATTCCAACACTGGGGGAGAATGATCAAGAGGACAAGACTCAGTCCAAAATTAACATCCTACGTTCCCAAGGGGACCTAGAAAACAGATCCCTCCAATCATGTCCTGCCCCACCTTGGGCTGACCAGGCGGACACTGATTTGTCTGAAGACAGCAGCATCTTTCCCTCTTGAGCGGTCAAAGGTCATACAATATTCATCCTCTCCGACCCTCAGAAGCTCTCCAAACAGGAAGTCCTTCAGCAGCATCATCTACAACCCTGAGACCACGCAGCAATCCCCCAAATCTACCAACAGTTCTATGTGGGAGTCCCAACCCTCCCCCAGTAAACAAGTGGTGACATCATCCAGGCAGCAGTTTGTCAGGGAACTACAGGGAGAGACAATTGAATGTCAAGATGGTACCCAATGTAGAAAAGAGCCACCAGAAAAGCTACTGGTTGGCAAAGACAATATCTAGCCCATACTGTGGTCCAAGAGTCTGAAGACAAACCCCAGAAAAAACAGAACCAAGAAGGAGGATGGAGAGCTGCCTTGCTCTGCTTGCAGCGTCAAACACCTGGTGTCTTGGTTCAGACGGGTCACAACGGGTCCAGGACCAGAAACTCTGACAGCTGATCTTGAAGGACAGAAAGGACCACTACATGCAGTCATAACCACTAAAAAGACTCAGAACCAAAACAGAGACACAGAACCAGTACAGAGACTGTTGTTATTTTTTGATTATTGTTACTGTCCGAGTTGATTGAATAGATAACCCAGGAGAGTGTTTGAACATGTTATTTTATTGTTATTTGTGTTTGTTTGTAAAATGTTCATGAAAATAGAAAGAAAGGTTTTGATTATTACCGGATCAACCTTTTTCTATATATTTGAACCAATAAATTCTACATTTGACTGAAAACGTGTACGGTTCTGTAGTGTAAGTACAGGATCCCTTTAGAATCTAACAGGAAGCTGGGTTACCTGCGGCTGCAACTCCAAAAACAAGAAGAAGTGAGGAACTGCTCCGAGTCTGTTTCTACTGAGACCCGAAGAACATCACCTCAGATCGAGCTACAAATCTGACTCGGATCATAAATCTGTAAGGGATACAATGTAAAGCAGCTTTATTCATGCAGCAACTTTGAGCAACAGGGCAATTCAAAGTGCTTTACACAAATAATCAAGAACATTGTGACAAAATGCAAACATTAAGACATAGTGAACACAGTTATAGAAGATTGGAAAATTAGAAACAAGCTTAAAAAAATAAAAGCTAATATAGTAGAAAAATAATAGTTCCAAGCCCTTTCAATTTCAGACAGTATTCAGTGTTTTCCTGAACAGTACTGTATTGGAAAGCCACAAATAAAAATATATTTTAGAATTTAAGGATTTAATAAAAGGAAGCAGTAAATCACAAAGTTCTAATCATTGATCTAAAAGAACTAAGATTTGGAGCAGTCCTGCAGTTTTCTGGGAGCTTGTTCCAAATATCTGGGGCATTAAAATTGAACATTGATTCTGCATATTTAGTTCTGACTCTGGCTGGTTCAGAAAACAGCTGAAGATCAGGGATGTATTTCAGTCCTAAATTGTTTAATTCTTTGTAGACCAGCAGCAGGATTATGAAATCACATCTACAGTAGTTGTAGTTTCAGCATTCATCAAATGAATAATAAATGCATGGACTAGTTTTTCTAGATCCTGCTGACTCATCAGTCCTCTAATTCCTGTAATATATTCTTCAGTGGTTTTAAGTGGTCTTTGTAACGGACTTAATATGGCTGTTTAAACTCGGGTCCGAATTCATGACTATAATAGGATTTTTGTCTTGGTCTGTGCTTTTTAACATTCCAGACTGAAGGTTAATGAGGCTAGAGTTCTGCTAGCTGCTCTGGACTGCAGTTTATGAAGCTAGATTTCTACATCCTGCACTGGACACAGTTGATGAAGCTAGAATTCTGCTCAGCTTTGGACTGCAGTTTATGAGGCTGGAGTTCTGCTCGCTGCTCTTCACAACATGAGGGTAGAGTTCTGTTTGCTGCTCTAGACTTATAGTTCTACTCTGTGGGCTATACTCCAGTTGGTGGGGATAGAGTTCTGCTTGTTACTCCATAATACAGTTTTAGAAGCTACATTTCTGCTTGTTGCTCTGGACTTCATGAGGATTGAATTCTGCTTGCTGCACTTGACTTCAGTTGATGAGGTTAGGATTCTACTGGCTGCTCAGGACTACAGTTAACAAGGTCATAATTCTGCTCGCTGCTCTGGACCACAGTTTATGAGGAGAGAGTTCTGCTTAGCTCTGGACTACAGATTTCTGACGCTAGAGTTCTGGTTTATGCTTTGGAGCACAGTTTAGGAAGATAAAGTCGTACTAGCTTCTCCTGACTACATTTTATGATGCGAGATCTCTGCGTCCTGCTCTGGACCACTGTTTATGAGGGCTACAGTTCTGCTCGCTGCTCTTCAAAACATGAGGGTAGAATTGTAATGGGTGTTCTGGACTAGAGTTTTTGAGGCAAGAGTTCTGTTGGTTGCTTTGGACTACAGTTGAAGATGCTAAAGTTCTGCTGAATGCTCTGGACTACAGTTGATGAGGTTTGAGTTCTGCTCTCTGGGCGGTCCTACAGTTGGTGGGGCTAGGGTTCTGCTCGCTGCTCTTCACAATCTGAGGGTAGTATTCTGCTGGGTGTTCTGCTCTACAGCTTGGGAGCTCAAAGTTCTGCCCGCTGCTCTGGAATAGTTTCTGAGAGTAGAGTTCTGCACTCTAGGCTGTACTGCAGTTGATGAGGAAAGAGTTCTGCTCGCTGCTCTGGACTTCAGATGATTTGGTAAAGATTCTAGTCGCTGCCCTGAACTAAAGTTTATAAGGTTAGACTTTTGTTTGCTGCTCTGGACAACAGTTTATTAGGCTGAAGTTCTGCTTGCTACTCTGGATCACATTTTATGAGGCTAGAGTTCTGCTAGCTTCTCTTGACTGCAGTTTAGTAGGATAGAGCTCTGCTTGCTGGGCTCTACTTCAGTAGATGAGGTTAGAGTTCTGCACAGCTCTGGACTGCAGTTTATGAGGCTAAATTTGTACTCCGCTCTTGACTACATTTGATGAGGCTAGGGTTCTGCTCACTGCTCGGACTTTAGTTTAGAAGATTAGTGCTCTGCTCAGCTTTGGATGAGGTCACACTTCATGAAGTCAGAGTCTGCTTGCTGCTCTGGACGAAATGAGTTTAGAATTTTGCTGTGCGGTCTAGACTACAGTTGATATCCACTGGATGCTTTTGAATACAGTTGATGAGGTCACATTTTTGAATGCTACTCTGGAATAAAGTTTTTGAGTTGAAAGTTCTAATCAGCTCTGGAATAAAATTCATGAGGTTAGAATTCTGTTCGTGTGGGCTGGACTACAGTTGATGAGGATAGAGTTCAGCTTGCTACTCTGGACTACAATTAATGAAGCAAAGGTTGTACTTGCTGCTGTGGACAACAGTTTATGAGGTTAGAGCTCTGATGGATGCTCTGGACTTCATGAGGTTAGACTTCTGCTTGCTGCTCTGGACTACAGTTGATGAGGTAAAGGTTCTACTCGCTAATCTGGACAAAAGTTTATGATGTTACACTTCTGTTCACTGCTCTTGACAACAGTTTATCACGCTAGAATTCTGCTTGTTGCTCTGTACCACAGTTCATGAGGCTTGTACTCTGCCCGCTGTTACTATATCTGATGAGCCTAGAGTTCTGCTGGGTGCTCTGGGATACAGATGATGTGGCTAAAGATCTCATGAATTCTCTGGATACAGTTGATGTAGCTAGAGTTCTAATGGATGCTCTGGACTGCAGTTTGTTAGGTAAGAATTCTGCTCAGCTCTGGACCGCAGTATAGGTGGCTAGTGTTCCACTGCTCTGGACTACATTATGGTTGAGTGTTGCTGGATGATCTGAACTATATTTTTTAAGAATAAAGCTCTGCTCAACTCTGGATAACCGTTTATTAGGCTAGAAGTCCATAGGCTAGGATTGCAGTTTATCAGAATCAGAATCAGAATAATATTTATTGGCCATGTATATGCATACAAAGAATTTCGATTTGGTTAACTGAGCTCTCACAGTATGAATGTCATATAAATAATTTTAAATTAAATGGACAAGGCAATAAGCAAATGAGGATGATCTTCTATACTAGCTATATACATTTAAATATATGTATTAATATTTATATATAAATATACATGATGTCAGAGTAATGACAGTTGGAGGTATTTATTGTGTAATGAGGTGATCCCGGTTTTTGTACAACACTTACACTGGTTTGATTGTGGGTCAGGTGGATGTTCCGTGGTTAGAAACTTTTCTTGTGTCTGGTAGTTCTGTTGAACAGTCTTCTGTAGCGCCTGCCAGAGGGGAGAAGTTGAAACAGGTTGTGTCCAGGATGTGATCGGTCTGCGGTGATCTTTCCTGCCCGTTTCCTGACTCTGGAGGAGTATAAGTCCTGGATGGAGGGCAGGTTGGATCCTATGATTTTTTTCTGCAGATCTAATTGTCTGTTTCTGTCCAGTTTGGTAGCAGATCCAAACCAAACAGTTTGGGTTAGGGTTAGGGTTTGGAGCAAAGTGTTCCTGGTACGATTGTGTTGAACGCTGAACTGAAGTCCACAAACAGGATCCTAGCGTATGTCCCTGGAGAGTCAAGATATTGCAGGATGAAGTGCAGTCTTGTGTTGACTGCATCATCCACTGACCTGTTTTCCCGGTAGGTAAACTGCAGGGGCTCCAGCAGGAGGCCTGTGATATCCTTCAGGTGGGACAAGATCATTCTTTCAAAGGATTCCATGACCACAAACGTCAGGGCGACTGGTTTGTGGTCGTTTAATCCTGTGATGGCGGATTTCTTGGGGACTGGGATGACGGTGGAGCGTTTAAAGCATGAGGGGACGTCACACAGCTCCAGTGGTCTATTAAACATCTTTGAAGATGGGGGCCTGCTGATCGGCACAGGCTTTCAGGCAGGAGGGGGACACGTCCTCTGGGCCTGGAGCCTTTCTGATCTTTCGTCTCTGAAACAGCTTCCTCACCTCGGTCTCACATGTTCTAAGCTTGGGGTCAGTGGGGAGGAGTGTGACTGGGGCAGGGGGTGTTGATAGTTCAGAGCGGGTGTCGAACCTGCAATGAAACTTATTCAGCTCCTCAGCCACTTGAAAGCTTTGCACAGCAGGGGGTGATGGTCTCCTGTAGATGGTGAGCTCTTGCAGGCCTCTCCACACTGATGCTGGGTCATTGGCTGAAAACTTGTTTTTCAGCTTTTCAGAGTAGCACTTATTTGCTGCTCTGACCCCCCTGGTCACATGAAAGGGGTCTGTCTCCACTCCTGTAAGCTTCCTCCTTGGTCTGACGAAGCTGCCTGAGTTTGTCAGTAAACCCGGGTTTATTTTTATTGTATGTGCAGAAAGTTTTTGTTGGTACACTCATGTTCTCGCAAAAACTGAGGTAAGCCATTTCAGTGTCAGTCAACTCATCCAGGTCTGAAGCAGCATCCTCAAAGACACCACACCAATCAGTGCAGGCAAAGCAGGCCTGTAGCTCCAGCTTTGCCTTGTGGGTCCACCTCTTGACAGTTTTGAATACAGGCTTAGCAGATTTTAATTTCTGCTTGTAGGACGGGATGAGATGGACCATACAATGATCAGAGAGTCCCAGAGCTGCACGGGGGACAGGGCGATATGCATCCTTTATTTGGGTGTAGCAGTGGTCCAGGTGTTCCTGTTGGGACTCGTGATGTGTTGTCTATATTTTCGCAGTTTGTGGCTGAGGTTCGCTCTGTTAAAGTCCCAAAGAATGATGAGTAGAGACACTGGGTGTTCATGCTCCAGATCAGAAATCTGGTCTGTCGGATCTGCGAAAGTCCGAGTTGATTGAATTGAGCAGAAGCAGCTCGTCCATCTTATTTGCAAGAAAGCGGACATTGGCAAGGACGGGGGGAGCGCTATTCGGAATCGCCGCTGACGCAGTTTGAGGAGCCGGCCGGCTCGTTTACACCTCCGACGTCTCCGGTAGGTCACACAGAGAGCTGCTGCTCGCCCAACTACAAGTTGACCCAGGTTAACCAATTGTTCGGGAATTGTGAAAAACTATACACAGTCGATGAGCGGATGTTTAAAAGTTCATCTCTAGAGTATATGATCACAGAGGGATTACTGTAAACGGGACGAATAAACAAAAACAGACAAAGTACTAGAGAGCGCAGCACCGAGGCGGCCTTTTGCAGCGCCATCATGCCATCTATCAGGTCAGAGATCTAGTCGCTTGGCTGTATTACAGTTGATGAGGTAAAGTTCCTACTCACTGCTCTGAACTACTGTTTATGATGTTAGAATTCTGCTCGCTGCTCTGGACCACAGTTTATAATGCTAGAGTTCACATGGTTGGTGATTGCATCTGCTGCTGTGGACCTGCCCGATGTCCAATGATCACAAGATACTCACGATGATGATTATTGTTGTTATTATTATTATTGTATAGTATTCCACCATAAGCTATCACTATATGTTACATTGATATTAATGTTATTATCCACCTGGGATCCCTGCTGCTGCTGCGGCCCGACCATGGAGCGGTTGGACAAAGTGGATTTTAGCTGATATCTTTGCTGCTTTTCCCCCGTCTGTATCTCTCCTCACCTGTGTCTCTCTCTTTCTCGCTCTGACTCTTTTTTTTCAAACCCGACCGGTCATGGCAGTAGGCCGTCCACCCTTAGTCTTGGATCTGCTTGAGATTTCTGCCCGTTAAAGGGCATTTTTTCTCGCCATGGTCGCCAAGTGCTGCTCAAGGAGGAATTTGTTGTGTCTGTAGATAATTATATAAAGAGTTTGGTCTAGACCTGCTCTTTCTGGAAAACACCTTGAGACAACTGTTGTTGTGAATTGGCGCTATATAAATAAAGATTGATTGAGTTCCACTTGCTGCTCAAGACAACAGTTTATGAGGGTATAGATCTGCTCAGTTCTCAAGTACAGTTTAGGTACTAGAAGGCTCTAGTTCTGCTTGGATCTCTGGATTAGTTTATGACGATAGAGATTAGCTCAATGCTCTAGACAGAATGAGGTTTGAGTTATGCTTGCTGCTCTGAACTAGGTTATTACACTATAACTCTGCTCGTTACCCTGCACAACATGAGGTTCGTGTTCAGTTTGCGGCGCTGGACATCAGTTTATGAGGTTAGGGTTGTGGTCAACAGTTGAAAAGAGGGAGTAGAGTGCAGCTGGTCTAAAGGTGATAACATGAAGTGGAGGGAAGCTGATTCAGATAGCCGCTGCACAAATGTCGTATCGAGACGTTTATAGCCCCCTCAGGGCAGTCCATGATGTAGCCATACACTAGAGTGGCACTTAATATCTTGAGGCACTGGAAGACCTTGTGCTTTGTGAGCCTGTACGCCTACCTCCACAACCCATTGAGAGAGTCTCTGTTTCGACAGCTCAGATCCCTTTCTGCAGCCTCTATAGCAGATGAAGCGATTGTCTTTCTTGCACAAGTTGGCCGTTGCTACCATATGTGCCTTAAGTTCCCGCACCGGGCACAACAGGTCTGATGAACTTACTGGCCCCCTTAAGCACCATTAAGCAGCCAACTCAATGGATCGGTTCACATGACGCAGAGGCAATCGCTTGGGTAGAAAAGACAGATCTGGCCAGAAAGTGACTCCCTGACCCACCTGCATACCAGCGCATACATGCCTGGCTGACTGACCAAGCTTGGAGCTCCCCAAAATTTTTGACATTGTAAAAGCGGTCTTCAAAGACAGTCGCCTAAATTCTGTCTGTAACAGTGGCTCAAATGGGGATAGAGACATAGACTTCAGCACCATTTATAAATTCCATGATGGTATTTTTCACGCCTGTAGTGTTTGAAGCCCTTGGGTTCCCTTCAGGAACTGCTTCACCAAATAGAGAGATCCTACAGTCTGGTTATCCACCCTCACATGTCCAGCCGAGATAGAGGCTACATAAACCCTCAGGGTGGAAGTTCATTCTCTTGTTCATCCCCTACAGACTGTAAGAAGCGTTGAATAACCGCCACTGAACACGTCTCTAGGCCTTCAGTATTTGTCTCACACCACTGGGCAAACAGCGTCCACCTGTTAGCATATAGCAACCTAGTGGACGATGCCCTGGAACTCAATATTGCTGCCCTGCCATACCTGCCCCAAATCATGTCTATCACCTCTGGGTGGATCTCCACTCCCCCGAGAGTGGCTTCTGACTGGAGAGAAGGGGTGCTGCACAGTTCCACACACCTGGAACATTTACAGACCTTAGACTCAGTAAATGGGGGTAAGCCCATGTGATAGGGGTTAGGGTTAGGATTAGGGTTAGGCTTGATAAGGAGCTGAACACTAGCCCAAAGGTAACTCGAAACCTGACTGGCCGTAAAATTGCTCTTGAAATAATTGACAATAAGGCCGAGACGGTTGAAATGGCTCACGATAACAGCTGTTTCTCTCACAACCTGCTCCCGAGCTGGGGAAACGATCAACAAGTTGTCCAAATAAGGCAGAATTTCCACACCACTGGCTTGTAATGGTTACAGGGCTTCGGCCATGCACCTTGTAACCAAACGGGGGAACCCTGAACTGATAAACGTTGCCCATAAAAGCAAACTTGAGTAACCGCCTGTGGTGTTGAAAAATGGGGAATTCAAAATATGCGTCCATCAGGTCTATTGATACACACCAGTCTCGGCTCAGCTACGGTCTGGGTGACATCTGCCACGCGTAGCATGTGAAAGGGAAGAACCTTGAGGAACCGGTTCAGCCCTCTTAAGTCTAGGATAGAGCGAAATCTGTCCTCCTACTTTGGTACAAGAAAATAAGTCGAGTAGAACCCACTGAGCTGTGTTTGTGGCTCTACAACCTCAATGGCATCCTTACCGAAGAGGGAGGGCACCTCCTGGCTCAGGACGAGGGATTTTCTGACATCTTTGACCACCTTAAGTTTGATCCCACTGAAATTCAGGGGCCGGCATCGGAATTGGAGCGATACCCCTTGGATAGTGTGGATGCCATCCAAGGGTCTGTGGTCTGTTCATCCTAGTAGCTGAGGTGCTGCTGAGAAAAACGTCCCCTGAAGTTCAGGTGTTACCTCCCCTGCCCCTAGAGGCTCTGGAGGGCCAGCGATCAAGCAACCAGCCTCTTGGCACCTGATAGGGCAACCGTGCCGAAGTGCGATGGTGCAGGTTATCTGGCACTGCATAGCGCTGGCAGCTTTACTGCCTGACCACACGAGCAGGTGGGTGGGGGCGATTGGTGCCAGGGGCCAAAATGCCCCCCCCCGCCTAGGACTGTAGACTGGCAAACTGATATCTACCTTGACCAGCCTGTATGCTACGCCCCAGCATCTTGCATAGTTGGATAGAATGGAGGGTTTACCGCAGACACACACAACAAGGCGAGGACATTTGTTGGTTACGGAATAAGTTGCACGTATTTTCCGAACACCCACAACAAGGCACACCCGCTGTTAGAAAACTTGGCGAGCTGTTCTCACCACCCTTCGTTTCGATAAACTGAGCACACCGATACAGAGGAATCAACCTCGCTACTATGGTCCCTTTTAGGAAGTCCAACCACAAGTCGCAGCTTCTGGTGGACGAAAGTTCCCTCGAAGCACCAAACTTTGGTTTATGAAGCTACAAGCGACTAGCAGATGGAAAATTGAGATCCAAACAATTGATCTGCTATCATTAATCCACAATTGCGAGAAGATAGAAGAAACAGATCACCTGGCAACGCCAGAAGATATAGGCACTCTACATTCATCCAGGGTTCACAGGTGACTTTGTTGATATAATTACTCGACCTGCGTATGCGCAAGATGGAAGTATCCGGTGCTTAAAGTCCCGCCTCTGGGGATCAGTAAGGATAAAATAGAACAGGAAGTAGAGAGCAGCTGGTCTACAGGTTAGAACTGAAAACAGAGAGATTAATAATAATAATTCATTTTATTTATGGGATCCTTTCATGAGACTCAAGGTCACCTTAGAGATACAATGAAAACAATAATTATTAAGGCAAGCGTAAAACACTATGCAATAAAATCTAAAAAGCTCAAATAAATACATCGTCAAACAACAGGGATCAAGCAGAATAGGCAAGTCTTAAAAGACGAGTTTTCTCGTGCGATTTGAAAATAGGGTGAGAATCAATATAATGTATGGTTTGTGGGAGACTCCATAGACAAAGGGCTGTACGGTCAAAAGGACCCCATCTGCACTTTGAGATTTGATCCAAATGTAAAGTGCATTATAAATTAAATGTATTATTATTTATTATTATCTGGACCCCATTGATGATAAACGGACAGGAGACGTAGTGAAGAGCGGAGGGCATAGAGGAATGAAGGTATCAATAATGGTCAGGATCCCCAGCTCCACCCAAAAAGGAACATCAAGGATCAAAGACATCAATAATGTTAGCTTTGAATGAGTTCCATGCCACCTTGTGACGTCACTGCACCAAACAGCTTTTTATTTTATTTTAAACGCAGTGAAACACGCGTTTAAAATAACAAAAAGTACCCCTGCGTTGTACCAGCAACCCCCCTGATTACAATCCTTCAATTAAATGTGAAGTTTATCCACGGTATTTTTTGTAAAATATACTCCCTAGAGAGTAAAATATACACCTTTAGAGTAAAATATGACATATCCAAGATAGATCTCGAGTCGATTAATCTGCACCAAATTTGGACAAAATCAGACCAACAGTTGAGAAACCTCACATTCACACCAAGGTCTATGTCGGTATGAAATGGAAGATGATCCATGAAATAGTTTTTGAGTTATTGCGCTAACACAATGGATCTGCACCAAATGCCGATGTGGACGTGGCGCTGATGAATCCATAATATCCATGACTTTTGATATAATATCCGAATGCAGGAAAATGTCAGTTCCAGAAAACCAAATATGTTGAATTCAAAGTTTTTCAAACATTTTACCTAAAGAAATGCTGCAGTGTGACAATCTGTCACATCGAATTCGGACTTGACCGACGCGTTCGTGTACTGTATTACAGAAAGATATACTTAGAACATAGATTTGTCTCAATTATTCCAAAATAAACATTTTGAGCTATTATAACTCTACTGTTAACATAACATCATAATATCCCCATCACCACCACCTTGTCTGCCACAGATCGTTCATGTTAGCACTATAACTCAGAAACACTTTGCTTGAGGTTGTTTAGGCATATGGCAGCTCACAAATCGCCGTTTTTCTGCAATCAAATCAAACATCCATTTCAGTTTAGCAAAATAAACAAGATAGAAAACAAGCATTCACTGTTTTGTGCATACTGTAGTCAGCAACGATTGTAAATCTTGAAAAGCAATTTGGATGCAACCCACATTAGACACGCCCACATGCAGAGACCTGCAACCATCTCTATGAGTGATGCTACGCCTACGATTTTCACATTGGGGCACATTTGTAAGGTGAAGAGTCTCAATGTCATTTCATAATGGTTTTTTGGTCCTCTCCACCACATAACAATTCACAACATTTTAAAATAGTTATGTCAAACCAAATAGAAACATGAAGTATGGATCTTTTAATCTAGCTCAGTAGCTAGCTGGCTAACTACTAGCTTAACAAGATGATTCTTTATCGTCAAGAGGGCTTCCAATGCTCCAGCATCACTGACCTTTTTGTCCGTGTTGATGGAGAAATGCTCACATACCTTGGATATTCTATGTCCTGATGGTTTTGCCATGGCGCTAATTGTTTAATTCCTTCTTCTTACGCGTATCAGAGGCGGTAATTAGTCACCGACTAATTGAATATTAAATTCATTGACATCTAATTTCATAATTGATTTTTGTCAGATTATATTGATTAAATGTTACAGCCCTACTAAGGGCGAGGATGAACTGGGGGAATTTTTGAAAAAGATCAATTGTATATTTCCAACACTAGTGGGAGCTTTATTGCCAAAAGTTTTCGGGCCATAATTTCACAATCGTCGGTCCAAATTAGACCAAATTTAGTGAAAATGAATTGATCTGAGGAGATCTATCTTGTAAAGGTCATATCTAATAGTTCACATTTTACTCACTTGGGGGAACTCTTTTACAAAAAAACAATTTCAATCAGTTCTTGATACAACTCAAAAAGTATTTCATGTATAATTTTCAAATGCTATATTATCATAAATTTCAGTGCAAGGAAGAACTGGATCGATTTTAGGTAAGGTAGGTTGTATATTTCCAACACTAGGGTAAGCTTTACCTCCAACTCTTTTCAGACCAAAATTTCTCAATCGTTGGTCTGATTTAGTTAACATTTGGGGCAGATGATGCAACTCATGGAGATCTATCTGGTATGCATGGTACGGTACCCTAACTGTTGGTCTGATTTTGTCCTAATTTGATGCATGGAATTGACTGGAGGAGATCTATCTTATAAATATCAGGGATTCATTTCAGGGACATACCCTGGCTGTCGGGGACAACAGCATAGAGTTTGAATAAATGGTCATGGGAAAATTGTTTGCATCTCATTTTACAACTTTTTTTTTAAAGTGCCAATGGAGGGCCCTGTACATCGGCTGACATCTCTCTGGACATATCTTCAGTGAAGTTCCAGGAACCATCCTACTGTAAGTGACCAGGTGGGGTTGATCAGACCTGGGTCATGTTTCACATTCTTTTAGACATCTGGAGGCTCTCTGACTTGTACTCTGGATAGCTCTCCTCAACCCCTCCCAGAATGTTTGACGGCTCTGGTTAGGGAGCAGGCTATGAATCTCCTGCATCCAACATCTACTGGGAGACACCATGCTCTCTATCCAGCAAGTTTATGGTCAGGGACCAGCTCTGCATACTTGGAAGGCTTCCCATTGGACTGTCAGCTCCAGCATCATGACTTGTTTGGTGTACCAGAACGATGTGAGAGGGTGGTGGGTGCAATCTCGGTGGAAATGTTCAGCTGCCACTATCATGTCCACTAACATCTGCCATTCCCAGTGGTTCCCCCAGTTTGATATTGGTGCTCCCAAAGTTGTCAGAAGCAAGCTGGATCAATGGCTGGTGCCAGTCTTGCAGCTGGATCTCAACCCTGCGTCTTTGTGACAGTCCTGAAGTTCAATCAATCAATCAATCTTTATTTATATATCGCCAATTTCCAACAAGAGTTGCCTCAAGGTGCTTTCCAGAAAGAGCAGGTCTAGACCAGACTCTTTATATAATTATCTACAGGTTATCTACAAGCTGGTACTCAATACCCAAAGCTGGTCTTCTCCAAGTCCCCAGGAGGTCCTTGGGGAATTAAGCTCTGCTTGGAGTCACAAATGACCTACGGATGGAAGCAGTTCCTGGTTCACCTTGATTTGTCTCCTGCCTTGACACTGTTGACCCTGGAATACTCCTACACCGCCTACATCACACCATTGGACTCACTGACACCGCCCTAAACCTGTTTCAATCCTACCTCGCCGACAGAACAGAAAACATTTCCCTTGGAAGTTCAAGGTCCCAGACACACCGTCACTTTTTGGGTCCCCTAGGGATCAGTCCTTGGCCCCATTCTGTTCATACTATACATGCTCCCCCTTGGCCGTGTCATCAGTCCATATGGAATCTCATTCCATTGCTACGCTGATGATACGAAAATCTACATAAAAACTGACACATGTTCCTCAGCCTCTCCATCCTCATCATCATCATCATCTCCCCTGTCAACTCTGCGCTTATCTGAAGAAGATGAAGGTGTGGATGAAAAACAACTTTCTCCAGTTGAACAGCTCCAAAACCGAAGCAATTTTAATTGGCACCCCACATCAGACCCAGTCTTCCTCCATAGCCAGTATTACCATCTCTGATCATGACATTCCCCTCTCTTCATCAGTCACCAACCTCGGTGTAAGATTTGACCTTCAACTCACTTTTGAATCCCACATCAAACACATCTGCAAGATCTCCTTTCACCATCTCAGAAATATTTCTAAACTCCGTTCTTCACTCACCTTGAGTGATGCTGGAAAGCTGGTTCACGCGTTCGTCTCCTCCAGACTGGATTACTGTAACTCACTTCTCATCGGGATCCCTGATAAAAGTCTTCAAAGACTGCAGTATGTTCAAAACAGTGCTGCAAGGATCCTGATGAGAGTTCGTAAACACGAACACATCACCCCTGTTCTTCATTCCCTTCATTGGCTTCCCATCTCCACCAGGATTGATTATAAGATCTCTCTCTCCTCTCTCACCAGTGCATCCATGGTAACGCCCCCCCTACCTGAAAGAACTACTCACCCCACTGACCTCGACACGATCCCTCCGTTCTACCCACTCATACCGCCTCCTCCTTCCCCGCACTAAGCTCAGCACCATGGGTGATCGGGCCGTCTGTTCTGCTTCCCCTCGTCTGTGAAATGCCCTCCCTGACCATCTGAGGGCTCCACAGACGACTGACACATTTAAAAAAGGACTTAAAACTTTCTTCTTTATCAGAACCTTTAACTTTTAATTAACATTGCTGCTTATTGGTCATATTTTATATGCTATTGCTTTTATCTGCTTTTAACTTGTAGCACTTTGAGATTTGGTCCAAATGTAAAGTGCGTTATAAATTAAATGTATTATTATTATTATTATTATTAAGGGGCCTCTCCACTGGTCCGGTTGACAAACACCATGGATGTCTGGCTGAAGTTGGCTCTGATACTTTTACTGGTTTGGGAAGAGGACTTCATCTTATCCCTGTGCTGGGGGGGTGGAACCTTGGATGTGTATCTGGTAGCAACGTTAGAGGATGAAGAGCCCAGTTTGCCCAGCACCACTGGGATCTCCTCCAGAGACTCTGCAGAGTAGGAGTGGTAGTCAGAAGAGGGGGCGGCGGCCTGGACCGGATCTAGATCAGGAATCAGAGAGGCCTTTAATGTAAAAGAAGGAAAAGGAAATCTCTGACCGGAAGACACGGTGGAGAGTCGGCAGGACTCTGCAGGGGGTCAAAAAGGGGAACAATGTTCAACCTAATCCCACTCAATAGGCAGTAAAATGGAAGCTTGGGAACGCGTGTGTTGTACCAGGGGGCGAGGCTGTGGCCGCACTCTGTCTTCACATCTGCTGGAACTTGAAGATTTTTCATTGACTTCCTAATACCAGAAGCATGAAACAGCCAGCCAGTTTCCGCAGGACAGTCTGTGAATGTGTCTGTCTGTGTGTGGGTGGTTGTTTGTTGTCTGGTTGTCACAAAAAACGTTTGTTTATCCTGATACAATAGATGAACAAATGTGATAAGCAATACATTTATATGTATATATACATATACACACACACAGATATATTTAAAAATATATATGTATATATATATATATATATATATATATATATATATATATATATATATACACACATATATATATATTTATAAAAACAACAGTTTCTCTGGAATCAAATCAAACACCCATGTAAATTTAGGAAAACAAACATTCAGGGATTTGCACATTCTGCACTTAAGATATAAATTAGGGTAAATCCTTTTACTTTGTAGCTCGTTGAGATTTGATCCAAATGTGAAGTGCGTTATAATTGAAATGTATAATTTTTGTTATTATTAAAAGCTGCTTGGATGCATCCCACAGTGTACACACCAACACAAAGTGACGGCAACCATTGCTGACCTGCCCGTGCATTGGTGTATGTGTCTGTTTACCTGTGCACTGAGGTGTGTCTTTTCCCCTGTGTTCTGCTCTGTCGGTGTGTTGGGCAGAGTTTAACCCTCTTTGACTGGACAGGAAGCGAGTCTGCTTGCCAGGTCCATGAAAACAAAACACACAAACACACACACACGGGTGAAAGTGGTTTACACGTATCCTGGATTTCATCAGAACGACCATAAAGTCATCAACGATCCGATTGTCTGCCGTCCTTCTCCCACCTCCTAAGGTGGGGCACGTAAATTTCTCAGAAGTCCATTCAGGACTGCCACAGGTTTATCCTGTTAGAGTGTAAAGTCAGGCTTTGTGGTGGTTTCAATGAATGCTGATGTCGGAGAATGAAGACTTTACAGACTTCTTTATTGTCATTATATAAAAAGTACAACAACAAATTGTATGCAGTCCCATTCAGAGCAAAGAAAGCAAAATTAAAGGATTAAAAAAAGATGTAACTAATAAATGTTTATATAGATGGATTAAAAATATGGGTGTAAAAACGCGCGCGCTTGTATAATAAACTAACTATGTTATAAGCAAATGTAAATTTAGCAGAGATAATTCTGATTTCACAGTTGAATAGCTTACTATATGAATAAAATAGCATACTCATACGGATTTTAAGCCTTGTAGATACAGAGTACCACAGACAAGACATATTGTTATGATTCCTTGCTAAGGAATATATATATATATATATATATATATATATATATATATATATATATATATATATATATATATATATATGTGTTAGTTTAAATTGCCTTCCAGACAGCCACAGTTTTATTCTGTTGCTGTGAAAAGTAAAAATGGCTTCAGGACTGCAACAGGTTTTTTGGATTGAAGTGTTAGGTCTAAGCCAACTTCACGTTGCTGTGAAAAGCCTAAACCAGCTTTGGGACCAATAAGGTTTTATTCTCTTCCTATGTTAAGTCTAATCCGGTTTAATCCATCACTACGTAAAATTGAATCCAGTTTTGGGACCGCTTCTCGTTTTTTATCTTGCTGTGTTAAGTCTAAATCACATTCAGGACTGCCATGGCTTCATTCCCTCTCTGTGCAAAGTCTAAACCAGCCTCAGGACTGCCAGAGGCTTAACTTTTACCAGGGTGAACAGCCGTGCTGACACCCGGCGCACTCCTCCCACAGCTCAAACAGACTAAAGACTCTAAGTGACCCGTTTGTCTCCAGCATAACTGTATCCATGGTGAACGTGGTCTTGTCTCCTTGTGTTGTGAAGTAATTGAAGCTGGACTGAGGTTCAGTAACAGGATTGGATCCCGATAACTAGAACCAGAGCCATAACAGTGGGGAACAGAAATACTTACTTTGGTTCCCTGGGAACAGCCACTGTGGTAAATCCTTCCATATCCAGCTGTGGGTTTGTGTAAGTCTTGGTCGCTAAGCAGCTCCCCTCCTGAAGGGGACGCCACAAGACATCACAATTTACATACTAGTATGATATCACATCCAGTATCATTTACCTGAATGACTGACAGAGTGGCATTGTCTTTCACCTGTCCTGACGCTGACGAACGATGTACTCATAGGTACTGAGCCGGTTCCTAATCTGAACACAGAAAAATAAACAAGTCTGTTACAACCCTGCTGGCAGTCAGACGGGTGAGTTCGAGCAGAAAGATGACAGGAAAAGACCGGCGAAAGTGAGTTGGTGACCTACTCATGTTAAGATGGAGCCAAAAATTTTACTTACTCATGGAGATGAGGAAGCAGACAGGAGACTTATTCAGGTAGACATGAAAGCTGGCAGGTGACAGGTTGTTTCTGTGTATATATATATGTAGTCGTATATATGTATACTTAAAGTATAGTAAGTGATTTCTTCCCTACTTACCCACCATGCCCATTTTTAGAATATATTTTGTTGAGAGTGATTGTGGGAGCCCTGCGCTTCGCTCATAAATAAAAAGTACAACGATGTTTGCACAAGTGCATTGAACTCGAGTAACGCTGTTTACATATGCCATGATGTCTTTTACTGTTGCTGTGGTATATTGTACTGTATTTAGCCTTCTGTCAGTGCTATGGTGGATTAAATTATGTTAGCTGTTTGTGTTTTGTTTGTTTGTTAACCGCGCCAGTGAGTGGTGGGATGTGATCGTCCCAGGATTCAAACCCTCAAAGTGGGTGCACAATTTCAGAATGTCTGAAGAAACGTTTGTACCTTTGTGCGAAGATGTGTCCAGCGATGGAGAAGGAAAACACTAACTTCAGACCTTGTGTGCCACTGCAAATCAAGTCTCAGCTGACCTTCACTTCAAAGGTATATGGTGAGGGTGTAAGAATTGTGCAGAGAACATGTGGTAGTAGAAAGACTTTAATTTTAAACAGAACCAAAAAACAAACAAGCAATTGTCTGTACACAATCCTATGCTGGCAGCAAGGCACTATTGGCTGGTTGGTGGCACTTTGGGTCACAAGTTGACTCAAAGTGCCAAGGAAGGCCTGGTTGAAGCCTGCCGAATGCTCCATGTGCTGCCTGGCGCCTTGACCCATGGGCATCGTCAGCAAATGCCTGAAGTTTTCGCTCACGACGCCCTCTCATCCTGTCCAACAGGCTCTTGTCAGCTGCCTGCATCTCACCCAGGACCGTGCTCAGATCCAACTGCAGCCTTTTCCTCCTACCTAGAATATACAAAAGAACAGAATGGTGGGTGTTGTAGGGGTAAAAAGGTGAAAATTCATGTCTTGTGTGTTGAGCTGGTATCAACAGTAAACAGACTGTAGTGAATGTTTAAAGTTGCATTTGCAAGTTCTATTTTGAGGTGGGTAAAACTATTCTGCGGAGCCTCAAAGTCCCAAAAAGTGACCATTTTTTATATTGTGTGCACAAGATCCATAACTTGTTCTCACAAGAAAAGATTGTTATCAGTAATTAACACACAAGACTGTCAAAAAACGTTTTTATCCTTGAACCAAAGCAAATGAATAGGCATAGCTAGCTACATACTAAATATAATATTAATTTATACACAATATAGTGATAATTTCCACTCTGGTTGTCATGTTTTACCGATGGGATGACGCCGGGTAGCAGTCTGTTCTGAGGGGGTCAGGGTAGATGCCATCACTGGAGCGCTGGATCTACTTGGCGAGAGAGTGCCCTCGTCAGGGAAGGACGAGGACCCATGGCCGAGTCTCACCACGTGAGGAAAAATGCCAAAATCAAGAGTTTACAAAAACTACAAGAATATCGTTCACGATAACAATTAAAGCTCAGAATAGCAGCTTATTGCCGCCTCAGCTACTAAACAATTGTATGCTAACTATCCTAGCATATCCTCCTACCTTACAAATAAACAAGTTGTGCACCGATCTCAGAGTTTCTGTACGTTACGGTAATTGGCTCGGAGTTTCTTGTGCTTCACCCGGCACTGAACGGATGACCGCTGAAATCCCTCAGACTCCATACATTGTGATACCGCTTGGTACACTTTCTCGTTAAGCACTGCTCCATCCAGCTCATCACTAATGATCCCCAGGAAGGTCTTCATTTCCAGAGCCGTCCATTGCTGGATGTCCGTTGCTGGCATCTTCTTGTGTATAATTTTCGTGGTAGATTGATTTCCCCCAAAAAATGTCTCCACTTCCACAGGAGGTGCCTGGGTTTGTCGCAATGAGTGACGATTTTCACCAGAAATTGGTATGGTACGGCTCTGTTGTGTAGGCTCCAATAGTAATGGAAACAACGTGAATTGCGCACCGTACTGTACCATACCAAGCAAAGGAAACGCGCCATAACAGGGATCTGGAGCTCATCTCCAAACCTGACGGCTGCCACCTGGAGTTGCGCGTTGTATGAAAGTTAACCACCTGGCTACCAGGTAACATACCTGAAGAGCAGCCTGTCTCACCACAGCTGGCCAACTAGAGTCTCTAGCTTCTCCTGGTGGACTGGAGTAACCTAACGGTGTCAACAACCGGTCTAACTGGAGGAGTGGTGAGTATGGGATTTTATTCATGTACTAATGGTCAACATTGATGTTAGTTAAACTCATTTCAAAGTTAGTTGTAGTAGTTGTAGTAGTTGAGACCAATTACACAGAAAAGTAATAACACAGGAACAACGGTTCAATGCAACGATAATAAATAATAAACTGATTCAGGTCATAACAGCCCATCTGGGCAACAATATATACAGAAAACAAAACGGGAATAACACAGGAATGGAGATTTCATAAAACAATTGCACAGTGAAAAACAGCTTCCTAGAATGAAGATTAAACCAAAATGGTCATGGGATACACTCTGGGACCTGATCAAGCCGGAGGGCCACCTCAGGGGAGGCTGTTGTAAATGGCCGAAACACCCTGTGAACCTGAGGTACACAGCTGATGATGTATCCTGAAATTTAGGACATTTAAGACACTGAATCCAACCTGGATTGGGCGACTTAAAGCCAGATAAAACCTCAAATAGGGACTTAATAAGCTATAATCAGATGCATTAATATGATTAAACTCGGAATAAGTTAGTGAGACTTCGTGAAGGGTACCTAAACCCAATCATGGAGGAGTTTTTCCTAACCTTAACCCGCTACCCGGTTATATCATGATTGTTGGAAACCTAACCCTCACCCAGGGGTTTCTCTAACACTAACCATTGGAATCGTCGTGATAACTTTCTCCAGAATGTAATCCTAACCCAAACCCTAACCCAACCATCACAGTGGACTGAAACCTATCCATTCATTCAATTCATTCACCCTAACCCTAACAAGGGAAGAGATTTAAATAACCCTGATTGTATTACAGGAGATGTCTTGACTCAATGACGCCTATCCCATTTACAGTGGATCCACCGAAACTCAACCAGAGAAGATGGCTGGTTGAATCTGACCATTACTTAAACAGTAAATACAGTTCTACAGCCCTGAAAGGAAAATAGTTAATCAATCATCAATTAATTGGTAAAACAGATAGGACCCAAACCTGATTACAAACACGAGACAACGGTGGGTAATATAGTATGGGGGAGCTTCGTACAACAAGCGCCGACCAGTGCACTGCCTTTGACTCCCCAATTTAAACCGCCCCATGTCCGAGATACACACTCTCCTACCCTAACCTAGCCAGAGCCTTTGGACAAGTCGGACTCCGAAAAGTCCAAGGACTTATATCACCATGATCTATATAGAAATCCAAACACAGGAAAAGCAGTATCTACAGTGTCTACACTAAAGGAAAACTCAATTTAAAATTCTCTTCCTTCTCCTCTCCCCTTCTTATCCCTCATGGAAATGAAGGGAGGTGGGGAGGTTGGAGCACCTTCCAAATCCCCTCTTACTTTGGGTTAGGGTTAGGGTTAGGGTTAGGGTTAGGTCTATGTAAACCACAAAATATCACAATTGTCAACACATTTTCAGAATGTTTAACACTTTATTTTAACATTTTAGTTTGTTATTGGATAATTTGAGTATTTTCATTTAGGACTATGGACAGAAATTCCTTGCTTTAAGTGTCAATACGTTTTGAAGTAAGAAATAAGAAGCAGTTATATTGCACTGTATATTTCACGTGCTGTCCTTATCCAGCCAAATTCATACTGAATTTGAGATTGTTCTCATCTCTGTTTCATTTAGGAGATTTTCTTCCTTTGTTTTGGGATGAGCAGGATTTTGGACAGGATGCCACAGGACCAGGAGACGCTGAAGACAGAAAGCAGGAAAATTAGACAATCATAGAGATAATCATTTATAAATAATGTTAAAAGTAAAACAGGATGTGTCGGTGCTTTCACCTCTATGATTGGGCCGTTCATCATGCAGATCTTGCCTACAGCCCAGATGGGTACTGGAAGAATAGAGGACAAGGCCATGGCCCAGCCCAGACCGTAGGCCCAGTCTGGGTACACGTAGCCCCCGCTGGAGGTCAGGGGCTGGTAAACCAGAAAGGAGCCGATGAAGCTTACCTGGAGGGAGAAGCAGAGGAACAAACCGGTACTTATGTGGACAGACGTGTTGCTCTAAGACTGTCAGGTAGAACTTTCTATCTTAGCTTCTTAGTCTGTTGCCAATAAACTGAGATAAACATGCTGATAGAGTTTGATGGCAGAATCTATTTTCAGACGAAGATGGAGAATCAATGAGTCTGAAAATAGATGAAGGCTCAAGAGTTGATTGAAGGCCGCTGTTGAACAGACGTGTTACTTATTGTGACCCCTGACCTTCATTTCAGTCCATCTGAGCTTTGGGTCAGAATCCTGCAGGAAGTAACTCACCAAGCAGATCAGAGGGGTGAAGTAACGCCAGGACAGTCTGAACAGAAGGCCCGGTCTCTGTCCTGTCATACCTTCAACTGCATCACACATCCTTTCAGCTCCTGAAGGATGGACAAAAGTACAACGACAGTTTCAACAGTCAACAGAGCAGGCTAGCTGGGCTGCTGTCAGCTGCCACAGTCTTCAGGTGTGTCGATTGTGGCCTCAGGCTTCATTGATTGCAAATGGCACAAAAATAATTATCTTCAGAAATCCAGCTGTATAAACTGTCAAGGATTTCAATTGCTTTACTTTCGACATTAACTTAAATTTTTTTGTTTTCAGCTATGTCTATTATTTGGCTTGTATGTTTATTAGCAGTGGTACTCAAGAAAACAGTGAAATAAATTCAACAAAACCCTCTGGTTCTTAGGCAAGGAATAAACCCATTGCAATTTGGTGCAGACTTTAAAAGATGGGGGTCATTCAAGATTTTTCAAATATTTATTTTCCTAAGCTTTGTGAGAAAGTGTTTTTTTACCCAAACATGACCAAAGTCTATGGACACGAAAAAGAAAGAAAAATAGGGGGGGGATTTTTTTCACATTTTCAATGTATTTAATTGCCTCAAAAGACGTCAGTGATGATGTCATATTACCACTAACCAGGGTTAGTGCCGTTCCACTCACATTTTTGTTGTTGTTGAAAGTTTTGCCTCTTCCCTGCCATCCAAGACCTACCGGGGTGTAGTTGTTGTAGGGTCCTTTAGCAAAACCCTTAAACCCTAGCCCCCCAGGCACTTCAAAGGGGCTGCTCACTGCTCCGTCAGGAATGGGTCAAATGCAGAGAAATAACTTGACTATGTTTTTACGTGTATGGCTGTATGTGACCAATAATGGATTTCTTCTTGTTACAGCTAATACTGCACCAAAACTCCTGCACATCCCATGGTCCACTTTCACTTCACTCCAGAACAAGATAACAAGATACTTAAACTCCTTCACTTGAAGAAGGGTTACCCCCAACTCAAAGGAGACAGTCCACCATATCCCAACAGCGAACCTTTGCCTCTGATTTGGAAGTACTGACTCTCATACCAGCTGGGAATGAGACCCTGAAAGATGTAATGTCTGAATGTGGGTTTCCACTCATTCATCCATTATCCAACGGTTCGTGGTAATCCAGCTGACCAGACTGTCATCATCCAACAATGATCCACTCAACAGGCGATGAATGTTGGCATTCATAACTCTTAAGGAAAGCCTTTATGCCTAATGATGCTTTTTCACTCTCTTCAGTTCAAAAAACAGAACTCTCCCGTGTTTGGGTTCACAATATTTTCTGGAGATGTACACAAACATTTGCGGGTGTCGATATACAGCTATGACAGGCTTGAGGTCCACGTCCGCATCAACATCCTACTGACATCTGGACTATTGGGGATTCTTCATGAGTATAGGTATATTTTTATAACCGCGTGATACGATTATCTGACGTGAGATTTTCTGCGTCTCTCTGAAAATTCAATAGATTTCTTATGGGAAAGGCAAGGACCGACCACAGAATAAAAAGGCCTAATTCAGTCAAGTGACTCTTTTCCACAAATTAGTTTGGACTACTACAACTACTTACTGAAAGTCAACTCTATGCAGGTAAACAGGATTTGTATCTATTGCGTTTGATTGTATGGTGTGGAATATCAAATATGAACAGGATTCCAAGGATACAGCTTCATAGCTAAGACAATGGTAACTAATCAGGCAAGGCATCTATTAAAAGACAGAATAATGTGAGACTGACAGCACTTACCAAAAGCCCAGCCAACAGCCACACTCTGGATCAGACACAAAAAGAATAAACAAGCTCCATTTACACCATAGTAGTCAATCAGCTGGAACAGGTACACTCCTCCCTGTTCAACACGGAGCAGATATGTGGCGTCATTTACAATGCTCCTCCAGTAAGTATATGTTGAGTGTTAGCACATAGGGAGTAACGTACATATCTGTACAAAGCATGAATGCATATATTTTAAACAAAAGCTTGTGCTCTTAAGAATACTGACATTTCTGTATTTGCCCCAGAATTCATAGATATGTGCATCAAAATTATGATTGGCAACATTTTGGTTTAAAGAAGATCACTAAGAATGCTTAATTTGTGGACACAGCTAAACATGGCAGTTCAGTAGAAGTCTGTGTCAGTCATCGTCATCTGAGAGGAAAAGCACAGGAACAAGTTAAGGGACAAACAAGGATCAGCGCATGACATCTTTCAACTTGTGCAAACTGCATGTTTTTCTGAATTGGCCATCCTCAGCAAACTTCTTTCACCAATACTGTACCCCACACTCCGTAAAGTCCGGGGGGGGGAAACAAATACAGTGTGTTTAATTTGATGCAGGAAGGTGGGACTTGTGGGGTGAGTGTTAAAGTGTTTTTTGTGAAATAACATGTGTATAACTCACATGTTGTACCAGTAAATGCTAGTATACTGGTTTTATCTTGGAACCCTAGTCAGCTGGGTAATTTTATCAGTTTGACAAGGCAGTTTTGTACCTGAGTGATGAGAGGGATCTGTAGTAAGAAAAAAACAGAACAGAAGAGGAGGAGGAAGATTTCTCGGCTCCAGGGTCTGCGCATCTGTCCTGGAAACATGTCGATCACCGATGCTGTTATAGTTTCCAAACCTGCAAACTACACAACACACAAGCAGACAGAGTCAAATTCTAAAGATAGTAGTTGCTAGACATTGATAGATAGATTCACTTTGTCCACTACCAAGACTACATAAACCTTCTGAACCGAACGGAGGCCATGGAGCAGGACATTACTGACTCATTTAATGCAGGTATTATCCTCATCACTGATAGGGGCGGGGTTTTGTCTCTCTATAATATTATCAAAAAGAGCAAAAACCCTCACAAACCCTTACAAGGAGCTACCATATATCCTAAGCAGAATTTTAGGAGTGTCTACCATCCTCAGGGGGGAGAAGGTTACGGCAGCCCTCAATTTCTCAGGCACTTCAAGTACCTTGTAACCATTCACACTCTGGCCCTAGCTCCAGCTGTGATTGACCTCCTCCATCTGAACAGATCAGGAAGAACTTGATGACTTCCTGATCTTCTTCTGGACTCTCTATGAACACCAACAATATGTCTGCCAAGTATTGCGATGATTACTGGAGAAATCTTAGAGTGGACGAGCGATGATGGACCGAGACAAAGTGCGACTTCAGGACCAACTCAACCAGTCTCTGGGTACTGGGTCTTTGGATGTTGTAATGCTGGGATACCAACCACAGTTTTGCAGATGGCAAATGAGTTTTGGTGTCATCTATAGACATAAGCTTAATGACTGAATCCAGGAAATTAGCGTGGTTCCCCAGGCCCATCTTCCGGATGGCAACTTGGTGAGGGTCTTCCACCCTCGCAACCTTCATGAGCCTGAAGATTTGATGGGAGACCACTGCTGAGAGTGGGGGGTCTGGTTGTTTGTCTCCAGGGGCCTCAGAAGGTGGCGTATGGACAAATAAACGATCTGAGTGCTAACATAGATTGATGCATTTCCTAGGCTAATTTCCATTTAAAAATCACAACCTACCTCAAGTAGTGCAGCAGGTGGAGATTAATGAAATGCCCGCATCTAGTGATCAGAATTTGTGTGAAACATGACACCAAAATAATGGTTTTATTTACTAAACACAGTCGTCGACTGTCTTTGAAAGAGTGTGTGATCAACTATCAACTTGCTAAAGATCCAGTAAGTAAGGGAAAAAAATATAACACCTAGAATTCTAACCCTGGTCGTCTGGCTGACTGAACCAGCATTCTCTTGACACCTTTGACCTTGTGACTGGCACAGAGTTTTATCTGCTGCCTTGCTGTCTGTCTTCAATAAGGAATAGGGTTATTTGTGCATTTTCCTGTATGTTGAGGTTTCGTGGTTCAGATTTGACTCGTGTTTCACCATCTGGTGACATGTGGTATATGTTAACAGAAAATGATAGTGGATTAAAGGCAGCAGAAAACATGCTGAGGTCTGGACCTGGCTACAGATATTAATATTACCACAGTGTCCACTCCCAACAAAATGAGCATAATGAAGAAGCAGACAGCCCAAAGCTGAGGGAGGGGCATCATGGCAACAGCCTGTGGAAATGCGATGAAAGCCAGTCCAGAACCTGGAAGACAGAAGGGACATTTAGTTTACTGCTTGGGCTGATTTGCTTCTTATTCCTAAAAGAATTGTCCCTTGAATTTCAAATCAGACCTGACTCAACGACCATGTGGACAGGAAGTCCTTGCTTGTAGGCCATGAAGCCCAGAGCTGAGAAGACTGCAAACCCGGCACCAAAGCTCGTACAACTGTTGATGGTACACAACCACAGACTGTCCCTACAGACACACAGACACATTGAAACAGCCTCTTCCTGCGGTAAACATACGTCCTTTCGTCCTGCTGTCTGCTCTCGATAGCTGTTGCACACTCTGCTGCTGAGATCAGTAGCCTCTAATTTACGACAATTACAACAATATTACCCAAAAATTATCTTTTATCGAGAGTAATTTAACATAAGAACTCATCTACCCATTCATATTCAGAAATTTTGAAACACCTAGTCGTTAACCGCTAAATCTCGAATATTGATACGGCTTCCTTCTCTCCTTCTCCTGCCCTGTCTCGCTCTTTTTGTCACATGTTTAGCTCCTCCTTTAATGCTAATGATACGTGTAATTAATGTAATTTATTTGTAGCTCCGGAGGCAAGGCTCACTGAATTGGAGACGCGGCTCCGCAACATGGAAAATACCCCACTAGCCTCTGTAGCTAGCCAGCCCCCTGTAGCCGGTGTGGACCGACCTGTCTTAGCTCCTCCTAATTGCCCCCTAGCAGCTCCCGAGCAACCGGGAAAACAGGGAGCCTGGGTGACTTTTCGAAGAAGGCATAGCCCGAAATACCAGCCCACAGTTCACCAGCGTGTTCATGTTTCGAACCGATTTTCCCCACTCAGCAACACACCTGCTGAGAAAACAACTCTGGTCATTGGCAGTTCTATTTTATGGAACGTGAAGTTAGCGACACCAGCGACCAGAGTCAAATGCATGTCTGGCGCCAGAGCGGGCGACGTGGAATCTTATTTACAACTGCTGGCTAAAGATAAACGTAAATATAGAAATATAATCATTCATGTCGGCGTTAATGACACCCGATTACGCAAATCGGGTGTCACAAAAATGAATGTTCAATCGATGTGTGCTTTTGCTAAAACTATGTCGGACTCCGTAGTTTTTCTCTGGACCCCTCCCCAATCTGACCAGCGATGACACGTTGAGCCGCATGTCATCGTTCAACCGCTGGTTGTCGAGGTGGTGTCCAGCAAAAGACGTGGGACTGGTAGAAAATTGGCAAATTTTCTGGAGAAAGCCTGGTCTGATTAGGAGAGAAGGTATCCATCCCACTTTGGATGGAGCTGCGCTCTTATCTAGGAATCTAACGGAGATTATTAGACGAGAGCAAACGTGACTTCACAAGGTTGAGACCAGGAAGCAGAGTCGCAGTCTTACACGCCGCTCTGCGCCTCCTTTAGAGTCACCCAGCCCAAAACCCGTAGAGACTGTGTCTGTCCCCCGACCACCTTCATTATTCAAGTCAGATAATAAAACGATTTTACACAAAAACCTAAAAAAAATTAAAACATCCAAGAATGTAGTTAAAAAATAATATATAATAAATTGTGGACTCCTGAATATTAGGTCATTAGCATCTAAAACAGTTTTAGTAAATGATCTTATTCTAGATCATCATATTGACTTATTCTGTCTGACAGAGATCTGTCTGTGTGAGGCGGGATATGTTAGTTTAAATGAATATTAATACTCACATACCTAGAAGCATAGGCTGAGGAGGCGGAGCTTCAGCCATATTTAACTCCAGTTTACCATTAAATCCTAAACCCAAACCTGACTGTAACTCATCTGAAAGCCTAACTCTCAGTCTCACAAATCCAACCTGGAAGCAACAACCGCCAATCTTATTTGTCATAATGTGTCGGGCTCTTGGCCCATACTCCAAGATTTTAAATGAGTTCTCTGAATTTCTATCAAACCTAGTCCTTAAGAAAGATAAAATAATTATATTAGGTGACTTTAACATTCACGTAGATGAAGACAGAGATAGTCTCGGTGCAGCGTTTAACTTAATATTAGACTGTATTGGTTTCAGTCAGTGTGTTAATGAACCCACTCACTGTTTTAATCACAGCCTGGATTTAGTCCTGACTTACGGCATTGATTTTGATTAACTAGTAGTTCATCCACAGAATCCTCTGCTATCAGACCACTGTTTGATAACTTTTGAATTTACAATGCTAAATCACTCGGCAATAGAAAACTCTTTCTACGCTACAAATATATGTGAAGAAGCTGTAACCCTAACCCTTTTATAATTAAATTCAGATAAAACTGAAGTTATTGTGTTAGAAACAACACCTTAGAAACAATTTATCTGAGGATATATCTACTCTGGATGATATGACCTTGGCCTCCAGCACCACTGTGAGTAACCTGGGAGTTATCTTTGATCAGGATAGGACCTTTGACTCCCACATAAAACAGATTTCTAGGACTGCCTTTTTTCATCTGTGTAATATTTCTAAAATACGACACATTCTGTCACAAAAAGATGCAGAAAAGTTAGTTCATGCATTTGTTACTTCAAGGCTGGATTACTGTACTGCCCTACTAGCAGGTAGTCCCAATAAGTCTCTGAAGCCCCTCCAGCTGATCCAGAACGCTGCTGCACGGGTGCTGAACAGAACCAGAACCAGGTTAAGAGAACATATCTCTCCTGTATTAACTTCCCTTCATTGGCTCCCGGTAAAATCCAGAATCGAAATCAAAATCCTTCTGCTCACGTACAAAACCCTTAACGGTCAGATCTGGGTTCGGGGGGCAGAGACCCTCTCTACATTTAAAAGTAGGCTTAAAACCTTTCCTTTCAGATGAAGTTTATTACTAAGGCTGGCATAAGCTAGCTCTTAGCTGTGCTGCTATAGGTTTAGACGGCTAGGGGATCTCCCATGATGCACCGAGCTTTTCTCTTTTCCTCTCTCTCTGTCCCTCTTTATACATCCCTCTCACTTTAATGTATGTTACTGGATTATTGCATGTTACTGGATTAATCGTTTAATCCAGTTGAGGAAAGTGGATTGGCATAAACTGATATCGCTGCCTCTTCCTCTCTCTCTCTCTCGCTTTTGAAAGTGTTCATGGCAGTAGGCCGTTCACCCTGAGTGTTGGATAAAAGGCAGCTTTTTTCTCGCTATTGTCGCCAAGTGCTGCTCAAGGAGGATCTTCTTCGGTCTCTGTAGATAATTATATAAAGCGTTTGTTCTAGACCTGCTCTTTCTGGGAAACACCTTCAGACAACTGTTGTTGTGAATTGGTACTATAATATGTATAATAAAGATTGATTGATGATTGATTGACATACGCACATGCACACACTTTTACATCACATACGGGATCTTAACCTTTTCCAGAGTGCCAACATATTCAAATGAGTCTGCATAGATCTTTAGGCTAACAATGTTGTCCTTTGGAAGGATGGTGCCCCGAGGTAATGATTTAATGTTAATCCCAATTATTCAATTTAAACATGAAATTTTTCCTGATAACCAAGAAATTTGTAAAGGATTGCACCTGACAAATGGTGCCACATCCTCTTTTAGGGAAAACTACCAACCTTTACTGACCTTAAAATTAAGCCCTAAGGACATTTTATGTTAGGTCTCATCTGAGTCACGTCTCCTAAATAACCTAGGAACTTCTGCAACTTTATCAGGTGTATGGGCATCACCTTGGTGTCTACGCACAGGTAAGACCAAAATCATTTATTTTAAGTATTCAATTTGTCACGACCCAGGGCAATTATGATATTTCCTGGAGTTATTGCCTCTAATAAGGAAGCCATGTTTTCACTCCTGTGCGTTTGTATCTTTATAATATTGTTTGTGAACAAGATTACGAAAATCTACAAGACGGATTTGCATTAAATTTGCATCAAAAGTTTTAAGCCTCTATTAACATTTTACTCCCTCTGGATAGTTTTGTGTTTAATTTCTCATCCCTCCTGTCTATGTGCAGCCTCTCAGGGCTTAAGTTTAAAGCTTACTTGTAGCAGTTGTTCTTCACTTTGTTGTAGCTGGAAAGTGTGCTTATTGTTCCGGATGCAAGACTATAGGAGAAGAAGACCTGAGAACAAGCCTCCATCCACACCTGATGAGCAAAGATGAGACATCACATGTAGTCATTAGCATTTATCTTCATCCTTTACACAGAACAAGTCTTTGATAATCTCTGATTGAACACGTAAACCTGCCACGAAATTATAAAATCACATCTTATATTTTACACTTTGTTTTCGATATTCCCTATAACCAGAAAGTTTTCATGTGAGAGTTCTGCTTGGATTTTGATGAAGAAAAATTGTGTCTGCTGATCCTTTGAGGAAGAGGAACTAACTGGAGGAGTCTCAGGATG
The DNA here is from genome assembly GCA_037951165.1 of Lophius americanus. Classification (NCBI taxonomy): domain Eukaryota; kingdom Metazoa; phylum Chordata; class Actinopteri; order Lophiiformes; family Lophiidae; genus Lophius; species Lophius americanus. The sequence goes on from JBBDHG010000319.1 coordinate 442,641, forward strand.
TCTTTCTTAGATATTTGGATTTCTTACAAATAGATCTGTTATAGCAGAGAAGATCCAGGTATGCCCAGGTGAGAGTCTCAGTTATCCAGCATGACCAGGATGTGCTTACATTTTGGTCAGAGGCTCTGGAGTGATTGTAGATTCTGTTCTGACCCAAGAACAAATTCAGAATAAGAAAACATTAGTGAATGAGAGAAGTTCCGTTGGAGAATGAGGCTGGAGAATGAAGCCCAATGAGAGTAATCCACCTGCATGTATAGGAATGTGTACATATATATATGTATATGTCTATATGACAGTGTTACCTAATTAGGATACAAAAAACAGTAACTGTATGACGTTACAGTTAGAGAAAAAAATATATAAACAGATTACAGTTCAACGTAACAAAATTGGTTCTCTGCATTGAACCCGTGACTGAGGAGCAGAGGGCAGCTATCTGCAGCGCCCTTTGGTTAATCCTGCTGCTACTGTTACTGAAAAATATATCTGGACTGTAAGGTTATCAGTGGTGATGCTTTCAGCTGTCGTACCAGAAAAATATCTTCTCCCAAAAACTGATTGTTTATTATATTTGATGTCCACAGCTGCTTCTATCCAGACAAAACAGTCAAAACTTGCGTACAAACATAACTTTATGCCCACGTTATAGCAAATATGACTTTGAGAAACATATTGATTGCATATAGCAGTAATACTGTGGTATTGTTTCCAATGCTTATGTGTTTGGTTTGTCTACTTGTTTGTCTACTTGCTCCTCCAACTGCTCTCTCCGCTGCGTTCCCAGCAGAGAGAGCAGTTGGACGAGTACGCAAAAGACAGTGTGGATCCACACTGTAGATCTTCACTGTAGATCCCACGCCACAGTGTCCCTCCATCATCAGAGGAATATGAGAGGGCGGGCTGGTCTGCAGGGGCTCCGGTAGCCACAGCATCAACAGGAAGGCCGGGGGAAGGACTGGCAATGATGAGAGAATATTTGACAGCGCAAAATAGGAGGGAAGAAGACCTGCTGTTGGAAATCCGGAGCTTGAGAGCCGCAAGCAGTCCCAAACTGGATCTGCCAACACCCCAACGTATGCAGCTGATGCCTCAACTCTTAATTTGCTAGGTAGTAGCAGCAGACCTTAGCCGCCAAGGCCAGAGTAAAGACATTGTACTAATCCAAAAATACCACAATATCAGATGGGAGAGGACATTAAGCATTATTTATAGCGCTTTGAGCACATGGCCAAAATATGGACATGGCCGGAGAATAAGTGGGCGTGCAGACTTGTTCCTCTGTTGTCTATAAGGCGTTGGAGGCCTACACCACAATGGATGAGGAGAAGGCCCACTGCTACAGCGTCCTGAAAGCAGCATTCCTGACCAAGTTTAACACCTCCCCATAGACGTACTGCCAGCAGTTTCGATCAACAATGGTACTACCTGCCGAAAAACCCACCGAGTCTTATCACCTCCTTGAGGGTCTCTATCATGGATGGATTCGGCAATAGCAGCACAACAAGGAGGAGGACGGTGAGGCCACCATCCTGGAGCAGCTACTCAGGTTACTCCTGGCTGAGGTGAGGACCTGGGTGAAGGAGCATAAACAAAGAGGGGGACTCGCAGCGACCAAGGTGGCCCTACAATACCTCAACGCTCGGAAAATAAGACCCGCTTCACAATTCAACAGTGCTTCACAGAGACCTACAGAGGGACTCAGCTATACCAGAGTGACCCAGCTCATCCAAGAGTGAGTCAACACATCCCAGATCGACATTACACAACCCAGAGTGACTCAGGTCATCCAAAAGTAACTCAGCTTATACTAGAGTGAATCAGAATATCATCAGTTCATCCCAGAGTGACCGGGCACATCCCAGAGTGGGTCAGCACGTCCGCAGCTCATCCCAGAGTGACCCGAAAGAACTACTCACCCCACTGACCTCAACACGATCCCTCCGTTCTACCCACTAAAACTGTCTCCTCCTCCCCCGGAATAAGCTCAGCACCATGGGTGATCGGGCCTTCTGTTCTGCTGCCCCTCGTCTGTTGAATGCCCTCCCTGACCATCTGAGGGCTCCACAGACGACTGACACATTTAAAAAAGGTCTAAAAACTTTCCTTTTTATCAGAACCTTTAACTTTTAATTAACATTGCTGCCTTTTGGTCATGTTTTTATATAGTTATTATTTTATTTTTTATTGATACTTTTATCTGCTTTTACCTTGTAGCACTTTGAGATTTGTTCCAAACGTTAAGTGCGTTATAAATTAAATGTATTATTATTATTATTATTTATTATGATGCCACCTGCTGGCCTTTATTGATTATTATGCTGTATTGTATGCCTGCAGCAATACAGGGTCAATACCACCATGAGAAAGTCTGTTATGTCTGACTCTGGGATAAAGTACTGATGTTGGAGTTTGTGTTTCACGGTTGGAAATAATAGTGACAATTAGGCAACAAAATAGTTTGAAATGCTTTGCTGTTATTACCAATCATCAAATGTTGCCTTGATTGAATCATTGCATTATTTTTGCGTTGTAGTTCATGGATCTGAGTCTGATTTCCTTATTTAACACCTCTTCTTTTATAAAGCTACAAAATGTTGAATATGGATATTTTCCAGGAAGTTTAACCCGATTTCAGAGGATGGATCGTATTAGTTTGGACAGAAGGTAATGGTGGTGCAATGGTTGGATGCCGGCTCCAGCTTTGTGGACTCTCTGAAGGAGAAGCTAATGTCAAATAGACGGGTGGAGGAACACAGGTTCTTGTTTTTGATGGGAAGAAACTTGTTACCTTTCATAATTCACCAACTAAACTCTGGGAAGCTGAGATCTGTCCGAGGTCTCTCACCTGAAGGTCTGCTAGACGAGAGAGATCTGGATACAGGTAGTACACCACACCTTGCCAGGCTCCTGGCAGTGTCAAACCCCTGACCAGCAGGATGGCCAGCATCACGTACGGGAACCCAGCAGTGAAGTACACCACCTGGAATGTCCGGGTTTACACAGTGTATCAAACCCTCAGCTCTACCAAGCCCAGCATGATGAAGGTAAAGAGTAAATGTTGAATCCCCTCAAACCTTTCCTGTGCAGCGGACCCCTTTCCAGACACAGAAGTAGCAGACCACCCAGGAGACCAAGAGACACAGCAGAAGCTTCCACTGGACTGAACCCACCACCTCTATTCCTGCGGACAGGGACAGCACTCCTCTCCTGTAGGAGGCACCAGAGACTCAATGAGGACCACATGAATCACGCCAGTGTGATTGTAGGATCCAAAGGATTCAAACAGAAATCTCAAATCTGCATCTTCTCATAATGACATTTGCTATATTTTTACTGTATAGAGTATCCTGTGTTTGCTGCCGTGGCGCTGAGACTCACTCCCAGAACTCCGAGACTGAAGTCTTGCTGAGATTTCCAGATGTCAACTTTCCTGTCCGGTTTCCGCTGTAGACTCCAATCATTTTAGTAGAGTTGAGGTCCACACATCTCTCTGTGGGTCAGAAGCAGAAGTTCAGCAGGAATAACTGATTTGACCTCTAAAACATCATGATGACTAAACATCCACTCATAAAAGTGTTTTCAGACTCCTCCAGAAGCTGAGAATAAAGATTCTTTCTTCAGTCGTTTCCATGAACCCTGACGGTCCGTCTGTGTTTGCTGTTTCCTACTTCCTATCAGAAACAAATATTAAAAAATAGAAGACGTTTGGTTATTTCATTTTTGGTTTTGGGATTCAAAAATCCAAATACAAAATTAATTTATTGAAAGAAATAAAAAAAGATTTTATTTTAATTTTATAATTTGAATATGAAAAAAAATCTGAGACCTGATGTTGTACTTTTTGCCGGATCAATGACTCTCCTCAGCGGATCTGGGGCAGAACAATACGGAACATCGTTTTTAAGAAAAGGAAAAGTCTGCACCTGAGGGAAACGGACAAGCTTGCCGACAGGATCAGTCTCACATTTCAGTAACTGAGGCTTTCCTCAATGACAGCAGATTCTGAAGCAAGCCTTTTAGCTTAGCTCTGCTACATAGAGACGTTCAGAAGTTCATGGAACGAAGTCGGCCTTAAATTGTGAAGCCTCGTCTGAAGACGGAGCATTTGGAGAATATTCCTCAGCGCTCACAGAAGAATATTCAAGGTGAAAGGTCAGCGAAAAACATTAGCGGTTACTTGACTTTAAAAGTTCCTGACAGCTGTCAGCTCATAGTCTGTACCTCTCGGATGAGGCAAATGTCGCCATTCGGCCAGGTGGATCTTTCTACAAAAAATATTACGAAATCCATGGTGAGGAAAAGTTGTTGCAAGGTACTTTCCAGAAAGAGACATTCCAAGAGAAATTGTTTAAAGATTTTCCTCGGCTACATTACCTTCCATCAGCGACAGGAGTCCTGTGTTTCTACTGTAGAAAATTATTTTTAAATACATTCTCTCTTGGACAAAGATTTGCGGCTTCTCTTTGTCCAAGAAATTGGACAAAAGCCCTTGAAAAATTGAAAGGTAACCAAAATTCCCAATCCCATCGTCCATTTGTGACTCTGCACATCAGCCAATTTCAATCAGTGCACAGCTATCCAGCAAGGATAATAACTCAGGATAATTTCTAGTACTTTGTTATGTGGTAGGACAGGGACAAGCCTTGAGAGGCCACACTGATGAAAGTGGCAACTTATATCAGCTCTTGATATTTAGGGCAGAGGAGAATGCTCCAGTTTTACTCAAGTGGTTAACAGAGCATAACACTATACACAAGTCCTAAAGCACAGAATTCATTTCTCATCATCATGGTCAACGATGCCAATGATGACCATGATGATACCATGGTCAATACCAATAGTAGGCATCTCAACTGAAATTAGGTCTATTTCCTTTTTTTTTCTCCGATCAATCAATCTTTATTTATATAGCCCCAATTCACAACAACAGTTGTCTCAAAGTGTTTTCCAGAAAGAGCAGGTCTAGAACAAACTCTTTATATAATTATCTACAGAGACCCAACAGATTCCTCGGTGAGCAGCACTTGGCGACAGTTTGCCTTGAGCCGATCCAAGACTCAGGTGGACGGCCTACTGCCATGACAGGTCGGGTTTGAAAAGAGGCAGAGAGAGAGAGAGAGAGAGAGGGAGAGATTTCTGATTTTTAAAAATACCTTTATTTTCTATTTAACAGGACAGTATGCAATAGTTATTTTTTTGTTTAAACAGAGACTCTCATGGTATAGTCTTGAAATTTATGAAAGAACAGTGTTAAATCTCAGCTTCCCCTCCACCATAGAACAAACAGTTTCACTGAGAGGAAAACTCTTTGACATTTTTCATGAGTGAGTAAAATCTGAGAGGTGTTCAATCCAAGACCTGTTACCTTTCTTAAGATGATGCTGGTGGTTTGTTTCCAAACTACATCATCGTTTCCTGTGAGGTACTTTTGTACAAATTGTAACCTGAAACCTGCTGTACTGCTCTCCAGGTGGATTAGACCCTGACCCCCTTCTTCTTTTGGAAGGTAGAGTATACTCTGTGGGATCCAGTGGTAATGACCCCAGAAGAAATTTACCAACACTGTTTGGATCTTTTGTAGAACACCAGGAGGGGGTTCTGTGCATTTCAGCTTGTGCCACAAAGTCGATGCCACCAGATTATTCATAATAAGGACTCGTCTTCTGTAGGACATCTGAGGCAACAGCCACCTCCACCTGGCCAACCTCGCTTCAACCTTCTCCACAACTGCCTACCAGTTTTTCTGAGTCGTGTCGTTGTCTCCTAGATAAACCCCCAGGTACTTAAAGCCCCCTTCCTCTTCCAGTTTAAACCTCCTGGCAGTTGAGGGAGACCTGAAGACCAACTTCCAACTGCTAGTGCCTCACTCTTTTCCCAGTTGACTTTTGAAGCTGAGATTTTTCCAAAAGTTTCGACAATATGACCCAATTTGTTGTTGACATCTGTCTGGTCTTTCACACACACGACAACGTCATCTGCGTACGCAGATAAAATGAGGCGTGTGTTAAAATCAGACAACATCAAACCATTAACACAAGAACGGATGTTGTGTAACATAATAATAAATAATAATACATTTAATTTATAATGCACTTTACATTTAGATCAAATATCAAAGTGCTACAAAGCAAAAGCAGATAAAAGCATTAATAAAAAATAAAAATAATAACTATACAAAAACGTGACCAAAAGCATTAATGTTAATTACAGTTATAGGTTCTGCTAAAAAGGAAAGTTTTAAGTCCTTTTTTAAATGTGTCAGTCATCACCCATGGTGCTGAGCTTAGTCTGGGTAAGGAGGAGGCGGTATGACTGGGTAGAACGGAGGGATCGTGTTGAGGTCAGTGGGGTGAGTAGTTCTTTCAGGTAGGGGGGTGCGTTACCATGGTTACACTGGTGAGTGAGGAGAGAGATCTTATAATCAATCCTGGTGGAGATGGGAAGCCAATGAAGGGAATGAAGAACAGGGGTGATGTGTTCATGTTTACGAACTCTCATCAGGATCCTTGCAGCACTGTTTTGAACATACTGCAGTCTTTGAAGACTTTTATCAGGGATCCCGATGAGAAGTGAGTTACAGTAATCCAGTCGGGAGGAGACGAACGCGTGGACCAGCTTTTCAGCATCACTCAAGGATATTGAAGAACGGAGTTTCGAAATATTTCTGAGATGGTGAAAGGACATCTTGCAGATGTGTTTGATGTGGGATTCAAAAGTGAGTTGAGGGTCAAATCTTACACCGAGGTTGGTGACTGATGAAGAGAGGGGAATGTCATGACCAGAGAAGGTAATACTGGTCATGGAGGAAGACTGGGTCTGATGAGGGGTGCAAATTAAAATAGCTTCGGTTTTGGAGCTGTTCAACTGGAGAAAGTTGTTTTTCATCCACACCTTTATCTCCTCCAGACAAGCGCGGAGAGTTGACAGGGGAGATGATGATGACGATGAGGATGGAGAGGCTGAGGAGGAACCTGTGTCAGTTTTTATGTAGATTTGCGTGTCATCAGCGTAACAATGGAATGAGAGTCCATATCGACTGATGACACGGCCAAGGGGGAGCATGTATAGTATGAAGAGAATGGGGCCAAGGACTGATCCCTGGGGGACCTCACAGGTGACGGTGTGTGTCCGGGACTTTGAACTTCCAAGGGAAACGTATTCTGTTCTGTCAGTGAAGTAGGACTGAAACCAATTTAGGGCGGTGGCAGTGAGTCAAGTGGTGTGATCGAGGCGGTGTAGGAGTATTCCATGGTCAACTGTGTCGAAGGCAGCAGACAAATCAAGGAGAATCAGGAGGGAAGGTGAACCAGCATCTGCTGCCATCCGTAGGTCATTTGTGACTCTAAGCAGAGCTGTTTCTGTGCTGTGGGCGGAGCGGAAACCAGACTGAAAGGTTTCAAAGAGGTTGTTGTATTTGAGGTGGTCCTGGAGGTGGGCAGCAACTACTTTTTCCAGAACTTTGGAGAGGAATGGGAGTTTGGAAATGGGCCTGTAATTAGCAAAAAGTTCTGGATCGAGAGTAGGTTTTTTGAGGAGTGGTCTGATTATGCCGGCTTTTAGGGCAGATGGAACAAAGCCGGCCTGGAGGGATTGATTTATAACATCGGTGATCAGGGGACTGATGGAAGAGATGTTAGTTTTCACTAGGGCCGTAGGAAAGGGGTCGAGGGCACAGGTGGAGGATTTCATTGTCCTGATGATAACCTCAACCTCCTGCTGTGAGATTTCTGGGAAACATCTTAGAGGTTGGGAGATCTCAAACTGTGAGTAAGCAGACTGGATAGGTAGAGAGGAGGAACCAGAAAGGACAGAACGGGTGAGTCAATTTTTGATTTGAAGAAAGCCATGAAATTATTACAGTGCTCTTCTGTGATTATTGTAAGTGGGAGAGTTTGTGGTTTAAGAAGATGATTGATAGTGGAAAACAGCTGCTTAGAATTTCCAGGACTGGTTTTGATGATGTTGGAGTAGAACAGTGACCGAGTCTCTCTAAGGGACTTTGAGTAGACCTTTTGGTGTTCCTTAAAGGCTAGCTTGTGGACAGTAAGACCTGAAGCCTTGTAACGCCGCTCAAGGACACGTCCAACTGCCTTTATTTCCCGTAGCTCGCTGGTGAACCAGGGGGCTGAGCGGGAGAAGGTGACTGTTGTAGTTTTTACAGGGGCGTGACGATCCAGGATGCTACTCAGGGATTTATTGTAGAAATCTACTGAGTCATTTGCTGATACAAAGTTGGCAGGAAGAAGATGCTGGAGGTTGACTCTCATGGTTTCTGGGTTGATGTTTTTCAAATTCCTGAAGTAGATTTGACGTTTGGGCTTAGTGAGGGATGACAAAAGCGACAATTCCATGGAGACGGCCTTGTGGTCGGACACTCCCAGATCGTACACAAGAAGATTGCTGAGAGGAGCAGAGTCAGTGATGACTAGATCCAGAGTGTGTCACATGGTGTGGGTAGGGACATCGACAAGTTGCCTGAGATTAAAACAATCCAGTACTTGGAGAAATTCGGAAGCAAAACGACATGCAGGGGAGTCGACATGAATGTTCATATCTCCAAGAACTAAAATATTGGCAGAGGTTGTGTAAAATGTCAACAAAAGGTTTTAGATCTCAGAGATGAATGCCAGGCATTCAAAAGAAGAGATCTCTGGCAATGGCAGTGGAGACAAGTCCAAATCACTGCGGTAGATGACAGACAGACCACTACCACGACCAGTGTTGCGGGCTTTCTGGAGGTAAGAGTAACCGGCGGGACAGGTCTCAATCAGGACAGAAAAATCATCTGGTTGTTGCCAGGTTTCTGTAAGGCACATAACGTCCAGACATTTCTCCAGGATGTGGTCATGTATGAGGCATGATTTGTTAGTGAGAGATTGTGAATTAAAGAGTTCGATTTTAATACTAGATGGAGCAGGGAGTCTCTGTATTGGCCGAAGAAGACTGAAATCCACTCCACGTTTTCTAACCCGCACAGTGGATGATTGTAACAAGGAAAGTCCATTGACAGTAATGGGAAAGGCTGCAGCATTCTGATGACGTGTCAGAGACGCGATAGTGCGCACGTCAGAGCAAAAGGACGGAATGGAGTTATCTAAGCAGGAGCGGTAGTAAACAAACTTAGAACGGCAACTTCTGTGAAAGTAACGGGGCCGGCGAAGGAGTCCAAGTTGTTTAATAACCGATATGCACAACGGAGTGTTGTAGTTGTTGTATTTCATCAGTTGGGTGACGGAATAATTCATCATCATGCCACTCGTGGAGACTAGCCCGTTATTAGCCGTTAGCTTTGGTCGAGACGCACAGAGGACGTTAGTAGCCGTTATTTCCATGGAAATGATGCCGAGAAAAAAGCTATCAAACACAGAGGAACACTGAGAATATTGAGTATACTCTCAATATTCTCATACAAAACCTTAATCTTGGCAATAGTTCAAGGGCTGAGGCCAAATCTTTCCAACACTCTCCAAAGGTAATGGTGCTCAACCCGGTCAAATGCCTTTTCTTGGTCTAGAGAAACCAGACCAGCATCATAGCCCAATGAACCAGAGACCTCCAGAACATCACGAATCAGTGACACGTTGTCAATAATGGACCTGCCAGGCACACAGTGCGTTTGGTTTGGATGTATAACCTGGTCCATCACCTTCTTCAGTCTGTTAGCGAGAACTTTCGACAGCAGTTTGTAGTCTGTACATAACAGAGACACAAGTCGCCAGTTCTTTATGTCCTGAAGGTCACCTTTTTTTGGCAACAGTGTCAGAACTGCCCTGTTGCAGCTCTGAGGTAAAGACATCTGAATAAAACTTTCTCTGAAGACTTCCAAAAAGTCTTCACACAATTCATGCCAAGAAGTTTTAAAAAACTCGGCTGGTAGTCCATCAATTCCAGGGGCCTTCCCCCCCTGGATGCTCTGCAGTGCTGTCAACAGTTCCTCAGCCGTCAGAGGACTTTCCAGCTCTTTGTTGGCTTCCTCTGGGACTCTGGGCAGCCCACTACAGAAGAAATCAAATGTCTCGTCATCCTCAGTGTACTCACTGCGATACAGGTGGGAATAGAAATCCACAGCCCTCTGCCGGACTTCACTGGCCTCCGTTAGCATCCGTCCTGTTGGTGATCGTAAGGCGTGGATGAGTCAGCTCTGCCCATTCTTCTTTTCCAGACTGAAAAAGAACTTAGATGGTGAATCCATCTGAGCAGCGCTCTGAAAGCGAGACCGGACCAGTGCACCCTGTACTTTAGAACCAAGCAGGTCAGCCAGCAAGGCTTTTTTGGACTTGAGATCTTCAATACAACCTCTGTTTCCTGTGGTTTCTGCAGAACTCTGTAGTTCCACTATTTCACTCTCTAGATCCTTCATAGATTTGGTGATGTCACGAGAGATATTCAAAGTGTACTGCTGACAAAGCTGCTTGATCTCCACTTTCCCTCGGTCCCACCACTGGTTTAGTGATGTAAACTCTTCCTTTCTACTCTGAAAAACTCTCCAAAGAAATGTGAAAGTTTCTCTGAAGTTTACATCTAACAACAGAGCAGTGTTGAAGGGCCAGTACGCAGACCTATTTTTAATATTTGCGATAACAAACTCACAAGTTACCTTGGAATGATCTGAGAAACCCATAGGCAGCGTTTTACATTTTTTAAAAATGCTGAAATGATGCCTGAAGCAGTAGAACCGATCTAGTCTGGCCATAGAAAGAAAACCCTCCCTACTTTGGGCCCATGTGTACTGTCTTCTTTCTCGATGCGTTTCTCTCCACACGTCGGTTAAAGTGTGTGTTTCCCTCAGCTGCTTCATCACACGTTTTGAAGCAGAGTGAGGTTCTATGTGGTTTCTGTCTAGCTGGTCTTTCTCTGTACAGTTAAAATCTCCCACTAAAAACAGATGCTCTTCTGGCCCACATTGACTTAAAACTGTGTCTAGCTGGTTTAAAAACTGAACTCTGTCTGGTCCGATGTTCGGAGCATAAACATTTACAAAGACAACAGTGAACTGTTGATACTTGGCGCTGACCAACAACAGTCTGCCTTTCACTTTCTCCTCCCCGATATGAGACTCCGGTATGAAATCCTTGGAGAACAGGATGGCCACTCCTCCACGGGTTGTAGTGAAATGGCTTAAAACCACCTCACCGTCCCATTCTCTCTTCCAGTCCGTCTCATTGACCGTGTTTGTGGGTCTCCTGGACCATCATCACGTGAAGACCTTTCAGTTTCACCAACTCAAACAAACATGTTCTTTTCCTCACATCTCTGGCTCCATTTACATTTAATGTGGATATTTTAAAACCACTCATTATTAGAGATGTGAGGATAAACACACATAATAGTACAGATAGGAAACAAACTGTCTTATATCGTCTCTGAAGACTCATCGTGATTCAGGTCTTGTCTGATTTTCACCACAATCTTCTTGAGTCTGTAGATTTCCTGATCTGTGTATCCTCCCTTTCCTTTACTGCTCATCTGAACTCTAGCAGACTTTACAAACAGTTCCTTGTCAGGAAAATAGTCAACAATTTGGACTTTCTTCATGTTTTTTGTGGTTTGTAAGAACTTTTTAATCTGTTGCTCACCATACACCTTTTCCTGTTGTGTTTTGGCAGACAGTTGTGAGTCTACCACACAATCTTCTTACTCATCCTCCTCATCCTCCATACTGTTTTCTGACTCAGGGTGTTTTTCTTCCTGCTGAGTCTCGTTTACCTTTTTTACTGTTCCTTTCTTGTCCTGAGAGCCTCTGATGCTTTTTGACTGTTTTCTCTTAAGAATGGGAGTTCTGATCTCTTTCACTTTCTCCACCAGCTGGTCCTCCACCAGCTGCTCCTCCTCACTCTCAGTAACTGTGATCTCAGCTACTGCTGCTCCATCACTTGTTACCACTATCTCCTGTTCTCCTGCCTCTTCCACACTGTTGTCATTATTCCTTTCCTCTGTCTGAACGACTGCTGTTTCACCCTCTTGGTTCTGCTCAGCCTCCTGACCCTGTTGAGTCTCAGTTGCCCCCACTCCATCCTGCTTAGCCTCAGGCTGAGTTTGATTGACAGGAGGAGGTTTGTCAGGGTTAACAGAAGAGACTTTCTGTGCTTATGCCAGCCTTAATTATAAACTTTATTGTAAAGGAAAGTTTTAAGCCTACTTTTAAATGTAGAGAGGGTCTTTGCCCCCCGAACCAAGATTGGAAGATGGTTCCACAGGAGAGGAGCCTGATAGCTGAAGGTTCTGGCTCCCATTCTACTTCTGGAGACTCTTGGGACTACCAGTAACCCTGCATGCTGGGAGCGCAGAGTTCTGATTGGACAATATGGAACTATGAGCTCCTTCAGACACGTTGGCTCTGACCGTTAAGGGTTTTGTATGTTTTGATCAACATGGGTACAAGCTAGGAGGACCCGACTACATGTGTAAATGGAAAATGGACTGTACTTATATAGCACTTTTCTAGCTGCTCTAAGCTTTACATTACGAGCCAGCATTCACACAAACAGTCACACATTGATGATAGACGCTGTCATGATTGCACCACATGCTCATCAGGAGCAGTAACCACTCACATCATCATTCACACCATTGGAACAACCATTGGGAGAAGCTTGGGGTTCACTATCTTGCTCAAGGTCACTTGGACATGTGGACTGCAGATCAAACCACCGACCTCTAGATAATGGATGTCTACTCTACCCACTGAGCCACCGTCGCCCCAGTTGGTAGAGCGTAGTCAGCTGGACACAAAAAATGTTCTGCAAAGAATTAGATGCATCCAGTGATATCAGAAGACTTTGGTTCTGCTCAGTGGTGCCTGTAATCTACATATTAATGAAAGACCAGAGTAGAAGTTACATCGTGTTTTAGTTTTAATATGTAACAAGGTTATACTTTGTGTAATTTTATAATACTTTACTGTTAATTTTTTTAAATGTATTTTAATTTTATTTAGTTACAATTTATTTATTACATGACACTGTTTTATTTTTAATTATTCTATTCATGCAGTGTTTATTTTTCCTTATTATACAATACTTTACAATTAATTTATATGTATTTATTTTATTTTATTTATGCAGATACAATTTATATTTTAATGATTTAATATTTATTTAATCGGGATGTTTAAGTTGCCCCACATCTGGTGGCATGGTTTTGAGAGACATCACAAATAAATGGTGAAGAATATTTTGGTCGATTCGGTGTCATTATCTATTTCCTCTGCTTTTAGAACTGTATTTAGTTTGAGGTTTTTTTTGCTGTACAGCTATCGCAGCAGACTTAAAGACGAGACGACTTACACATATTTAATGTATGTGTGTATCAGAAAAATATGATTAAAAAGCAAATTCATTGTGAAATTCCCTTTCTGAATAGAAAGGGAATTTCTATTCAAGCTAAAGCTTGAAAAGCTTTGGCCAGTAATTCCTCAATGGTTGGTCTGATTTCCCCAGATAAGTTGCATTTTATTCCACCACAGATCTTTACTTTATTTTGCTCTAATAGTTCTGATCACTACTTTATTTCTGATAGTCGAAATAAAGTAGTGATCACATAATATTTCTAATCACTAGGGGTAGCCAAATTTCCAAAACGAACAACCATTTTTTTTGACAAAACTTCATATTTAGTTGGAGGAGTTCAATCAGGGAGATTACTTGTACATTGAGGGAATTGGGGACTTTTCGGGGATATACCTTCGGGTACGATAGTTAAGATATAGTTTATGTAATTTTCATGTAACGTAATGCACTTCTGACATGGGTAGCCCTCCTTTATCTTACACTCACCCGTGTTCCAGGGATTGTCGCAGGAGGCCCAGGGCAGAGGGTCTCTGAAGGAGTAGACGAGGTAGAGAAAGGCCCAGGTCAGGACGATGCTGTAGATTCTGTCAAACAGCTGGATGATGAAGATGGAATAACCAAGACCTGGATGTACAAATGGACCAAAACAAGTTAAACACCGCGATGAAGCATGGAGGAAGGGGTTGGCAGCATAAAGACAGCAAACACTCTTGGTACGGTAACCACCACGTTGGCCATTGTCCGAAACACAAACCGATGCCCTGAAAAATATCTACAACAAGGGAAACATCCCTCACACAGCCATCAAGAGATGGAACTGCCTTTTTGACCCTCAAAAAATAGAATGGAGTGTGTTTCCATGAACACAAGCCCTCAGATTGGAATGGCTCCTGCAGAAGGATGACATGCAAATTCGTGAAGCGTATACTCATTTCTTTGGGCGCGGCTACGTCTTAGTTGGTAGAGCGGCCGTTTCCCAATCGGAAGATCAGAATATAGCCGGTTCGAGTCCCAACAGGTTCTACATGTCATAGGGTCCTTAAGCAAGATCCAGAAACCCTAGCTTCAAAAGTTTCAAAAGCTCCGCCCACTGCTCCCTAAGGGACGGGTCAAATGCAGAGAAATAATTTCACTCTGTTGTTCTGTGTGTCACTGTACGTGATCAATAAACGATTTCTTCTTCTTCTTCTTGAGTTAATTATTGGTTAGAAAACATTCTGAATGCCTGGTAACGAAAAGCACATGTCAAAAAGTCCAAAATCAAATAGTTGACATAGAAATACAAAAGTCAAATAATAATTTCATACAATGTCAATATGGCGACGGTGGCTCAGTTGGTAGTGCGGTTGTCCACTTATCTGAAGGTCAGTGGTTCAGTCCCTGGACACTGCAGTCAACATGTCAAAGTGTCCTTATGCAAGATAATGAACCTAGAGTTGCTCCCAATGGTTGTTCCATTGCTGTGTGTGAATGTTGTTGAGAATTGTTACTGCTCCTGATGAGCAGGTGGTGCCTTGTAGGGCAGCCTCTATCATCACTGTATGAAAGTACAGAATTTTTAAACGAGTTCTCTGATTTTTTATCAAACCTAGTCCTTAAGACAGATAAAATAATTATATTAGAATGTATTGGTTTCAGTCAGCGAGTTAATGAACCCACTCTCTGTTTTAATCACAGCCTGGATTTAGTCCTGACTTACGGCATTGATTTTGAAAAACTAGTTCATCCACAGAATCCTCTGCTATCAGACCACTGTTTGATAACTTTTGAATTTACAATGCTAAATCACTCGCCAATAGAAAACTCTTTCTACGCTACAAATATATGTGAAGAAGCTGTAACCCTAACCCTTTTATAATTAAATTCAGATAAAACTGAAGTTATTGTGTTGTCAAAATCCTTCTGCTAACCCAAAACCCTTAATGGTCAGGCACCAACGTATCTGAAGCAGCTCATAGTTCCACACTGTCCAATCAGAACTCTGCGCTCCCAGCATGCAGGCTTACTTGTAGTCCCTAGTGTCTCCAGAAGTAGAATGGGAGTCAGAACCTTCAGCTATCAGGCTCCTCTCCTGTGGAACCATCTTCCAATCTTGGTTCCACTGGTGCCAGAGGAACTACCTCCAGATCAACGCGGGTAAGACCAAGGAACTGGTGGGGGACTTCCGCAGCCCCCACAGTAGACATGTTTTTCATAACGTATCAAGCTAATAAAGAGTGGCAGTGGTAGGAAAAAATGTAAATAAATGTGGCCAAGTTTTCACTTCACTCTTTTCCTGTACGTAGTGTCTGTAAGGTTCTGGTGTGTCCTCCTTGAATAATATGGAGTTAAATTCCTGCCAAAAGATTTCATACAAAAAAAACATGATTCCAAAATTAATGTTTTCTCTTTCGTAAAAACAAAACGTGCAAGAGAAAAATAAAGTATGTCTTACAAGTACAGACGTGCTATTACATGTACAAATAATCTTTACCACATCTATATGAAAACAATACCTCAAAAAACCTTTGACACAATCTTCAGATTATTGCACAGTAGGTATTGCTAACAGGTGAATAACATCACAAGTGAACTACGTCACAGCAACTCCTTCTGCTATAACAGGAGAACTATATCGCAGTGACACCTGTTACAACAGCAACGCCTGCTATGTTACAGGTGAACTTCATCAAAGTGACACCTGCTCTTATAATAGGTGAAATACATCAAAACGACACCTAGTGTTCACCTGCTGTTGTAAAAAAAATATAACAGAAGATGGCACTGCGAGCAACACCTGGTGTTATAACAAGTGAACTACATTGCAGCGACACCTGCTATTATAACTGTTTAACTTCATCACAGTGATACCTTCTGATATAACATGTGAACTGCATCACAGTGAAAAAGTAAAAGTTGTAAAAGGTGAACTACGTCACAGCACCACACTTGGTTATAACAGGTGAACCATATTACAGCAAAACATGCTGTTCAAATGCTGTTGTAACAACTGAAATACATTGCAGCATCACCTGGTATTATAACAAGTGAACTATATCACAGTGACACCTGCTGTTGTAAATGGTGACCTACATTGCAGCAAGACATTTGGTTGTAACAGGTGAACTACAAAACAGCGACGCTTGGTGTTGTAAAAGGTGAACTACATCACAGTGACATCTTCTGTTATAACAGGTGAACCACATCACAGCGACACCTGCTGTTAAAACAGGTTAACTAAATCACAGCGACACCTGCTTTTGTAACAGTTGAAATACATCGTAGTGACAGCTGCTGTTATAACAGGTGAACTACATGACAGTGAGACCTGCTGTTGTAAAAGCTGAACTACATCGCAGCAACACATTCGGTCATAACAGGTGAACTGTGACACAGCGAGGCCTGCTATTGTAAAAGGTGAACTTCATCTTTCTGTTATGACAGCTGAACCACGTCACTGCGACACGTGCTGTTATAGCAGCTGAACTTTATCACAGCGACACTGAATGTTCACTGTTGATGTAAAATGTGAACTACACTGCGGCGAAACCTTCTCTTATAACAGATGAACTACATCAAAGTAATACCTGCTGTTGTAAAAGGTGAACTACATCGCAGCCACACCTGCTTTTGTAACAGTTGAAAGACATGGCAGCGACACCCGTTGTTTTTGACAGGTGAACACCATCACAGCGACACCTGCTGTTGTAATAGGTGAACTAAATTGCAGCGATCACTGACTGCTCTTGTAAAAGGACAAAGAATACATACAATATTTAAATTGGAGGAATACTTAGATTACCCTGAGCCAGAGGACAGATCTTATCCCAGCAGGTCATGGAGCTTTCCTGGGTGTACTGACCGGTCGCCGCCTCCAGCAGGAAGAGTGGAACGCCACACAGAACTGCAAAGAAGCAGTACGGCAACAGGAAGACACCTGCGCAAACAGAAACACACCAAAATTCTCTCACAATGAATCCGGTACATGAACAGCGACAGTAAGACGCTGATGCAGCCCGTGACGGCTCGGCCCCCTGGATCTGGAGGATGTGGGGGGAGAGAAAATAATGATGGCAAAACATCTATACTTGACAATAACTTTGACCCCATGCAGGACCCTCTGACGTCTCTGGAGATTTCCTTCAGCCGCAGGCAGCTTCAGCCTGAGTGTGTGACACATGGCAATAACACACACCAGTAACACACACCTATAAAACATACTAGTAACACACACCTATAAAACATACTAGTAACACACACCAGGAAAACACACCAGTAACGCACACCAGTAAAAAACACCAGTGACACACAACAGTAACACACACCAGGAACACACACCAATAACACACCAGTAACACACACTAGTGACACACACCAGTAACGCACACCGGGAACACACACCAGTAACACACACCAGGAACACACACAAGGGACAAACACAAATAACAAACACCAGTAACACACACTAGGGACACACATTAGTCATACACCAGTAACGCACACCAGGAAAACACACCAGTAACGCACACCAGGGACACACACCAGTAAACCACCAAAAACACACCCACCAGGAACACACACCAGGAACACACACCAGTAACACACACTAGTGACACACATCAGTAACGCACACCGGGAACACACACCAGCAACACACATCAGTCACACACACCAGTAACACACGAATAACACACACAGGGAACGCAAATCAAAAATGCACACCGGAAACATGAATAGAATTCTGGATTAATTATATGGCGAGGTCAACAATGAATAGGTGAGAAGAGCCTATGCAACCCCAAATTCTCTGATGACCCTGCCATTCAAGGGCCGACCCAAAGCGACAGCAGCCTGTTGGCCCATCACTCTGAAGCAGAGCACTTTGGCAGCGGTGTAGCAACAACAACAAAGAGTAGGCTAAGGAGGAAAAGGTGTTTGACCCAAAGAGAGTAACCACGGGGCTCAGGTCATTAACAATGTCTCCATCACTCGGGTCTGCTCCTATAAAAATCTCAGGGAAAATATTCGACCGATTACCTGAAGTGCTTGTGTGAAATTGTAAACAAATTTTCCCTGGGGATAGTAAGTAGATCGTGTGTTATCTTCTAATAAACAGCACTTTAAATTTTTTTTATTTATTTATTCATTTTTGCTAAAGTCTCTCTACTTTATTAATTACATTTATTTTATTTTTCTTATGTAATTAATTTTTGCGGTGAATAGCGTCGGGGTCCGGGGCCGGACTGGGTTGACTCGGCAGGGGCGAGTTGTGACTCCGGCCGGGCCCCATGGCGGCTTGGCTGGAGTTGCAGTTCGTGGGGGCGGGGGACGTGGTTCGGCCCTTTTAAGAAGGTAGCTGGGGGGGTTAGCAAAAATAGACCAAAGAAAAACAGGAACAAACAAAAAAACAATAACAAATCAATAAAAACAAAATAAGGGCAAATGGTGTCACTCCTCAGCGGACAGACTCCCTCCAAACTGGCCTGGAATTGGTCCAGGGCAAGAGAGGTCACCAGTTCTCTAGTGGGCCGGCATCCTCCCTTGGGTCTGGGTGCGGCAAAGGCGAGATGTCAGTAAAATATTAACCATAAATCATGGAAGGGGGCGTGTGTTGGTGGGCTATGGCACTGACCAAATCCTGCCGATCTTTTGACAGTGCAACCGTGTACGTTGCTGGGGCATCCAGTAGGGGGGGACCTCTCGTCATGGTGACAGTATTGTTATTATTATTATTATTACTATTATTGTTATCATTATTATTATTATTATTATTATTATTATTATTATTAATATAATTATTATTATTATATTGCCATTACTTTATACACGCATAAAACACGCATAAACACAACAGACGTACACTCACTCACACAGACACAAACACAACCGACCTACACTCACTCACACACGCACAAACACAACAGACGTACACTCACTCACTCACACACGCACAAACACAACAGACATACACTCACTCACACACGCACATACACAACAGACGTACCATCACTCACACACGCACAAACACAGCAGACGTACACTCACTCACACACGCACAAACACAACAGACGTACAATCACTCACACACGCACAGACACAGCAGACGTACACTCACTCACATACGCACAAACACAACAGACACACACTCACTCACACACGCACAAACACAACAGACGTACACTCACTCACTCAAACACCCACAAACACAACAGACGTACACACACTCACACACGCACAAACACAACTGACGCACACTCACTCACATTCGCACAAAAACAGCAGACGTACAATCCCTCACACAAGCACAAACACAACAAATGTACACTCACTCACTCACTCATACACGCACAATCACAACAGACGTACACTAACTCACACCCAAAAACACAACAGACATACACTCACACATGCACAAACACAACAGACGTACACTCACTCACACAAGCACAAACACACCAGACGTACACTCACTCACACGCACAAACACAACAGTCGTACACTCACTCACACACGCAAAACCACAACAGACGTACACTCACTCACTCACTCACACACGCACAATCACAACAGACGTACACTAACACACGCAAAAACACAACAGACATACACTCACACATGCACAAAGACAACAGATGTACACTCACTGACACAGGCACAAACACAACCGACCTACATTCACTCACACACATACAAACACAACAAACGTACACTCACTCACACGCACAAACACAACAGATGTACACTCAATCACTCAAACAAGCACAAACACAACAGACGGACACTCACTCACTTACATGTACAAACACAACAGACGGACACTCACTCACACACACATAAACAACAGACTCACACTCACTCACACGCATAAACACAACAGTCGTACACTCACTCACACACGCACATACACAACAGACATACACTCACTCAAACACGCACAAACACAACAGACGTACACACACACACTCACATACGCAGAATCACAACAGACATACACTCACTCACACATGCACAAACACAACAGACATACACTCACTCACACACGCACAAACACAACAGACATAAACTCACTCACTCACATGTGCACAAACACAACAGATGTACACTCAATCACTCAAACACGCACAAACAGAACCGATGTAAACTCACTCAAACACGCACAAACACAACAGACGTACACACACTCACTCACTCACTCATACACGCACAATCACAACAGACGTACACTAACTCACACGCAAAAACACAACAGACATACACTCACACATGCACAAACACACCAGACATACACTCACACATGCACAAACACACCAGACGTACACTCACTCACACGCAAAAACACAACAGACGTACACTCACTCACTCACTCACACACGCACAATCACAACAGACGTACACTAACTCACACGCAAAAACACAACAGACATACACTCACACATGCACAAACACAACAGATGTACACTCACTGACACAGGCACAAACACAACAGACCTACACTCACTCACACACATACAAACCCAACAAACGTATACTCACTCACACGCACAAACACAACAGATGTACATTCAATCACTCAAACAAGCACAAACACAACAGACGTACACTCACTCACTTACATGTACAAACTCAACAGACGTACACTCACTCACACACACATAAACAACAGACTTACACTCACTCACACGCATAAATACAACAGACGTACACTCACTCAAACACGCACCGACATAACAGACGTACACTCACTCACACGCACAAAAAAAACAGACGAACAGTCACTCATTCAAACGCACAAACACAACAGACGTACACTCATTCACACACACAAGCAAACATACAACAGCTGTACACTCAAAAGCACAAACACAACAGACGTGCAATCACTCACTCACTCACACACGCACAAACAGAACAGACATACACACACGCACAAACACAACAGACGTACACTCACTCAATCACGCACAAACACAACAGACATTCACTCACTCACACACGCAAAAACACAATAGACGTACACTCATTCACTGACACACGCACAAATACAACAGCTGTACACTCACACATGCAAAAACAGAACAGGCGTACACTCACTCACTCAAACGCACAAACACAACAGACGTACACTCACTCACTCACACATGCAAAAACACAAGAGATATACACTCAATTACTCAAACACGCACAAACAGAGCAGCTGTACACACACTCACTCAAACACTTACAAACACAACAGAAGACTTACAGTCACTCACTCACACACGCACAAACACAACAGACGCACACTCACTCACACACGCACAAACACAACAGACCTACACTCACTCACAATTGCACAAACATAACAGACGTACACTCACTCACACACGTACAAACACAACAGACGTACACTCACTCAAACACGCACAAACACAACAGATGTACACTCATTCACTGACACACGCACAAATACAACAGCTGTACACTCACACACGCACAAACACAACAGACATACACTGACTCACTCACACATGCACAAACACAACAGATGTACACTCAATCACATAAACACGCTCAAACAGAACAGATGTAAACTCACTCACTCACTCAATCAATCACTCACTCACAAATGCACAAACACAACAGATATACACTCAATCACTCAAACAAGCACAAACACAACAGATGTGCACTCACTCATTCACACGCGCACAAACACAACAGACGTACACTCACACACGCACAAACACAACAGACGTACACTCGATCACACACGCACAAACACAAAAGACGTACACTCACTCACACATGCACAAACACACCAGACGTTCACTCACTCACACACGTACAAACACAACAGACTTACACTCACTCACTCAAACATGCACAAACACAAAAGACGTACACTTACTCACAAATGCACAAACACAACAGACGTACACTCACTCACTCACTCACTCACACACGCACAAACACAACAGACGTACACTAACGCAATCACGCACAAACACAACAGGCGTTCACTCACTCACACACGCACAAACACAACAGACGTACACTCACTCACTCAAATATGAGCAAACACAACAGATGTACACTCACTCACTCACTCACATGCAAAAATACAACAGACGTACACTCATTCACTCACAAACGCACAAATACAATAGCTTTACACTCACACACGCACAAATACAACAGCTGTACACTCACACACGCACAAACACAACAGACGTACACTCGATCACACAAACACAAACACAAGATATACACAAACTCACTCATTCACAGACAAACACAACAGACATACACTCACTCACGTACACAGAAACACAACAGACATACACTCAATCACTCAAACACGCACAAACAGAACCGATGTTAACTCACTCACTTACTCACTCACTCACTCACTCACTCACACATGCGCAAACAAAAATAGATGTACACTCAATCTCTCAAACAAGCACAAACACAACAGACGTAAACTCACTCACTCACGAGCAAAAACACAACAGACGTACACTCATTCACACACGCACAAACACAACAGACATACACACATGCACAAACACAACAGACGTACACTCATTCACTCATACCCGCATTAAATACAACAGCTGTACACTCACACACGCACAAACACAACAGACGTACACTCTATCACACACGCACAAACACAACAGACATTCACTCACTCACGTACACAGAAACACAACAGACATACACTCAATCACGTACACAGAAACACAACAGACATACACTCAATCACTCAAACACGCACAAACAGAACCGATGTAAACTCACTCACTTACTCACTCACTCACTCACTCACACATGCGCAAACAAAAATAGATGTACACTCAATCTCTCAAACAAGCACAAACACAACAGACGTAAACTCACTCACTCACAGGCAAAAACACAACAGACGTACACTCATTCACACACGCACAAACACAACAGACATACACACATGCACAACCACAACAGATGTACACTCACTCACTCACATGCACAAACACAACAGACGTACACTCACTCAAACACGCACAAACACAACAGACGTACACACACACACTCACATACGCAGAATCACAACAGACATACACTCACTCACACATGCACAAACACAACAGACATACACTCACTCACACACGCACAAACACAACAGACATAAACTCACTCACTCACATGTGCACAAACACAACAGATGTACACTCAATCACTCAAACACGCACAAACAGAACCGATGTAAACTCACTCAAACACGCACAAACACAACAGACGTACACACACTCACTCACTCACTCATACACGCACAATCACAACAGACGTACACTAACTCACACGCAAAAACACAACAGACATACACTCACACATGCACAAACACACCAGACATACACTCACACATGCACAAACACACCAGACGTACACTCACTCACACGCAAAAACACAACAGACGTACACTCACTCACTCACTCACACACGCACAATCACAACAGACGTACACTAACTCACACGCAAAAACACAACAGACATACACTCACACATGCACAAACACAACAGATGTACACTCACTGACACAGGCACAAACACAACAGACCTACACTCACTCACACACATACAAACCCAACAAACGTATACTCACTCACACGCACAAACACAACAGATGTACATTCAATCACTCAAACAAGCACAAACACAACAGACGTACACTCACTCACTTACATGTACAAACTCAACAGACGTACACTCACTCACACACACATAAACAACAGACTTACACTCACTCACACGCATAAATACAACAGACGTACACTCACTCAAACACGCACCGACATAACAGACGTACACTCACTCACACGCACAAAAAAAACAGACGAACAGTCACTCATTCAAACGCACAAACACAACAGACGTACACTCATTCACACACACAAGCAAACATACAACAGCTGTACACTCAAAAGCACAAACACAACAGACGTGCAATCACTCACTCAGTCACACACGCACAAACAGAACAGACATACACACACGCACAAACACAACAGACGTACACTCACTCAATCACGCACAAACACAACAGACATTCACTCACTCACACACGCAAAAACACAATAGACGTACACTCATTCACTGACACACGCACAAATACAACAGCTGTACACTCACACATGCAAAAACAGAACAGGCGTACACTCACTCACTCAAACGCACAAACACAACAGACGTACACTCACTCACTCACACATGCAAAAACACAAGAGATATACACTCAATTACTCAAACACGCACAAACAGAGCAGCTGTACACACACTCACTCAAACACTTACAAACACAACAGAAGACTTACAGTCACTCACTCACACACGCACAAACACAACAGACGCACACTCACTCACACACGCACAAACACAACAGACCTACACTCACTCACAATTGCACAAACATAACAGACGTACACTCACTCACACACGTACAAACACAACAGACGTACACTCACTCAAACACGCACAAACACAACAGATGTACACTCATTCACTGACACACGCACAAATACAACAGCTGTACACTCACACACGCACAAACACAACAGACATACACTGACTCACTCACACATGCACAAACACAACAGATGTACACTCAATCACATAAACACGCTCAAACAGAACAGATGTAAACTCACTCACTCACTCAATCAATCACTCACTCACAAATGCACAAACACAACAGATATACACTCAATCACTCAAACAAGCACAAACACAACAGATGTGCACTCACTCATTCACACGCGCACAAACACAACAGACGTACACTCACACACGCACAAACACAACAGACGTACACTCGATCACACACGCACAAACACAAAAGACGTACACTCACTCACACATGCACAAACACACCAGACGTTCACTCACTCACACACGTACAAACACAACAGACTTACACTCACTCACTCAAACATGCACAAACACAAAAGACGTACACTTACTCACAAATGCACAAACACAACAGACGTACACTCACTCACTCACTCACTCACACACGCACAAACACAACAGACGTACACTAACGCAATCACGCACAAACACAACAGGCGTTCACTCACTCACACACGCACAAACACAACAGACGTACACTCACTCACTCAAATATGAGCAAACACAACAGATGTACACTCACTCACTCACTCACATGCAAAAATACAACAGACGTACACTCATTCACTCACAAACGCACAAATACAATAGCTTTACACTCACACACGCACAAATACAACAGCTGTACACTCACACACGCACAAACACAACAGACGTACACTCGATCACACAAACACAAACACAAGATATACACAAACTCACTCATTCACAGACAAACACAACAGACATACACTCACTCACGTACACAGAAACACAACAGACATACACTCAATCACTCAAACACGCACAAACAGAACCGATGTTAACTCACTCACTTACTCACTCACTCACTCACTCACTCACACATGCGCAAACAAAAATAGATGTACACTCAATCTCTCAAACAAGCACAAACACAACAGACGTAAACTCACTCACTCACGAGCAAAAACACAACAGACGTACACTCATTCACACACGCACAAACACAACAGACATACACACATGCACAAACACAACAGACGTACACTCATTCACTCATACCCGCATTAAATACAACAGCTGTACACTCACACACGCACAAACACAACAGACGTACACTCTATCACACACGCACAAACACAACAGACATTCACTCACTCACGTACACAGAAACACAACAGACATACACTCAATCACGTACACAGAAACACAACAGACATACACTCAATCACTCAAACACGCACAAACAGAACCGATGTAAACTCACTCACTTACTCACTCACTCACTCACTCACACATGCGCAAACAAAAATAGATGTACACTCAATCTCTCAAACAAGCACAAACACAACAGACGTAAACTCACTCACTCACAGGCAAAAACACAACAGACGTACACTCATTCACACACGCACAAACACAACAGACATACACACATGCACAACCACAACAGATGTACACTCACTCACTCACATGCACAAACACAACAGACGTACACTCTATCACACAAGCAAAAACACAACAGACGTACACTCACTCGCACAAACACAACAGACGTACACTAACTCACACACACACAACAGACATATACACTCACTCAAACACACACAAACACAACAGACCTACACTCACTCACACACACACAAACACAACAGACATACACTCACTCACACACACACAAACACAAGACATACACTCACTCACTCACTCACTCAGTCACACGCGCACAAACACAACAGACATACACTCATTCACACACAAACGCACAAACACAACAGACGTACGCTCACTCACTCACATGCACAAACACAACAGACGTACACTCATTCACTCACAAACGCAAAAATACAACAGCTGTACACTCACACACGCACAAACACAACAGACGTACACTCACTCACACGCACAAACACAACATATGTACACTAGCTCACACGCACAAACACAACAGAGGTACACTCACTTACTCACACGCACAAACACAACAGACGTACACTCATTCACACACGCACAAACACAACAGACGTACACTCACTCACTCAAACATGCACAAACACAACAGACGTACGCTCACTCACATATGCATAAACACAACAGACGTACACTCACTCACACAAGCACAAACACAACATATCTACATTCACTGACACACACACAAACACAACAGACATATACTCACTCACTCTCCACTCATACACACACAAACACAAATGTCTTACTCTCACTCACATACACACTAACACAACAGATGTACATTCACTCACACACGCCCAAACACACTAGACGTACACTCACTCACACACGCAAAAACACAACAGACCTACACTCAATCACACACACACACAAAACACAACAGACATACACTCACACACACACAAACACAACAGACATAGACTCACTCACACACACAAAAACACAACAGACCTACACTCACTCACTCACTCATACACACACAAAAACAACAGACATACACACACTCACACACGCACAAACACAACAGACGTCCACTCACTCACAAATGCACAAACACAACAGACGTACAGTCACTCACTCACTCACTCACACGCACAAACACAACAGACGTACACTAACTCAATCACGCACAAGCACAGCAGACTTACACTCACACACATACACACTAACACAACAGACGTACATTCACTCACATTCGCACAAACACACTAGACGTACACTCACTCACACGCACAAACACAACATATGTACACTAGCTCAAACTCACAAACACAACAGACGTACACTAACTCACACGCATAAATACAACAGACGTACACTCACTCAAACACGCACCGACATAACAGACGTACACTCACTCACACGCACAAAAAAAACAGACGAACAGTCACTCATTCAAACGCACAAACACAACAGACGTACACTCATTCACACACACAAGCAAACATACAACAGCTGTACACTCACAAAAGCACAAACACAACAGACGTGCAATCACTCACTCACTCACACACGCACAAACAGAACAGACATACACACACGCACAAACACAACAGACGTACACTCACTCAATCACGCACAAACACAACAGACATTCACTCACTCACACACGCAAAAACACAATAGACGTACACTCATTCACTGACACACGCACAAATACAACAGCTGTACACTCACACATGCAAAAACAGAACAGGCGTACACTCACTCACTCAAACGCACAAACACAACAGACGTACACTCACTCACTCACACATGCAAAAACACAAGAGATATACACTCAATTACTCAAACACGCACAAACAGAGCAGCTGTACACACACTCACTCAAACACTTACAAACACAACAGAAGACTTACAGTCACTCACTCACACACGCACAAACACAACAGACGCACACTCACTCACACACGCACAAACACAACAGACCTACACTCACTCACAATTGCACAAACATAACAGACGTACACTCACTCACACACGTACAAACACAACAGACGTACACTCACTCAAACACGCACAAACACAACAGATGTACACTCATTCACTGACACACGCACAAATACAACAGCTGTACACTCACACACGCACAAACACAACAGACATACACTGACTCACTCACACATGCACAAACACAACAGATGTACACTCAATCACATAAACACGCTCAAACAGAACAGATGTAAACTCACTCACTCACTCAATCAATCACTCACTCACAAATGCACAAACACAACAGATATACACTCAATCACTCAAACAAGCACAAACACAACAGATGTGCACTCACTCATTCACACGCGCACAAACACAACAGACGTACACTCACACACGCACAAACACAACAGACGTACACTCGATCACACACGCACAAACACAAAAGACGTACACTCACTCACACATGCACAAACACACCAGACGTTCACTCACTCACACACGTACAAACACAACAGACTTACACTCACTCACTCAAACATGCACAAACACAAAAGACGTACACTTACTCACAAATGCACAAACACAACAGACGTACACTCACTCACTCACTCACTCACACACGCACAAACACAACAGACGTACACTAACGCAATCACGCACAAACACAACAGGCGTTCACTCACTCACACACGCACAAACACAACAGACGTACACTCACTCACTCAAATATGAGCAAACACAACAGATGTACACTCACTCACTCACTCACATGCAAAAATACAACAGACGTACACTCATTCACTCACAAACGCACAAATACAACAGCTTTACACTCACACACGCACAAATACAACAGCTGTACACTCACACACGCACAAACACAACAGACGTACACTCGATCACACAAACACAAACACAAGATATACACAAACTCACTCATTCACAGACAAACACAACAGACATACACTCACTCACGTACACAGAAACACAACAGACATACACTCAATCACTCAAACACGCACAAACAGAACCGATGTTAACTCACTCACTTACTCACTCACTCACTCACTCACTCACACATGCGCAAACAAAAATAGATGTACACTCAATCTCTCAAACAAGCACAAACACAACAGACGTAAACTCACTCACTCACGAGCAAAAACACAACAGACGTACACTCATTCACACACGCACAAACACAACAGACATACACACATGCACAAACACAACAGACGTACACTCATTCACTCATACCCGCATTAAATACAACAGCTGTACACTCACACACGCACAAACACAACAGACGTACACTCTATCACACACGCACAAACACAACAGACATTCACTCACTCACGTACACAGAAACACAACAGACATACACTCAATCACGTACACAGAAACACAACAGACATACACTCAATCACTCAAACACGCACAAACAGAACCGATGTAAACTCACTCACTTACTCACTCACTCACTCACTCACACATGCGCAAACAAAAATAGATGTACACTCAATCTCTCAAACAAGCACAAACACAACAGACGTAAACTCACTCACTCACAGGCAAAAACACAACAGACGTACACTCATTCACACACGCACAAACACAACAGACATACACACATGCACAACCACAACAGATGTACACTCACTCACTCACATGCACAAACACAACAGACGTACACTCTATCACACAAGCAAAAACACAACAGACGTACACTCACTCGCACAAACACAACAGACGTACACTAACTCACACACACACAACAGACATATACACTCACTCAAACACACACAAACACAACAGACCTACACTCACTCACACACACACAAACACAACAGACATACACTCACTCACACACACACAAACACAAGACATACACTCACTCACTCACTCACTCAGTCACACGCGCACAAACACAACAGACATACACTCATTCACACACAAACGCACAAAAACAACAGACGTACGCTCACTCACTCACATGCACAAACACAACAGACGTACACTCATTCACTCACAAACGCAAAAATACAACAGCTGTACACTCACACACGCACAAACACAACAGACGTACACTCACTCACACGCACAAACACAACATATGTACACTAGCTCACACGCACAAACACAACAGAGGTACACTCACTTACTCACACGCACAAACACAACAGACGTACACTCATTCACACACGCACAAACACAACAGACGTACACTCACTCACTCAAACATGCACAAACACAACAGACGTACGCTCACTCACATATGCATAAACACAACAGACGTACACTCACTCACACAAGCACAAACACAACATATCTACATTCACTGACACACACACAAACACAACAGACATATACTCACTCACTCTCCACTCACACACACACAAACACAAATGTCTTACTCTCACTCACATACACACTAACACAACAGATGTACATTCACTCACACACGCCCAAACACACTAGACGTACACTCACTCACACACGCAAAAACACAACAGACCTACACTCAATCACACACACACACAAAACACAACAGACATACACTCACACACACACAAACACAACAGACATAGACTCACTCACACACACAAAAACACAACAGACCTACACTCACTCACTCACTCATACACACACAAAAACAACAGACATACACACACTCACACACGCACAAACACAACAGACGTCCACTCACTCACAAATGCACAAACACAACAGACGTACAGTCACTCACTCACTCACTCACACGCACAAACACAACAGACGTACACTAACTCAATCACGCACAAGCACAGCAGACTTACACTCACACACATACACACTAACACAACAGACGTACATTCACTCACATTCGCACAAACACACTAGACGTACACTCACTCACACGCACAAACACAACATATGTACACTAGCTCACACTCACAAACACAACAGACGTACACTAACTCACACACACACAACAGACATACACTCACTCAAACACACACAAACACAACGGACCTACACTCACTCACACACAAACACAAGACATACACTCACTCACTCACTCACTCACTCACTCCCACACACACAAACACAACAGACATACACTCATTCACTCACAAACGCACAAATACAACAGCTGTACACTCACACACGCACAAACACAACAGACGTACACTCACTCACACGCACAAACACAACAGAGGTACACTTACTCACTCACACGCACAAACACAACAGACGTACACTCATTCACACACGCACAAACACAACAGACGTACACTCACTCACTCAAACATGCACAAACACAACAGACGTACACTCACTCACATATGCATAAACACAACAGACGTACACTCACTCACACAAGCACAAACACAACATATCTACATTGACTGACACACACACAAACACAACAGACATATACTCACTCACTCACACACACACAAACACAAAAGTCTTACTCTCACTCACATACACACTAACACAACAGATGTACATTCACTCACACACGCACAAACACACTAGACGTAAACTCACTCACAAACGCAAAAACACAAACGACCTACACTCACTCACACACACAAACACAACAGACATACACTCACTCACACACACACAAACACAACAGACATAGACTCACTCACACACACAAAAACACAACAGACCTACACTCACACACACACAAAAACAACAGACATACACACACTCACACACGCACAAACACAACAGACGTCAACTCACTCACACAAGCACAAACACAACATATCTACATTGACTGACACACACACAAACACAACAGACATATACTCACTCACTCACACACACACAAACACAAAAGTCTTACTCTCACTCACATACACACTAACACAACAGATGTACATTCACTCACACACGCACAAACACACTAGACGTAAACTCACTCACAAACGCAAAAACACAAACGACCTACACTCACTCACACACACAAACACAACAGACATACACTCACTCACACACAAACAAACACAACAGACATAGACTCACTCACACACACAAAAACACAACAGACCTACACTCACACACACACAAAAACAACAGACATACACACACTCACACACGCACAAACACAACAGACGTCAACTCACTCACAAATGCACAAACACAACAGACGTACAGTCACTCACTCAGTCACTCACACACGCACAAACACAACAGACTTACACTCACACACATACACACTAACACAACAGACGTACATTCACTCACATACACACAAACACACTAGACGTACACTCACTCACACGCACAAACACAACATATGTACACTAGCTCACACGCACAAACACAACAGAGGTACACTCACTCACTCACACGCACAAACACAACAGACGTACACTCATTCACACACGCACAAACACAACAGACGTACACTCACTCACTCAAACATGAACAAACAGAACAGATGTACACTCATTCACTGACACACGCACAAATACAACAGCTGTACACTCACACACGCACAAACACAACAGACATACACTGACTCACTCACACATGCACAAACACAACAGACATACACTCATTCACTCACAAACGCACAAATACAACAGCTGTACACTCACACACGCACAAACACAACAGACGTACACTCACTCACACGCACAAACACAACAGAGGTACACTTACTCACTCACACGCACAAACACAACAGACGTACACTCATTCACACACGCACAAACACAACAGACGTACACTCACTCACTCAAACATGCACAAACACAACAGACGTACACTCACTCACATATGCATAAACACAACAGACGTACACTCACTCACACAAGCACAAACACAACATATCTACATTGACTGACACACACACAAACACAACAGACATATACTCACTCACTCACACACACACAAACACAAAAGTCTTACTCTCACTCACATACACACTAACACAACAGATGTACATTCACTCACACACGCACAAACACACTAGACGTAAACTCACTCACAAACGCAAAAACACAAACGACCTACACTCACTCACACACACAAACACAACAGACATACACTCACTCACACACACACAAACACAACAGACATAGACTCACTCACACACACAAAAACACAACAGACCTACACTCACACACACACAAAAACAACAGACATACACACACTCACACACGCACAAACACAACAGACGTCAACTCACTCACACAAGCACAAACACAACATATCTACATTGACTGACACACACACAAACACAACATACATATACTCACTCACTCACACACACACAAACACAAAAGTCTTACTCTCACTCACATACACACTAACACAACAGATGTACATTCACTCACACACGCACAAACACACTAGACGTAAACTCACTCACAAACGCAAAAACACAAACGACCTACACTCACTCACACACACAAACACAACAGACATACACTCACTCACACACACACAAACACAACAGACATAGACTCACTCACACACACAAAAACACAACAGACCTACACTCACACACACACAAAAACAACAGACATACACACACTCACACACGCACAAACACAACAGACGTCAACTCACTCACAAATGCACAAACACAACAGACGTACAGTCACTCACTCAGTCACTCACACACGCACAAACACAACAGACTTACACTCACACACATACACACTAACACAACTGACGTACATTCACTCACATACACACAAACACACTAGACGTACACTCACTCACACGCACAAACACAACATATGTACACTAGCTCACACGCACAAACACAACAGAGGTACACTCACTCACTCACACGCACAAACACAACAGACGTACACTCATTCACACACGCACAAACACAACAGACGTACACTCACTCACTCAAACATGAACAAACAGAACAGATGTACACTCATTCACTGACACACGCACAAATACAACAGCTGTACACTCACACACGCACAAACACAACAGACATACACTGACTCACTCACACATGCACAAACACAACAGACATACACTCATTCACTCACAAACGCACAAATACAACAGCTGTACACTCACACACGCACAAACACAACAGACGTACACTCACTCACACGCACAAACACAATTGAGGTACACTTACTCACTCACACGCACAAACACAACAGACGTACACTCATTCACACACGCACAAACACAACAGACGTACACTCACTCACTCAAACATGCACAAACACAACAGACGTACACTCACTCACATATGCATAAACACAACAGACGTACACTCACTCACACAAGCACAAACACAACATATCTACATTGACTGACACACACACAAACACAACAGACATATACTCACTCACTCACACACACACAAACACAAAAGTCTTACTCTCACTCACATACACACTAACACAACAGATGTACATTCACTCACACACGCACAAACACACTAGACGTAAACTCACTCACAAACGCAAAAACACAAACGACCTACACTCACTCACACACACAAACACAACAGACATACACTCACTCACACACACACAAACACAACAGACATAGACTCACTCACACACACAAAAACACAACAGACCTACACTCACACACACACAAAAACAACAGACATACACACACTCACACACGCACAAACACAACAGACGTCAACTCACTCACACAAGCACAAACACAACATATCTACTTTGACTGACACACACACAAACACAACAGACATATACTCACTCACTCACACACACACAAACACAAAAGTCTTACTCTCACTCACATACACACTAACACAACAGATGTACATTCACTCACACACGCACAAACACACTAGACGTAAACTCACTCACAAACGCAAAAACACAAACGACCTACACTCACTCACACACACAAACACAACAGACATACACTCACTCACACACACACAAACACAACAGACATAGACTCACTCACACACACAAAAACACAACAGACCTACACTCACACACACACAAAAACAACAGACATACACACACTCACACACGCACAAACACAACAGACGTCAACTCACTCACAAATGCACAAACACAACAGACGTACAGTCACTCACTCAGTCACTCACACACGCACAAACACAACAGACTTACACTCACACACATACACACTAACACAACAGACGTACATTCACTCACATACACACAAACACACTAGACGTACACTCACTCACACGCACAAACACAACATATGTACACTAGCTCACACGCACAAACACAACAGAGGTACACTCACTCACTCACACGCACAAACACAACAGACGTACACTCATTCACACACGCACAAACACAACAGACGTACACTCACTCACTCAAACATGAACAAACAGAACAGATGTACACTCATTCACTGACACACGCACAAATACAACAGCTGTACACTCACACACGCACAAACACAACAGACATACACTGACTCACTCACACATGCACAAACACAACAGATGTACACTCAATCACATAAACACGCTCAAACAGAACAGATGTAAACTCACTCACTCACTCACTCAATCAATAACTCACTCACAAATGCACAAACACAACAGATATACACTCAATCACTCAAACAAGCACAAACACAACAGATGTGCACTCACTCATTCACACGCGCACAAACACAACAGACGTACACTCACACACGCACAAACACAACAGACGTACACTCGATCACACACGCACAAACACAAAAGACGTACACTCACTCACACATGCACAAACACACCAGACGTTCACTCACTCACACACGTACAAACACAACAGACTTACACTCACTCACTCAAACATGCACAAACACAAAAGACGTACACTTACTCACAAATGCACAAACACAACAGACGTACACTCACTCACTCACTCACTCACACACGCACAAACACAACAGACGTACACTAACGCAATCACGCACAAACACAACAGGCGTTCACTCACTCACACACGCACAAACACAACAGACGTACACTCACTCACTCAAATATGAGCAAACACAACAGATGTACACTCACGTACACTCACTCGCACAAACACAACAGACGTACACTAACTCACACACACACAACAGACATATACACTCACATGCAAAAATACAACAGACGTACACTCATTCACTCACAAACGCACAAATACAACAGCTTTACACTCACACACGCACAAATACAACAGCTGTACACTCACACACGCACAAACACAACAGACGTACACTCGATCACACACGCACAAACACAACAGATATTCACTCACTCACACAAACACAAACACAAGATATACACAAACTCACTCATTCACAGACAAACACAACAGACATACACTCACTCACGTACACAGAAACACAACAGACATACACTCAATCACTCAAACACGCACAAACAGAACCGATGTTAACTCACTCACTTACTCACTCACTCACTCACTCACTCACTCACTCACACATGCGCAAACAAAAATAGATGTACACTCAATCTCTCAAACAAGCACAAACGCAACAGACGTAAACTCACTCACTCACACGCAAAAACACAACAGACGTACACTCATTCACACACGCACAAACACAACAGACATACACACATGCACAAACACAACAGACGTACACTCATTCACTCATACCCGCATTAAATACAACAGCTGTACACTCACACACGCACAAACACAACAGACGTACACTCTATCACACACGCACAAACACAACAGACATTCACTCACTCACGTACACAGAAACACAACAGACATACACTCAATCACGTACACAGAAACACAACAGACATACACTCAATCACTCAAACACGCACAAACAGAACCGATGTAAACTCACTCACTTACTCACTCACTCACTCACTCACACATGCGCAAACAAAAATAGATGTACACTCAATCTCTCAAACAAGCACAAACACAATAGACGTAAACTCACTCACTCACACGCAAAAACACAACAGACGTACACTCATACACACATGCACAACCACAACAGATGTACACCCACTCACTCACATGCACAAACACAACAGACGTACACTCTATCACACAAGCAAAAACACAACAGACGTACACTCACTCGCACAAACACAACAGACGTACACTAACTCACACACACACAACAGACATATACACTCACTCAAACACACACAAACACAACAGACCTACACTCACTCACACACACACAAACACAACAGACATACACTCACTCACACACACACAAACACAAGACATACACTCACTCACTCACTCACTCAGTCACACGCGCACAAACACAACAGACATACACTCATTCACACACAAACGCACAAACACAACAGACGTACGCTCACTCACTCACATGCACAAACACAACAGACGTACACTCATTCACTCACAAACGCAAAAATACAACAGCTGTACACTCACACACGCACAAACACAACAGACGTACACTCACTCACACACACAAACACAACATATGTACACTAGCTCACACGCACAAACACAACGGAGGTACACTCACTTACTCACACGCACAAACACAACAGACGTACACTCAGTCACACACGCACAAACACAACAGACGTACACTCACTCACTCAAACATGCACAAACACAACAGACGTACGCTCACTCACATATGCATAAACACAACAGACGTACACTCACTCACACAAGCACAAACACAACATATCTACATTCACTGACACACACACAAACACAACAGACATATACTCACTCACTCACA
The DNA here is from genome assembly GCA_037951165.1 of Lophius americanus. NCBI lineage: Eukaryota > Metazoa > Chordata > Actinopteri > Lophiiformes > Lophiidae > Lophius > Lophius americanus. Next base: position 480,644 of record JBBDHG010000319.1, read on the forward strand.
CTCACACACACACAAACACAAATGTCTTACTCTCACTCACATACACACTAACACAACAGATGTACATTCACTCACACACGCCCAAACACACTAGACGTACACTCACTCACACACGCAAAAACACAACAGACCTACACTCAATCACACACACACACAAAACACAACAGACATACACTCACACACACACAAACACAACAGACATAGACTCACTCACACACACAAAAACACAACAGACCTACACTCACTCACTCACTCATACACACACAAAAACAACAGACATACACACACTCACACACGCACAAACACAACAGACGTCCACTCACTCACAAATGCACAAACACAACAGACGTACAGTCACTCACTCACTCACAAGCACAGCAGACTTACACTCACACACATACACACTAACACAACAGACGTACATTCACTCACATACGCACAAACACACTAGACGTACACTCAATCACACGCACAAACACAACATATGTACACTAGCTCACACTCACAAACACAACAGACGTACACTAACTCACACACACACAACAGACATACACTCACTCAAACACACACAAACACAACAGACCTACACTCACTCACACACAAACACAAGACATACACTCACTCACTCACTCACTCACTCCCACACACACAAACACAACAGACATACACTCATTCACTCACAAACGCACAAATACAACAGCTGTACACTCACACACGCACAAACACAACAGACGTACACTCACTCACACGCAAAAACACAACAGAGGTACACTTACTCACTCACACGCACAAACACAACAGACGTACACTCATTCACACACGCACAAACACAACAGACGTACACTCACTCACTCAAACATGCACAAACACAACAGACGTACACTCACTCACATATGCATAAACACAACAGACGTACACTCACTCACACAAGCACAAACACAACATATCTACATTGACTGACACACACACAAACACAACAGACATATACTCACTCACTCACACACACACAAACACAAAAGTCTTACTCTCACTCACACACGCACAAACACACTAGACGTAAACTCACTCACACACGCAAAAACACAAACGACCTACACTCACTCACACACACACAAACACAACAGACATACACTCACTCACACACACACAAACACAACAGACATAGACTCACTCACACACACAAAAACACAACAGACCTACACTCACACACACACAAAAACAACAGACATACACACACTCACAAACGCACAAACACAACAGACGTCAACTCACTCACAAATGCACAAACACAACAGACGTACAGTCACTCACTCAGTCACTCACACACGCACAAACACAACAGACTTACACTCACACACATACACACTAACACAACAGACGTACATTCACTCACATACACACAAACACACTAGACGTACACTCACTCACACGCACAAACACAACAGAGGTACACTCACTCACTCACACGCACAAACACAACAGACGTACACTCATTCACACACGCACAAACACAACAGACGTACACTCATTCACACACGCACAAACACAACAGACGTACACTCACTCATTCAAACATGCACAAACACAACAGACGTACACTCACTCACATATGCATAAACACAACAGACGTACACTCACTCACACAAGCACAAACACAACATATCTACATTCACTGACACACACACAAACACAACAGACATATACTCACTCACACACACACAAACACAACAGACATACACTACCTCACACACACACAAACACAACAGACATAGACTCACTTACACACGCAAAAACACAACAGACCTACACTCACTCACTCACACACACACAAAAACAACATACATACACACACTCACACACGAACAAACACAACAGACCTACACTCACACACTCACACACGCACAAACACAATAGACGTCCACTCACTCACAAATGCACAAACACAACAGACGTACAGTCACTCACTCACTCACTCACTCACACACGCACAAACACAACAGACGTACACTCACTCAATCACGCACAAACAAAACAGACTTTCACTTACTCACACGCGCACAAACACAACAGACGTACACTTACTTACTCAAACATGAAAAAACACAACAGATTTACACTCGCTCAATCAATCATGCACAAACACAACAGACGTACACTCACTCACACAAGCACAAACACAACAGACGTACATTCACTCACACACGCATAAACACACCAGAAGTACAATCACTCACACACGCATAAACACAACAGACATACACTCACTCACGCACACACAAACACCACAGACATAGACCCACTCACACACGCATAAACACAACAGACGTACACTCACTCACACACGCAAAAACACAACAGACCTACACTCACTCACTCCCACACACAAAAACACAAAAGACATACACTCACTCACACACACGCACAAACACAACAGACATTCACTCATTCACACACGCACAAACTCAACAGACATTAACACACCCGCAAACACAATAGATATGCACTCACTCATTCACACGCGCACAAACACAACAGACGTACACTCACTCCCTCACATGCACAAACACAACAGATGTACACTCACACACGCACAAACACAACAGACGTTCACTCACTCACACACGCACAAACACAACAGACTTACACTCACTCACTCAAACATGAAAGAAAACACAACAGATGTACACTCACTCACTCAAACATGTACAAACACAAAAGACGTACACTCACTCACAAATGCACAAACACAACAGACGTAAACTCACTCACTCACTCACACACGCACAAACACAACAGACGTACACTAACTCAATCACGCACAAACACAATAGACGTACACTTACTCACTCAAATATGAACAAACACAACAGACGTACACTCACTCACTCACATGCACAAACACAACAAACGTACACTCATTCACTTACAAACGCACAAATACAACAGCTGTACACTCACACACGCACAAACACAACAGACGTACACTCGATCACACACGCACAAACACAACAGACGTTCACTCACTCACACATACACAAACACAAGACATACACTCACTCACTCATTCACAGACAAACACAACAGACATACACTCACTCACATACACAGAAACACAACAGACGTACGCTCACTCACACACGCACAAACACAACAGACGTACACTCACTCACACACGCAAAAACAGAACAGACCTACACTCACTCACACACACAAACACAACAGACATACACTCACTCACACACATACACAACAGACCTACACTCACTCACACACACACAAACACAACAGACATACACTCACTCGCACACACACAAACATAACAGACCTACACTCACTCACACACACAAACACAACAGACATACACTCACTCACACACACACAAACACAAGACATACACTCACTCACTCACTCACTCACTCAGCCACACACGCACAAACACAACAGACATACACTCACTCACATACGCACAAACAGAACAGACGTACACTCACTCACACACGCACAAACACAACAGACATACACTCACTCACCCACGCACAAACACAACAGACATACATATGCAACAGCCACACAGCCACACATCCAATCCAATCCACGCTGTTACCCTCTCATCATAACCACCGCATACCTCATCACAACTGTTCCTGTTCTTATTATATGTCTCTTATTTCTACCCTGTACCTATTTGGTGTATATGTATAAATGTCTCTGTCACATTTTTTCACCTATAAAAAAAACCAAAAACCTGACCTTCATAAAGAAAAGTCCCAGCAGTGATTTGCATGAATCCTGTGAAACATGAGAAGCTCACCTCCTCCGTTCTTGAAGCACAGGTAAGGGAATCTCCACACGTTACCGTAGCCCACAACGTTTCCTGCTGATGCTAGAATGTATTCTCTTTTTCTCCTCCACTGCTCCCTGCTTTCCACTGAGGTCTCCATGTCTGTGTTTCCTTGCCTGACGCAAACTCCCATATGCCTCCAGTGAGACTCATTCATAGGTAAATATTTGTGCCAGGTAAATTCAGCGAAATGGTAATCTATGTTTAAACTGAGATTAAATTTACCAAAATATATTTGATTTTCAGAGTTTCAACTCAAATTCAAATGCCTCTTAACCTCCTTTTCATCTGGGGTTTGAGGAGGACATTAACCCAATGAGACCAGACTAAAATGTTCAAAGACACTGAAGTTTTTTGTGACTTACAATAACAACCTTTTCTTCAACCGTTTTCTCTTTTTCGTGCCAGACAGACAGGCAGCAGCAACGTTAAAGTTACAGACAGACAGACAGTTAAAGTAACAGACAAACAGCAGCACATTTAAGGTTACATACAGACAGACAGTTAAAGTTACATACAGACAGACATTTAAAGTTACAGACTTACAGACAGTTAAAGTTACAGACATACAGACAGTTAAATTTACAGACAGACAGACAGTTAAAAAACATGAAATAATCAATTAAACTAATTTTCTGACTTTGATCACGATCATAAAAAAAACCATAGATCAGACAGAACATCTACAAACATGTTTCTGCCTCCAAGTCATCCAACATTCTCTTAAAAGTATCCAAGGAGACCGAGTCATGTAGGTTCAAGCCTTTCTGTAAATCGTTCCAGGCAAACATGAATGTCTTTTTTCCCAGTTCAGTTCTGACCCTTGGGACAGACAGAGACAAAACATCCTGAGAATGAAGACGATGGGTTCCAGAGCTCCTCTTACTGATGAAGGTCAGAAGGTAGGAAGGAAGAAGACCGAGAATATCCTCGTAAACAAGAATACGCCAATGTTTGAGTCTATGACACACAAAGAAGACCATCCAACAAGCTCATACAACAAACAGTGATGGGTGAGAGATCTGAAGTTGGTGATGAAGCTCAGAGCCCCATGACAGACAGAATCCAGAGCCTGTAAGCTCTGAGAGGAGGCATGCATGTAAAAAAGATCACCATAGTCCAAGACCCACATAATAGTAGCAGCAACTAGTCTCTTTTTGGATTCAAAAGAAAGGATGGACTTAATCCTGAAATAGAAACCCAGTTTCAGTTTCAGTTTTTTACCAACTGATAAATATGAGGAGTAAACGAAAGAGATCTAAATGCCTGTAACATGTAACATGAAACAGACTCAATCTGTAAACCCTGCGAGGTGACAGTAGGGGGCAGGTTTTGTGGCTAAGCATTAATATTTGAGAACAGCATGACTTTAGTTTTGTCAACACATGTTTTAAATCATAAAAGTTCTGTTGAACAGAATTAAAAGTCAGTTGTAATTGGGCGAGTGCCTGGTTTGGGGTGGGGGCTGTGCAGTACAACACAGTGTCATCAGCATAAAAATGAAACAAAGCATTATACAATTTTTGCTCAGTATTATCCAAATAAAGAGTAAAAAGGATTGGCACCAGGATTGACCCCTGGGACACTCCTTTTGTTACTTTAATCGACTCAGAAGTAAAACCTTCTGGCTGCACACACTGCGTTCTATCTCTTTTGTGGTTTTCAAACCAGCAAACAGCAAATAGTTTCAGGAGACAGACCTGCTCTAGTTAGGCTTTTATTATTTCTGGTACAGGCATTGTGAAGCCGCCTGAAGACCAACCAGTCAGAGTTCATGTTGGTTTTTCTAGCCTTTGCCCAGGCCAGATTGCGTTCATGAAAAATACTAGACAATCAATTGAACCAGGCATTATTACGGCCTTTCACTCTATACTTTTTTAAAGACGCATGCTTATTAAAAATATTATTAAAACTCTCATAAAAGAAATCCCAGAACTAGACTAATTTTGTCCCACTCATAATTAAACAGATGGTGAAAGAAACATTGTTCTGAAAAGTGTTTCATGTCATGGTTAACTATGACGCAGGATTTCATTTTTGAATTTTTTTCATCTCTATCTGTGGCAATGACACAGTGTTCACTGACGTCGTCTGCAAATATTGAAGCAGTTGAATATCTGCGAGGATCATTTGTTAAAATAGAATCGTTCAGGACGTGTTGACGTGTATGATCATCAACAATCTGAAACAGGTATAGTGAATTACAGAAAGTTCTGACTGGTTGCAGCAGTTTAAATGAAAATCTCATTAAAACTTCCTTAGAATTCAATTCCTCAAGGATCTGCATTAAAGAAGACGGAGCATCGCTATCAGCTGATGGCGTTTGCTAACAAACAATTACATTCAAACACGTAGATTTAGACACTTTAAGCTCCAGGGATAAAATCTCAAACTGTTTAGTAACAGATTTAGAAAGCAGCACATTTACCTGAAACTTGAATTTTACATAGATTGCTTCACCCCCAATTCTCTTAAGGCGGTCAGTCCTACATATTTTAAGCATTCATGTCAAGATTATTGTCTGAAATAGATTTGCTAAGCCAAGTTTCAGACAAAACAATAACATCAGCTTCTGTAGTGTGTGCCCATAAATGCATCATATCCGTTCTGGGGATATGACTGCGTACATTTAAATGTAAAAACCAAAGACCAGGTCTTTCTTTCAAATCTGCTGGAGTTGTACACCCTTTCTGCCTGAAGGTTAACCCTCCTGTTGTCCTCATTTTCTGTATACACCCTTTGTCCACCGGGTCAAAATGACCCGGCTTCACTAAACCCCCAATATAAGCAGCTTAATTGAATTTAAACACCAAATTTCATCTTGCTTGAAGAAACCACTTGTCATTCACCCCAAAATGTGTGAGTACCTGAGTTTTCCCTCTTCACTTGTATTTCTATAGCTTAAGAAAAGACCAGTTGCTCATCCACTGTTACGTCAGGCCCTGGATTGTAGAGGTAGGGCAACCGCTCCACCCACTTGTCCCAGACCTCTCTTATGGCTGCAAGTTTGTCTGTCACACGTCTTGCTGGTCTTGACTCACAGTCATCAAATCGTAGCAGTCTTGAGTAGGTGTGAAAGAGTTTGAGTGGCATTGAGGCTTGGAAAATTGGCCTTCCACTCTCTGCATCCCATAGACTAGCTGCAGCCTCACCTCGGGACCTGTATACACCGGCTAAGATTAGCAGCCCTAAGTAGGCCTGCAGGTCAGTCTCATCCATCTTTTTCCAGCTGTCTCCATATTTGCGAAAACCCTCCAGATTTGTCATCTCCAGGCTTATTTTTTCTATCGCTGGTGGGATAAACAGATAGAATGTAGAGACAATGTCATGGGCATGAGAAACGGCATACCTTGTGGGTCCTGGGGTCATCTTTATTACGTTGTGTTCTGCATGCCTGCCGTGTTGGTCATATGCTGCTGAGGACCATGTTATTTTGCCATTTTTTGAAAGGAAAGTCTCTCTTTCAGCTTCAGGGTTTTCTTCTTCTTCTGAAGATGATTCATCATTCTCTGGGTTGTATTCCTCCCCCTCACGATGTTATTCTTACTCTGTGTTATTCTTACTCTGTGTCATTCTTACTCTGTAACATGCTCTGCTACGGTAATATTGCAATTTCCCCATTGTGGGACTAATAAAGGCTATCTATCTATCTATCTATCTATCTATCATCTTCTTCTTCTGATACATCCTCCACTTCCTCTTCTGAATCAGAGTTGTCTTGCTGGACATCTGAAAAAATCCGCTCTAGAGCCTCTTCAACGTTATAACGCACACTCATGGCTTCAGCACAGACAGAATTCGGGGTCCTGTCATCTGCAACACCTTTATAACCTCTGGAAATCCAAAGAAAAAGAGCTCTGCAGTCTGCGAGAACGCCTTTGTGTTGTTTACGTCTGCTACTGTCTTGTTCATGTTTACTACTAATTGATCTGAGACTGATCAAAGGCACAGCAGTCCGCGAGACGACCACCTGATTTGTTTTGTTTACTTCTGCTACTGATTGATCTGAGACACAACTAAAACATTGTAACATTCTGTGTTGTGTAAATAACTCTGTGACCTTGATTTCAACTCTTTTTGCCTCACGGGTCATTTTGACCCGAAGACCACCTTTGTACCTTTCTTTGTACAGCTTACATGGAAATGTGAATAAAAGCAACATTTCACTTTTTCAACTGTTGGTGCCAATCTAGGAAAAGTCATAAAATTTCAAATTAAAAGAATATCGTTTAGGGGATTTTTTTTGGGTTTTTAACACAGTGGCGGGTCATTTTGACCTGAGGACAACAGGAGGGTTGAGGGTAAGAACAGCGGCGGGTGGCGCGACAAGCCAGATGCGCTCCCTCCTTTATAAAATGCACCTGTGAAATGGAGCCATGGACCAGAGTCTCCATTCCGGTGACAGCTGTCCCCAGTTATCCATAGATAGGCATGTTAAGAATCACAACTAGTAAAAGAACAGCCACAGCTTCCTCCCGCCTCCATCGCTGCTATCTGCCAGGATGAGACAAAGCAGAATAAGCAGTGGACTGTTTTAATAGGTGGAATGGATCAGCAACAATAATCCAGTCCGGGGTTTTCTGTTTTCCCTCCCTTCATAATGAGGAGATCAGGCACATCGGAATCAAGCGATACATCTGCACAGGGGCTCCAGCAGGCGAGACAGGCTTCAGGTAGCAGGTAGACGATTTGATTCAAGTCCTCCAGGACCAGCGAAAAAGGTGTGATTGGAACAAAGTCCTAAACTCAGTGCATCGGGAAATATAGATAATAAGTGCGTTGATCAACTTGCTCGACCAACACCGACGCTGTCACTGCATACACCGGGGCTTAGTTCTTGCAGCTCGTCTTCACTTTGCCCCATTTACTCAGAATATCCAGCGGGGTATGTAGAGAAATAGAACTGTGCCTATTTAATTATGCGGCAACAAGAGAACTGAGGAATGTATCATCGGAATAACAAGTCCATGAAGGGTACAATGAAGCCATGTCCAATGAGTCAACAACTGCCAGGTGTAACTGCTTAAAATTAGTATATTATGGGAACAAGATAAAATGTAACCGGCGACAATGAGTGTGCTGTGCGAACGATATAAATGTGCTGATATGGCGACCTTTGACTACAACACCTGGATAGGACAGCGCCAAACCGTGATAACGCACCAACACCGCCCCAGTACTTCACAGCTGTGGACCTGGCCAACGCCTTCTTCTGTATCCCCCTACATCCCGACTCCAGGCCAATCTTTGCCTTCACATGGCAAGGAGAGAGACTAATGTACACCCGCTGCCCGCAGGGATACAGATCTACACCCACCATCTTGAACGCCTGTGTCAAGAAAGACCTAAAAGACCTCATTCTGCCCGAAAGAACACTGGTCATACAGTATGTGGACGACATCCTCATAGCCTCGAGAAGCCGGACGAACTGTCTGGAGGCTGCCAAAACCGTCCTCATCTGCTTGGCCAATGCAGGATACAAAATCAAAAATACCAAGTTACAAGCCGTAAAGACCAAAGTGTGTTTTCTGGGGCGCATCGTAGGCAGAGACTGCAGAGAACTCACTCCTGAGTCCCGGGAAACTCTCCTGAGTTTCCCAAAGCCTACTACCATGAGATAAATGATGGCCTTCCTAGGACTCACCAATTACAGCAGAAATTCTGTCCCGGACTTCACGTTCAAAACCAACCTCTTACGAGAAATTATCAACCAACAAGGTGTGCGAAACCTATCAGCACCAATCACCTGGACTGAAGAAGCCGTCCAAGCGTTTCAAGACACCTCAAACAAGACCTAGCACAAGCAGCGGGACTCGCAGCTCCAGACTACGAAAAACGCTTCCACCTGGATGTGAAGGAGTTTAAGACGTATGTGAGCTCAGTCCTGTATCAACCAAGGAACGGCACAAGACAAGTGCTCATGTACCACAGCGGACGCTTGGACCCTCCCTTCAGAGGACAACCCACCTGCGCTAGATACATGGCCGGAGTAGCCATGGCCCTACAAAAAACGTCCTACATAGCGATGCACCATCCAATCATAGTCCACACCACTCACGGAGTGGTGGCAGCCCTCGACTCACAGGCCTTCTCCGTTTCTAACTACCTCCGACACACCAGACAGCACCGGATCCTGGGAGAAGAAAACGTCAGTTGCCACTCAAGCACGAGCAAGAGACATGAAGACCTCCACAGGTCTCCCCGTCAAACACCCTGATCTGGTAGCCAGACTATTCATGGCCATACACAAACCCCTGGGGATGGCTGTTCTCAAATGTGCGGGCCATAACAAAGCTCTAACCACCGTTAGCCAAGGGAACCACGCTGTCGACGCTGCAGCTAAACAAGCAGGAGGATACCAACCCATGTGCACTCTAATGGCTCCAGACGAAGGGATCTAACACCGCAAACAGCCCCTCCAACAGCAGCTACAAAACCTGGAAGCTATGCAGAAAACAGCCGGGGTTCTCGAAGTAAATTACTGGTACCAGAGTGGATGTTGGAAAGACGACAATGGCATATGGATGTCAGAAGATGGGAAACCTGTGTTATCAGGAACGGCTACTAGACTCCTAGTCCAGGACACACACCAAAGAGGATATCAAGGCCCAGAGATCATCCACCAGAAACTGAAACAACTCTGGTAGTTTCCTCATATGCTGTACACCATCAGGGAGCACACCAGCCAGTGCAGAACGTGCCACGTAATGAATCCAAGGAAAGGCTTCCCGGTAGGACATGGAAAATTCCCTATGCCTCCCCTCCCCTTTAGTGAGCTATGCATGGACTACACCGACATGGGAAAAAACAACAGAGTGAACGGTTAAAGATACATGTTGGTGGTCGTGGACAGATTCTCGAGATAATAATAATAATAATAATACATTTAATTTATAATGCACTTTACATTTGGATCAAATCTCAAAGTGCTACAAAGCAAAAGCAGATGAAAGCATCAATAAAAAATAAAATAATAACTATATAAAAGCCTGACCAAAAAGCAGCAATATTAATTACAGTTATAGGTTCTGCTAAAAAGGAAAGTTTTAAGTCCTTTTTAAATGTGTCAGTCATCTGTGGAGCCCTGAGATGGTCAGGGAGTGCATTCTGCAGACGAGGGGCAGCAGAACAGAAAGCCCGATCACCCATGGTGCTGAGCTTAGTCTGGGGAAGGAGGAGGCGGTATGACTGGGTAGAACGGAGGGATCGTGTCGAGGTCAGTGGGGTGAGTAGTTCTTTCAGGTAGGGGGGTGCGTTACCATGGATGCACTGGTGAGTGAGGAGAGAGATCTTATAATCAATCCTGGTGGAGATGGGAAGCCAATGAAGGGAATGAAGAACAGGGGTGATGTGTTCGTGTTTACGAACTCTCATCAGGATCCTTGCAGCACTGTTTTGAACATACTGCAGTCTTTGAAGACTTTTATCAGGGATCCCGATGAGAAGTGAGTTACAGTAATCCAGTCGGGAGGAGACGAACGCGTGGACCAGCTTTTCAGCATCACTCAAGGATAGTGAAGAACGGAGTTTCGAAATATTTCTGAGATGGTGAAAGGACATCTTGCAGATGTGTTTGATGTGGGATTCAAAAGTGAGTTGAGGGTCAAATCTTACACCGAGGTTGGTGACTGATGAAGAGAGGGGAATGTCGTGACCAGAGAAGGTAATACTGGTTATGAAGGAAGACTGGGTCTGATGTGGGGTGCCAATTAAAATAGCTTCGGTTTTGGAGCTATTCAACTGGAGAAAGTTGTTTTTCATCCACACCTTTATCTCCTCCAGACAAGCGAGGAGAGTTGACAGGGGAGATGATGATGACGATGAGGATGGAGAGGCTGAGGAGGAACATGTGTCAGTTTTTATGTAGATTTGCATGTCATCAGCGTAGCAATGGAATGAGAGTCCATATCGACTGATGACACGGCCAAGGGGGAGCATGTATAGTATGAAGAGAATGGGGCCAAGGACTGATCCCTGGGGGACCCCAAAGGTGACGGTGTGTGTCCGGGACTTTGAACTTCCAAGGGAAACGTATTCTGTTCTGTCAGTGAAGTAGGACTGAAACCAATTTAGGGCGGTGGCAGTGAGTCAAGTGGTGTGATGTAGGCGGTGTAGGAGTATTCCATGGTCAACTGTGTCGAAGGCAGCAGACAAATCAAGGAGAATCAGGAGGGAAGGTGAACCAGCATCTGCTGCCATCCGTAGGTCATTTGTGACTCTAAGCAGAGCTGTTTCTGTGCTGTGGGCGGAGCGGAAACCAGACTGAAAGGTTTCAAAGAGGTTGTTGTATTTGAGGTGGTCCTGGAGGTGGGCAGCAACTACTTTTTCCAGAACTTTGGAGAGGAATGGGAGTTTGGAAATGGGTCTGTAATTAGCAAAAAGTTCTGGATCGAGAGTAGGTTTTTTGAGGAGTGGTCTGATTATGCCGGCTTTTAGGGCAGATGGAACAAAGCCGGCCTGGAGGGATTGATTTATAACATCGGTGATCAGGAGACTGATGGAAGAGATGTTAGTTTTCACTAGGGCCGTAGGAAAGGGGTCGAGGGCACAGGTGGAGGATTTCATTGTCCTGATGATAACCTCAACCTCCTGCTGTGAGATTTCTGGGAAACATCTTAGAGGCTGGGAGATCTCAAACTGTGAGTAAGCAGACTGGATAGGTAGAGAGGAGGAAAGAACGGATTGAGTCAATTTTTGATTTGAAGAAAGCCATGAAATTATTACAGTGCTCTTCTGTTATTTCTGTAAGTGGGAGAGTTTGCGGTTTAAGAAGATGATTGATAGTGGAAAACAGCTGCTTAGAATTTCCAGGACTGGTTTTGATGATGTTGGAGTAGAACAGTCACCGAGCCTCTCTAAGGGACTTTGAGTAGACCTTTTGGTGTTACCAAAAGGCTAGCTTGTGGACAGTGAAACCTGAAGCCTTGTAACGCCGCTCAAGGACACGCCCAGCTGCCTTCATTTCCCGTAGCTCGCTGGTGAACCAGGGGGCTGAGCGGGAGAAGGTGACTGTTCTAGTTTTTACAGGGGCGTGACGATCCAGGATGTTACTCAGGGATTTATTGTAGAAATCTAATGAGTCATTTGCTGATACAAATTTGGCAGAAAGAAGATGCTGGAGGTCGACTCTCATGGTTTCTGGGTTGATGTTTTTCAAATTCCTGAAGTAGATTTGACGTTTGAGCTTAGTGAGGGATGACAAAAGCGACAATTCCATGGAGACTGCCTTGTGGTCGGACACACCCAGATCGTACACAAGAAGATTGCTGAGAGGAGCAGAGTCAGTGATGACTAGATCCAGAGTGTGCCCCTTGATGTGGGTGGGGACATCGACAAGTTGCCTGAGATTAAAACAATCCAGTAGTTGGAGAAATTCGGAAGCAAAACGACATGCAGGGGTGTCGACATGAATGTTCATATCTCCAAGAACTAAAATATTGGCAGAGGTTGTGTAAAATGACGACAAAAGGTTTTAGATCTCAGAGACGAAGGCTGGGTTTTGTTTGGGTGGCCGGTAGATTAGAAGTATGGTCATGGAGAAAGGGGGTTTACAATTAAATGCCAGGCATTCAAAAGAAGAGATCTCTGGCAACGGCAGTGGAAACAAGTCCAAATCACTGCGGTAGATGACAGACAGACCACCACCACGACCAGTGCTGCGGGCTTTCTGGAGGTAAGACTAACCGGCGGGACAGGTCTCATTCAGGACAGAAAAATCATCTGGTTGTTGCCAGGTTTCTGTAAGGCACATAACGTCCAGATATTTCTCCAGGATGTGGTCATTTATGAGGCATGATTTGTTAGTGAGAGATTGTGAATTAAAGAGTTCGATTTTAATACTAGATGGAGCAGGGAGTCTCTGTATTGGCCGAAGAAGACTGAAATCCACTCCACGTTTTCTAACCCGCACAGTGGATGATTATATCAAGGAAAGTCCAGTGACAGTAATGGGAAAAGCTGCAGCATTCTGATGACGCGTCTGAGACGCGATAGTGCGCACATCAGAGCAAAAACACGGAATGGAGTTATCTAAGCAGGAGCGGGAGTAAACAAACTTAGAACGGCAACTTCTGTGAATGTAACGGGGCCGGCGAAGGAGTCCAAGTAGTTTAATAACCGATATGCACAACGGAGTGTTGTAGTTCTTGTATTTCATCAGTTGGGTGACGGAATAATTCATCATCATGCCAGTCGTGGAGACTAGCCCGTTATTAGCCGTTAGCTTTGGACGAGATGCACAGAGGACGTTAGTAGCCGTTATTTTCATGGAAATGATGCCGAGAAAAAGCAATCAAACACAGAAAATGATCAACAGCAGCTATTGATGAAAGTGTCACGGGGGCAGTGATGAACAAGACGGATAAACAAACTGATATCAACGATGAACAAACAGAAACGGACATAAACAATGAACAAACAGATACAGAAGTCTCCAGGTGATGCTAAACTTGCAGCAACAGGTAGGCGGACCGTCACCAGACTCGGTAGAATACTTACAAATACAAATACAAAAAAACAGATACAAATACGGATATGTATCCAAAAGGTTTGCTGGTGACGAACAATAAAAGGTATACTTGTCGGTTAATAGTATTGCAGGCTGTAGAACTCTGATGGAAAAGCGGCGAACAGACAACGCCAGCGTCCTTTCCCTTCAGCGTCCAGACTACACTGAGATGGGTGGAAGCCATCCCCACCAAAAGGGAAGACGCAGACACCGTCCTGAAATGGCTGCTGAATGAATTCATACCCAGATGGGGCTATCCCAGAACGATCAGAAGCGATAATGGCACCCACTTCTCTAATAAGATCCTCCCCCAGCTGATGAGTTACTTGGGAGTCACCCACCGAACAGGATCCGTATACCATCCGCAGTCACAAGGCCTGGTGGAGAGAGCCAATCAGACACTGAAGCAAGTCATCGCCAAGACTGTTCACCAAGATATACCCCTGGAGAAGCTGCTAGTCACCCATCTGAAAGACAAAATGGAGGACTTAGCCAAAACCAAGAAATGCAACTGGGTGACAGCCCTCCCCATCGCCCTCTTGACCATCAGAAACAGCCCCTCAGCCATCCATGATCTCACACCCTTCGAACTGGCTACAGGGCTCCCCATGCCCGGCCCATACAACCCCCCCACAGGCCCCATGCCCGATGCTTTGCCCGAAAGAATCCAAGAATATTGCAGGCTCCTCACTGAGGCAACAAGAGGCATGTATGCAGAGAAAACGGACGAACAGAAGCAAGATCCATCAGCCCCATTGCTGCGACCAGGCGACTGGGTCTGGGTGAAACGCCACAAGCGTGCCTTCCCAAATCCTCGGTGGGAAGGTCCTTTCAAGGTTAATCTATGTACCCCTTTTTCTGTCTCAGTAAAAGGACGGACCGGAGGCAAGTGGCACCACCTCTCTCACTGCAGAAAAGCTACCATCCAAGAGGCACAATTGGCGCCGCCTCTGATCCCTCCAGATAAGCGTTAAAACTCAGAATGTCTCCTAAAGTCAGTCTCAGAGCTGCAGCTGCCCTAACGGGCTTATGTATAGCAGCCCTAGCCGTGATCCAAATCCTCAGCTACCCCGGTGGCATCAACCCTCGCCGCAAAGCCTCATCTACGGAAAGGGCACCAACACCGCCAGAGCTGGACAGTCTCCAACCCAGACACAGGTCGTATAAAGGTGTAACCCTTTTACCCCCGCAGACGAAGGGAAAACCGGTGCCGAGGAGAAGACAAAGGCAGTCCCCTACTCTTAGCGTGCCAAAACGATCCAATAACACTCTGCTTACCAAATATGGAGGACCAGAAATCGATTATGAGAAAGGAGCCCAAACGGCCTTCAAATTTGATTTGTGTGATGTACTGCTCTGTGGGGGTTGGGACGATAGTTACCGAGGATATGATATATATGTCTGCGTGCATATGAATGAATATCAATGGTGTCCAACATGGGACTGGGTGTTTACATGGACCGGGGTCCACTGGACCCCTAGAAAGTGCGGCAAATCCACGACATGCGCTAGAGAACGAATAGTGTTGTCTAGGCTAACGTACCAAAACGGACAGGGAAAGTCTAACCCGTTGCTCTTAGGTATCATGAATTTGACCAAAACACTTGTAACCTCAGGCCCCGGGGATTCGGGCGAGAAAGCTTTCTACTTAATACTCGGAGTGAGCCAGACCGGGACAGATCCCATGGGATTAGTTAAAATAAATCTCAGGGACCCCCCAGCGAGAAACATCACCGCGCTCACTCCCTCTGCCTTCCCCAATCGAGAGGCAATCCCCGACATTGTCAAATTACAGGATCCCGTAACCATATATGATTTGATTGATATGACACCGTAAGCACGGCCGAACTTATCACTATATGCACCGGAGGAGAATCAGATAATCAATGGTTATCCTGGATAGTGGCTTCAGCAAGAGAAGCAGGAATAGGCGAATGTATTGCCTGCGCAGCAGCAAGACCTGAACTAATGACCAGCCCTATCTCCCTAAACTACACCAACGACCCCACCGGGGTCCAATGCATGATCTCCATGTTCCACACGGCCAACCCTCCCAATTGCTCTCTTCTAAGCTCCCTGTTTCCCGTAGGATTAAGCCAGAGCGTTCCCCCGGTTTTTACCCCTGGCACAGGTACCCACACATGTTTCTCTCCGACAGGAAGTAAATCAGTCGATGAATTGCCCCAGTACATGTGTGAGAACACGCATAACATTTCCACGTGGACCAACTCCACGACTATGCGTTTGGGCCGACAGGGGCTTTACTGGATGTGCAAAGAACGGACCCTGATGCTATCCCTCCCCATCGATTGGGAGGGACGATGTGCCATAATTAGGTTACTAGCAGCCGTCACCCTCTTAACTCGCCAAGAACTTGATACCTCCACCCCCCTTAGACGTAAACGATCCATAGACCTGCAGGCTAATAAGCCCACGTACATGGATGCCATCGGCATACTCCGAGGAGTTCCTAATGAATTTAAACTAGCAGACCGCGGCAGGATTTGAAAGCATGCCTCTCATCAGTGCCATCTTCCCCGTAACCTCCATTAAAAACGTGGACCGTATCAACTATATTTGGTATAACCTACAGCGCCTCACCAACCTGACCCGCGATTCCGTAGAAGGCTTATCTGCTCAATTAGCAGCCACCTCCCTGATGGCCTTCCAAAATAGATTGGCCCTAGATATGCTGCTAGCTGAAAAGAAGGTGTCTGCGCCATGTTTGGAGATCAATGTTGCACCTTCATCCCAAACAACACAGCCCCCGATGGCTCCATCACCAAAGCCCTGGAAGGCCTCAAAACCCTTAGCATAGAAATGAAAGAAGCCTCCGGTGTGGACAATCCCCTGGAAGGTTTCATCACCCGCATGTTTGGAAAATGGAAAGCCATTATCATGTCTCTGCTAATGTCTCTCACTGTATTTTTGGGAATCTTAGTCTGCTGTGGATGTTGTTGTATACCCTGCGCTCGAGCACTGGCCATTCGTTTAATAGACAAGGCCGTCAACCCTCCTCCCAGACGCAACGAGCGAGCCGTCCAGGCTCCCTTACTGATGTATGAGGATGATCAACGCCATACCCTGCGAAGGCTCGCTTAAAATTTGGTTACATAATTGCTTGGTACTGTTGGAATAAACGGGCAGTAAAGGCGTGGACATAGTAGCCACGTCCCCATGCGTACAGTACCCCGTTTGCGTTTAAACACTGTGCATAATGATTGTTTTGTGCTGATTCCGTAGACGCCTTGAGGGGGACAATAAAAATATATGTAAGATATACCGGTGTCCCAGTAATTTATTTGCATGAAAGGGTGAGCAGAGAGTCAGGTTTCTCATGTATAATGTCAAGTTGGTGGAAAAAAGCGGGAAATAAGAATAAAAGACCTTATAGTAACACGTTAGGTAAAATTAATTTCTCTCACCATGGCCAAAGACAATGAACTCATCATATAGGTACAGTATGAATATAAATATAATCTGATGTATATAAAGTGTCCATGCAAACAGTAATCAAGATATAATCAAATCCAGCTTAACTACAATGATATTTGCATTAATAAGGATTTTTCTATCAGCGTTGTAGCAGACTGGATCAGCACAAGTCAAACAATCAATTTAAGGACTATATTTACTAATTAATAGCACTTTTTACAGTGGTGATTAACATTGTACTGGTTTGTTATCCAAAGATAACAAGATTTCTCAGAATACTGTTATTGGTTTAGAGAAACACCATCTGTATGTAGATGGTGCGACTTGGACACATCATCAATGATGAACCCAGGGTCATCAGGTGTTTCGGGTCATTGATAATATGACCCCCTCACCTGGGCGACCCAACCTGGGATGATCAGTCCCCGGCTTCTGTCTAAGCGGCACGCCACACCATGGATCGCCCCTCTTGATCCACAGCCACCTTGAAACTTTTTCTGCTGCTTCAGTGATTTTCCTGGTGGCTTTTCTTTGCTGCAAATCTCTGATGTCAAGGAACATGAGTGCCCTGTGTAGAGACTGCCCTGGAAATCCCCTCCAGCCCACCCCGATAGGCTCACAGCGGGCCTTCCATCCATTCCCTCTGCCGACCCACTAGGTATTTGGCCCTCTTCCGCTCATGGGCTTCCCCTATGCGGTCTTCCCAGGGGACTGTTAGTTCCAAGAGCACCACTGGCTTTGAAAAGTCAGATGTTAAGACTAAATTTGGCCTGAGTGTCGTTATCACAATGTGCTCCGGAAACTTCAGCTGTCTCACAAGGTCATTATTGAGCTGCCAGTCGCGAGCTGAGGCTAGCAGCCCAGTTGAGGTCTTCCGCTCGGCCTGCGTTTTCTCCCCTGCCCTAACAAAAGTCATGTTTTGCCTTGCTGGGAGCTGATGTTTGCACTCTTGTATTCTAGTGCAGTATCCGCTATAGTATCCGCTACTGCCTTCAACACCTGGTCATGGCGCCATGTGAATCTCTCCTCTCCCAGGGCTCTTGAGCAGCAGCTTAGGATGTGCCCCAAGGAATCTTTGCCAGGCACAGTGGGCATGCTGGACTTTCTGCAAGACCCCAACAATGCAAATTGGATGGGCTGGGTAGGACATCTTACACTGACTGAATCAGAAATTGTAGTCTCACTGGTTCTGACTTCCAAAGTTCTGTCCAGGTGATTTTCCGGGCAGATGCCTGGTTCCAGTTAGTCCAAGCTCCTTGCTGGCGCATGGCCACTGTCCTACTGTGGTGCTACTCCTCCACCTCTGCCCGGATCTGCCGGCATCTCTCTCTCCCCCGAGCTTTGTCAAAACGAGGTCTTGTATGAGTATCAAACCCTGCCCGTCCTACTGCCACAGTACCAAGGCGCCTTGTCTCAGCCTCGCTTCTGCCTGTTTGACTGCCACCTCAGCTCTCCAATTCCTACCAGTTTTTACCATGATGCCTGAAGAGGGGACTCTGATGTCAGATGAGTAACACCTCCCTGGCTCTGGTGACTTTAAACTCCTCTGTGAGGCTGGTGAAGGGAGGCTGCAGCTTGTTGGTGTGTCCATACAATGCAATACTGCTAAGGCTCTTTGGCAGACCCAGCCACCTGCGAAGGAACTGGCTGATGTTTCGATCGAAGCCAGGATACCGTGTTGATAGATCCAACTTCCCTGGGAGACCTGACTTGTTCACTGCTGACAGCCATGTTTCCATCTGTGTGGACTGGACCGCTGCCCTGTCTCTCGGAGTTCTGTCAAACATCTGCCCCAGGCTCTTCACGGGCTTCTTGGATATGGATGGGATTAGGACTCCATACAGATGGAAGCAATACTTGTCCACCACTCTCCCCTTCCTCAGGACCAAGGACCTCGATTTGGCTGGCTTGAAGGCCATTCTTGCCCTGGTAATGAGCCTCTACAGTCTGCAAGGGGGCCAGCAGCAGACTGTAGCTGGCCCCTAGCAGTCTAAACCTATAGCAGCATAGCTAAGAGCTAGCTTATGCCAGCCTTAATTATAAACTTTATCATAAAGGAAAGTTTTAAGTCTACTTTTAAATGTAGAGAGGGTCTCTGCGCCCCCAACCCAGATTGGAGGATGGTTCCACAGAAGAGGAGCCTGATAGCTGAAGGTTCTGGCTCCCATTCTACTTCTGGAGACTCTTGGACTACCAGTAACCCTGCATACTGGGAGCGCAGAGTTCTGATTAGACAATATGGAACTATGAGCTCCTTCAGATACGTTGGTTCTGACTAAGATAAGACAGGAGAGATATGTTCTCATAACCTGGTTCTGGTCAGCACACGTGCAGCAGCGTTCTGGATCGGCTGGAGGGTCTTCAGAGACAGCATCAACTGCTAAAATGAAAACCCTTCAAAGTGATGATGTCTGTGGTGAAGCTCAAAGAGATGGCACGAATGAATATTAGGATACACAAGGACAAGGCATGGAAAGTGTACAAACAGAAGAGGAAGAATGTGCCGTACCTTAAACTAAACCTCAAAGATCAGTGCAACTACAAGAAATCCATCAACACCTGGAGACATCCTCAGAAATCTGAAAGATCAAACTTTAAACTACATTAATAAGGCTGACATGGATGTTGTCATGCAAAGAAAAAGTGACATTGATGAGCTCATTGTCTCACAGCAGAAGCCTTCCCTGTTACGGGGGACCTCCCAGTGTTCGATGGTAATCCTCTAACCTATCAGTCTTTCATCCATGCATTTCAACACCTGATTGAAGACAGGAGAAGAAACAACCAGGACAGGTCATATTACCTGGAAAAATTTACTTCTGCTCTTCCAAAAGATCTGGTTTGCAGCTGTTAGCATATGGATGTAAATAGAGGTTACGCAGAAAGCTAAACGGCTCTTAAACTGACATTTTGGGAATAAGATAAAAATGTCAGGAGCTTATTTAGAAAAGGCTTTGAACTGGACAGCTATCGGCTATCTGGAGCTATCAGCTGCATACTTATGTATTTGCGAGGACGCTGTGACGTCCTGCAGGATTACAGTAAATGGATGAACTTGATATCCCTTCAAATTTAAGGTTGGTTGCATCCAAATTACCCTTCAAACTCCGGGAAAAATGGCAAATAATAGCCCATGACATGCAGCAAAGAACCTCTAGGAGAGCTAGATTTCAACATCTAGTTGAATTTATTGAAAAACAGGCCCAAGTCCTTTTGGATCCATTGTTTGGAGATATTCAGGTACATATATCGGCCAAAAAGGGCATTACCAGGAACAGAGCAGTTGAACAAAAAGCACCGAAACCCAAAAATAACAGTTTTATTACTTCAGTGGCAGTGAATACTGAAAATACAGAAAGCCCTACAAAACATCAATCAACAATCGAATGCACCATCAATGCTTCATGTGGATTCTGTAATGCAAAGCATTTGCTGTCCAATTGATCACAACTCAAAATCCTGCCACATGAAACAAAAGGTTGTTTTTTCGTAATAATGGTTACTGCCTTGGTTTTCTGATAAAATGTCATGTGAGTAAAAATTACAAGAGAGGGTTACCATGTCAGATATTCCACATAACTCATCTGATTGTTCTCCATATTCAACGCTTAAAGAACCACAATCAGGAAAATCAGCCAAAGGTTACTGAAACCAAAGAAACTTTTATTAGTAGTGTTCTTCTTCCAGCAAGTGACTCAGCCAGGGCCGGTAGAGACTGTGCACTTATAATTTTTCCGGTACGACTCAAAGCTACAAAAAGTAGCAAGTTTATGGTCACCTGTGCATTCCTGGATCCAGGCAGCAGAGCAACTTTCACCACAAGAGAAATTGCAAGCTCAGAGTGGTATTCCACTGTACGTCCTCATACCAAGAAATGTCACTTAACAAGGAGCTCCTACAAGGTCAAGATCTAACTTGTACTCTCATCGGAGTCCTGCTGAGTTTTCGCCAGCACACTCCAATAACAGTATCATAAAGTTTGCTGAAGAAACTACTGTGATGGTGCTCATCTCTGGGGGAGTCCGCGTACCAGGACGATGTGGAGCAGCTGTCAATGAGGTGCACAGAGAACAACCTGGCTCTGAACACTACCAAGACCAAGGAGCTGATTATAGACTACTGGAGGAAAAGATCGGACATTCAGCCTTTGTTCATCGGTGGGGACTGTGTGGAGAAAGTTTCAGACATCCGGATCATGGGAGTTCACTTGGCGGAAAACTTGACCTGGATCACCAACACCACTACCACTGAGAGCATCTTGATGCTGCATTGAGAGCATCCTGACCTCCTGCATCTGTGTGTGGTTCTGCAGCTGCACAGCCGCAAACATGAAAGCTCCATAGGGTCATCAAAATGGCCCAAAAGATTATCGGCTGCCCACTCCCAGAGCCCTTAATGCACTAAACACAGCAAAAACATGAACATTTGTTTGAATATGTTCATTGTGCAATAAGAGAAAATCATGCAATACCTATGTACAGAGAACATCCCACGTTTCTGTTTTCTTTCACAGCAAGAAAATGATAGCTTTATCTCACCATTTGCTCTACAGGATCAAAGAATAAAAGGGATTCTGTTTTCGTCTAGGAATCAATTACCAAAGGAGAATTTCTTTGTGATCAGAAGAACTGGTGTTCAGATGTTTTATTACACCTCAGATTAGAATCTGAGGTGTAATAAAACATCTGTGTCCAACAAAATAAAGCACTGGCAGGATAGGTGAGGACTTATCCTCCTTATGCTTTCTTATCAATTCCAGACCACATCGGAATGTTAAAGAATAACACCCAGGAACAAGGCCCTACTTGGACTCATCAACAACAGAACTATGGAACTGTTACTTATTTATTTTACAACTCACACAGTTGGATTCTATGTTAACCATACTTTCCAGTGATATAAAACATGTCATCATAAGTTGAACTCAGGTCTGATAAGTAACCTGAGTTTTTCTTTCAGCTTATCCGTCTTTGACAGTTCTGCAGTAACACATTGCTATCTAGTGGTTATTATGTGAAGCATCACTTGAAAAAATATTTTATTGACTTTCTACTGTTTATATATGTGAATGTGGCTTTCTTACCTCATCCAATCTAAATAATATCAGTGAATAATTCTTACAGAGTTCCTCCTGAGGAATTCATATATAGACACCGCAGTGCAGAAAGGAGAGGTTTAAGGCA
Source organism: Lophius americanus (assembly GCA_037951165.1). Taxonomy (NCBI): domain Eukaryota; kingdom Metazoa; phylum Chordata; class Actinopteri; order Lophiiformes; family Lophiidae; genus Lophius; species Lophius americanus. The sequence continues at coordinate 503,610 of JBBDHG010000319.1, forward strand.
TGCTAGCTTGTATAGAGCATAAGGGGTGGTTACCCAGTTGATCCGTGAAGCAAAGGAAAACCGAGGGGACCTGTCAGTTCTTTGGTTTGACCTTGCCATTGCTTACAGATCTATTCCGCATAAGATGGTGACAACATCCTTGACAGCATATATGTCCCAGAGAAGACTCAAAAATTTATTTGAGACTACTACGCCAGCTTCAGTTTGAGATTCACCTGTGGGACCTTAACATCTGCATGGCATCGCCTAGACAAAGCTGTCATTACTGGTTGCACCATTTAGGTAGTGTTGTTCACCCTAGCGATGAACATGCTCATCAAGACAGCAGAATACAGTGGCCCTCTGTCCAGATTTGGCATTTGCCAACCTCCCATCAGAGCCTTTATGGATGATCTGACGGTCACATCAAAATCAATGAGAGGATGATGTGACGATGATGAGTGTATGATGAGTCTGGCCCCCCTTGCCAGACTGTAGCTGGCAAGGGGGCCAGCTACAGTCTGCTGCTGGCCCCCTTGCAGACTGTAGAGGCTCATTACCAGGGCAAGAATGGCCTTCAAGCCAGCCAAATCGAGGTCCTTGGTCCTGAGGAAGGGGAGAGTGGTGGACAAGTATTGCTTCCATCTGTATGGAGTCCTAATCCCATCCATATCCAAGAAGCCCGTGAAGAGCCTGGGGCAGATGTTTGACAGAACTCCGAGAGACAGGGCAGCGGTCCAGTCCACACAGATGGAAACATGGCTGTCAGCAGTGAACAAGTCAGGTCTCCCAGGGAAGTTGGATCTATCAACACGGTATCCTGGCTTCGATCGAAACATCAGCCAGTTCCTTCGCAGGTGGCTGGGTCTGCCAAAGAGCCTTAGCAGTATTGCATTGTATGGACACACCAACAAGCTGCAGCCTCCCTTCACCAGCCTCACAGAGGAGTTTAAAGTCACCAGAGCCAGGGAGGTGTTACTCATCTGACATCAGAGTCCCCTCTTCAGGCATCATGGTAAAAACTGGTAGGAATTGGAGAGCTGAGGTGGCAGTCAAACAGGCAGAAGCGAGGCTGAGACAAGGCGCCTTGGTACTGTGGCAGTAGGACGGGCAGGGTTTGATACTCATACAAGACCTCGTTTTGACAAAGCTCGGGGGAGAGAGAGATGCCGGCAGATCCGGGCAGAGGTGGAGGAGTAGCACCACAGTAGGACAGTGGCCATGCGCCAGCAAGGAGCTTGGACTAACTGGAACCAGGCATCTGCCCGGAAAATCACCTGGACAGAACTTTGGAAGTCAGAACCAGTGAGACTACAATTTCTGATTCAGTCAGTGTAAGATGTCCTACCCAGCCCATCCAATTTGCATTGTTGGGGTCTTGCAGAAAGTCCAGCATGCCCACTGTGCCTGGCAAAGATTCCTTGGGGCACATCCTAAGCTGCTGCTCAAGAGCCCTGGGAGAGGAGAGATTCACATGGCGCCATGACCAGGTGTTGAAGGCAGTAGCGGATACTATAGCGGATACTGCACTAGAATACAAGAGTGCAAACATCAGCTCCCAGCAAGGCAAAACATGACTTTTGTTAGGGCAGGGGAGAAAACGCAGGCCGAGCGGAAGACCTCAACTGGGCTGCTAGCCTCAGCTCGCGACTGGCAGCTCAATAATGACCTTGTGAGACAGCTGAAGTTTCCGGAGCACATTGTGATAACGACACTCAGGCCAAATTTAGTCTTAACATCTGACTTTTCAAAGCCAGTGGTGCTCTTGGAACTAACAGTCCCCTGGGAAGACCGCATAGGGGAAGCCCATGAGCGGAAGAGGGCCAAATACCTAGTGGGTCGGCAGAGGGAATGGATGGAAGGCCCGCTGTGAGCCTATCGGGGTGGGCTGGAGGGGATTTCCAGGGCAGTCTCTACACAGGGCACTCATGTTCCTTGACATCAGAGATTTGCAGCAAAGAAAAGCCACCAGGAAAATCACTGAAGCAGCAGAAAAAGTTTCAAGGTGGCTGTGGATCAAGAGGGGCGATCCATGGTGTGGCGTGCCGCTTAGACAGAAGCCGGGGACTGATCATCCCAGGTTGGGTCGCCCAGGTGAGGGGGTCATATTATCAATGACCCGAAACACCTGATGACCCTGGGTTCATCATTGATGATGTGTCCAAGTCGCACCATCTACATACAGATGGTGTTTCTCTAAACCAATAACAGTATTCTGAGAAATCTTGTTATCTTTGGATAACAAACCAGTACAATGTTAATCACCACTGTAAAAAGTGCTATTAATTAGTAAATATAGTCCTTAAATTGATTGTTTGACTTGTGCTGATCCAGTCTGCTACAACGCTGATAGAAAAATCCTTATTAATGCAAATATCATTGTAGTTAAGCTGGATTTGATTATATCTTGATTACTGTTTGCATGGACACTTTATATACATCAGATTATATTTATATTCATACTGTACCTATATGATGAGTTCATTGTCTTTGGCCATGGTGAGAGAAATTAATTTTACCTAACGTGTTACTATAAGGTCTTTTATTCTTATTTCCCGCTTTTTTCCACCAACTTGACATTATACATGAGAAACCTGACTCTCTGCTCACCCTTTCATGCAAATAAATTACTGGGACACCGGAATGGGTATAAAAAAGGGGCGTCGCCCTGCGTCTTAGTTCAGTCATTCTGTCTTCTTCACTACTAATATCTTCACCCTCTTGAGACCTTCACCGGTGTAGCTCTCCTCAATTTTGCCTTTTCCTTTAATTTGTTAATTTTTCTAAGTCGTTTGCTTTTTTGACTATCTGGAAGTACTACTCTATCTTACATATATTTTTATTGTCCCCCTCAAGGCGTCTACGGAATCAGCACAAAACAATCATTATGCACAGTGTTTAAACGCAAACGGGGTACTGTACGCATGGGGACGTGGCTACTATGTCCACGCCTTTACTGCCCGTTTATTCCAACAGTACCAAGCAATTATGTAACCAAATTTTAAGCGAGCCTTCGCAGGGTATGGCGTTGATCATACTCACGTAATTTCTGTTTCCAGCTCAACCTGCTCGGGCCAACAGAACCGCATGTTCAGCCTTTGCTTTATTGAACTCTGAGGAGATTGAGGACGTGGATGCTTTGGATCCTGTTTTAGAATAATCTGATTTATATGAGAAGTTTCAAATGATGTCCAGTGGTCCAACTGTTAACTGTGCAAAGTGTTCTCTTTTTCATGACCCCACCTTGTTCCTAAAATAATTCAGGTTCTTTATCTGGATTCAACCAGTCTGTGTGATCATATTCTTTTTCCTCCTCAGACACAAGCACTTGCATAGATTAATGAGCATTTTTAGATTCATGCACGGCTTCTTTAAACATTTCAAAATGGTCAGCGATGTCATCAACATTATTTTAATATTTATTTATTTAATCCTTCGTGTACAGACTCCAAGTTTGAGCCTCCGCGCTGCAGACAACGTCTCCAGCAGCACCTCAGCCTCAGCCGCGCCTTCTGGGACGTCACTCATTATTGACCATTAATTCCCACACTCCTTTCCTTTCCACCTATTTAATCCTTTGACGCTCCTGGGATTTCTTCATTGTCCTATAAAATCATTAAACACATCTTAACGCGGCCACGCATTCAATCATGATACTCGATCAGCTGATTTTACGCACGGTTCCGCTGGCCGCACTATGTCAGGATTTTCTTCTCCTGTTAAGTCTTTAGCCTTGATTTATGAGTTTTTATGGCGACTCTTTCGTCTTTCTCGCCGTTTTGGAAGAGGTTCGTGACTGTGATTTCATCAGCAACTATTCACGTATTCATCTATATATTCATGTATTCACCAAACATTCATTCTACCTGTGATGTCAACAGTATCTATACATGTATTTATCTATATACTCATGTATTCACCAAACATTCATGCTAAATGTGATGTCATCAGTATATATCCACAAATACATCCATATATTCATGTATTCCCTAAATATTTATTCTACAAGTGATTTAAGGAGTATCTATCCATTTATTCATCTACATATTCATGTGATCACCAAACATTCATTCTACATGCGATTTAGGAAGTATATATCCATGTATTCCTCTATATATTCATGTTTTCACCAAAAAATCATTCTACCTGTGATGTCAGCAGTATCTATCCATGATTTCATTTATATATTCATATTTTAAACAAACATTCAATCTACCTGTGATGTCATCAGTATCTATCCACAAATACATCCATATATTCATGTATTCCCTAAATATTTATTCTACAAGTGATATAGGGAGTATCTATCCATTTATTCATCTTCATATTCATGTGATCACCAAACATTCATTCTACATGTGATTTCAGGAGTATCTATCCATGTATTCGTCTATTTATTCAAGTATTCACCAAAAATTAATTCTAACTGTGATATCAGCAGTATCTACCCATTTAATTCATCAATATATTCATGTATTCACCAAACATTCATTCTACCTGTTATGTCAGCAGTATCTGTCCACGTATTCATCTATATATTCATGCATTCACCAAACATTTATTCTACCTGTGATGTCAGCAGTATCTATACATGTATTTATCTATATACTCATGTATTCAGCAAACATTCTCACAACATGTGATTTCAGTAATATCTATCCATATATTCATCGATATATTCATGTACTTTCCAAACATTCATTCTGCATGTGAAGTTAGCAGTATCTATCCATGTATTCATCTATATATTCATCTGATCACCAAAAATTCATTCTACCTGTGATGTCAGCAGTATCTGTCCACGTATTCTTATATATATTGATGTATTCATCTTTATATTGATGTATTCACCAGTCATCCTACATGTGATTCCAGCAATATCTTTCCCCGCATTCATCTATATATTCAGGTTTTCATCAAACATTCATTCTACCTTTGATATCAGCAGCATCTTTTCACGTATTCATGTATTTATTCATGTATTCATCAAACATTCCTTCTACCTGTCATGTCACCTGTATATCCATGTATTCATCTATAGATTTATGTTTTCACCAAACATTCATTCTACCTGTGATTTCAGCAGTATCTGTCATTCTATTCATGTATATATTCATGTATTCACCAAACATTTATGCTATCTGTGATGTCAACAGTATCTATACATGTATTCATCTATAGATTCATGTATTCACTAAACATTCATTCTACATTTCATGTCACCTGTATATCCACGTATTCATATATATTCATGTATTCACCAAACATTCATTCTACCTGTGATTTCAGCAGTATCTGTCATTCTATTCATGTATATATTCATGTATTCACCAAACATTTATGCTATCTGTGATGTCAACAGTATCTATACATGTATTCATCTATAGATTCATGTATTCACTAAACATTCATTCTACATTTCATGTCACCTGTATATCCACGTATTCATATATATTCATGTATTCACCAAACATTCATTCTACCTGTGATTTCAGCAGTATCTGTCATTGAATTCATCTATATATTCACCAAAAATGTATGCTATCTGTGATGTCTACAGTATCTTTACATGTATTCATCTCTATATTCATGTATTCAGCAAACATTAATGCTACCTGTGATATCAGCAGTATCTATCCATTTAATTCATCAATATATTCATGTATTCACCAAACATTCATTCTACCTGTGATGTCAGCAGTATCTGTCCACGTATTCATATGTACTCATGTGATCACCAAACATTCATTCTACCTGTGATGTCAGCAGTATCTTTCCACGTATTCATCTATATATTCATGTATTCACCAAACATTCATTCTACTTGTGATGTAAGCAGCATCCATACATGTATTCATCTATATGTTCACTTATTCACCAAACGTTCATTCTACCTGTGATGTCAGCAGTATTTATCCAAGTATTCATCTATATATTTATGTATTCACCAAACATTCATTCTAAATGTGATTTCAGGAGTATTTATCTATTTATTCATCTACATATTCATGTGATCACCAAAAATTCATTCTACATGTGATTTCAGGAGTATCTATCCATGTATTCCTCTATATATTCAAGTATTCACCAAATGTTCATTCTATCTATGATATCAGCAGTATCTACCCATGTATTGATCTTTATATTCATGTATTCAAACATTCATTTTACGTGTGATGTCAGTAATATCCCTCTACGTATTCATCTATATATTCATGTATTCATATTTATATTCCTGTATTCAGCAAACATTCATGCTACATATGACGTTAGCAGTATATATCCATGTATTTATCTATATATTCATGTATTCACCAAACATTCATTTTACCTGTGATGTCAGCAGTATCTGTCCAACTGCTTTTTCGGTTCTGGACCCTTGAAGCAGACTTTTTCATGAAACCAGCCAGGATTGCTCTTAACCTTTAATAGAATATCTTATCTCTACTCAACAAAGACCGGCTGACTCTCACAGATGTAATTTCTTCTGCCGATACAAGTAATGTCGTCCCAGGTCGTAATGCGCTTTCTCCACGTTAGCTTTTCGTACGGGCGAATGCCTATACAATCCTGTCCTTCCTTGTTGACGTCCCATGTGGCCACATAATTGTTGGGCTCGTGTATCCTCCAGAACACTGGCCGAGACGTGGCATTGATACCGTCGACCCAGTTGTAGTCACCCTCTCTCACCAGGTCACTCAGGCCGATCCAGGCTGCGTTGAAGTCCTTCAGGGCAATCTTGTTGTTGTCTACGTAGTTCAGAATCAGGTTCAGGAGGAACTTTTGGTCTTCGGTGTTCCGCACAACGGCCAGGTCTCCCTGAAACGTGTTACACTCCAAGCGGGCGTTCACCCAGTCCGCTGTTCCGACAGATAATTTGAAGCAGCGTGAATCGAACTCGACCCAGCCGGGCCGGCAGGCCAAACAGTCCATTGTGCCATTCTGACATTGCGACCAAAGGAACGAGAGTCTCTCTGCCGACAGGAGTCTACGAAACAACTGAATCTCTCGGACCATTCTGGTCCTGTCATTCTGTTCGGTGAGGATCTGCAGGACCATTCGTTTGTTCTCTACGGTAGTCTGGTCAAGTCTGTGCAGGGAATCGTTCAGTTGCCAGCTGAGTTCTGCGTACCTCTTCATGATGGGCCTGGGTTTCAGCAACTGAGCGTAAATCTCCCGCAGCTCCCCGATTTCCAAGCTCAAATCCAGGGCGGCGAAAGAGTAAAGGATGGCTTCACCGGTCAGAACGCAGAAAGAAAGCAGCAGCACTGTGATGCAGACATGTTGGCACCGGCACCGGTGAGTCGTCTCCGTCAGTGTTCTGCCGAGATAAAGCACACGGAGAGGTTCTGCTGAGAACAGGAGATTTAGAGGTACAGTGGGGCACAAACAACACGCCTACCATTTGTCTTCATGAATAATTCTTACGATTCATATATTTTCAGATTGTTTTATATCATGCTACTCCCATGTAGCCTCCAGCAGCACCACAAGGTCCAGTACAGACACTTCTGCGGTACCGAGGGAAAAAGATATGAGGGAATTTAAAATACGGCTCAGAAAAAGAAGGGAACTAATCCTCACAACAAACATCTACACTTAAACCCGGACATTAAGCCACCGATTCGAAGTTGGTTCAACCTTCGGAACTTGGACCTGTCCAGTTAGAAGGTGTAAATGGATTATGAATCAGTTTCTCCTGCTTTGGTTCTAGTGAATGGGCCACCAGGTGGACAGGAGAGACAACAGCAGGACAAACCCCAAAGGTTTTGGTTCTGCAGTTGGTGACCAACAACCATTCTTCTCCCCTCATCCTTCCTGTCAGATCTTCTCTAATTCTGCATTCTTCTGTTGTCCTTGTCTCAACTGGTACCATGATCATCATGATCATGCTGTTTTATCCCAGGGGATCCCTTTTAGGAGGTGCAGCTCCTCTGGGATTTAACATCCAGACGTGCCATCACGCTAGAAGGACCAGGAAGAGCTCTGCCAGATCCGTAAAAGGTGACCTCGAGCAGCTACTGGTGTGATGGTTCTGACCTAACTGTCAGAGTCTGGAGACGCCACAGTGAAGGTTCTGCTACATGACACATCCTCCAACAGGACCGCTCTTGGTTCTGGGTCAGTGATGGTCTGGGGAGGCAGATACTGTGAGGGTCTCACATACCCCTTTTCCACCAAAAAGTACCTGCTGCTAGTTCGGTACAGGTGCTAGGGCCAGTGCTTTGTTAGTTCAACTCATGCACCTCCTAACAACCTGTTCACGTTTCCACTCAAAAGGAGCCAAGTCAGAACCTTGCCATTACATTACATTGAGATCCATAGCTGAAAAAACAAACTTTTGTGATTAATTTTAAAAGATTATATCTATATTAAACTGCTAGTTTATAGGATGAATAGATCAATTGATAATATTGATGTTAATGGGATTTAAGAGTAGTATATTTGAACCAGTTGATAATATTACTGTTAATTTGATCTAAGAACAGGAAATGCAAAGCAACGCATATTATGGATGTTAATTGGATTTAAGAACAAGCAATGTGAACCAATTGATAATATTACTGTTAATGTGTATCAAGAACAAAAAAAGTGCAGCATTATAATATATTACTGTTAATGGGATTCAAAAACATGAATGTGAACCAGTTGATAATATTACTGTTAGTGTGATTTAGGAAGACTAAATCTGAAGTAGTTGATAATATTACTACATATGTAATTCAAGAGCAGTAAATGTGCAGCAGCTGATAATATTGATGTTAATGGGATTTAAGAATAGTAAAGTTGAACCAGTTGATAAGATTACTGTTAATTTGATCTAAGAACAGGAAATGCAAAGGAGTTCATATTAATGATGTTAATGTGATTTAAGAAATATTAATGTGAACCAATGGATAATATTACTTTTAATGTATATCAAGAACAGAAAAAGTACAGCATTTTATGATATTACTGTTAACGTGAATTAAGAACATTGAATGTGAACCATTTGATATTATTAATGTGAATATGATTCAAGAATAGTAACTGTGCAGCAGTTCATAATATTGATGTTAATGTGATTTAAAAACAGTTAATGTGAAAGCCTCTGGTAATATTAATGTTATTGTGACGCAAGAATAGCAAATGTCAAGCAGTTTATAATATTACTGTTTATGTGATTTAAAAACAGAAAATGTGAACCAGTTGATAATGTTGATGTTAATGTTTATTTAAAAACAGTACACGTGAACCAGTTGATAGCATTACTGTTAATTTGATTCAAGAATATTAAATGTGAACCAGTTGACATAACTGATGTTAATGTGATTGAAGAACAGTTAATTTGAACTAGTTGATATTATTACTCTTAATTTGATTCAAGAACAGATAATGTGCAGAATTTTTAAATATTATTGTTAATGTGATCTAAGTCAAGTTAAATTGAACCAGTTGATAATATTTCTGTTTATATGAATCAATTACAGTAAATGTGAACCAGTTGATAATATTTCAGTTAAATTGATTGAAAAACATTTAATGTGAACCAGTTGATAATATTACTGTTAGTGTCATTTAAGAAGATTAAATGTGAACCAGTTGATAATATTAGTATTAATGTCGTTCAAGAATAGTTAATGTTAACTAGTTGATATTACTGTTAATGTGATTCCGGAACAGTTAATGGGAACCAGTTGATAATATAACTGTTAATTTGAACTAATAACAGGGCATGCGAAAAATTAATAATATTACTGTTAATGTGATTTAAGAACAATAAATGTGAACCAGTTGATAATATTACTGTTAATTTTATCTAAGAACAAGAAATGCGAAGCAGTTCATAATATTGATGTTAATGTGAATTAAGAAAAATAAATTTGAACCAGTTGATAATATTACTGTTAATTTGATTCAAGAACATTAAATGTGAACCAGTTGATAATATTAATGTTATGTTATTCAAGAACAGTAAATGTGAACCAATTGATAATATTAGTGTTGTTGTGATATAATAACAGTAAATGTGAACCAGTTAATATTATTACTGTTAATTGGATCTAAGAACAGGAAATTCAAAGCAGTCCATAATATTCATTTTAATGTGATTTTAGAACATATAATGTGAACCAGTTCATAGTATTGATGATAATGTGATTCAATAACAGTATATGTGAACCAGTTGATAATATTGATCTTAATTTGATGTAAGAATAGGAAATGCGAAGCAGTTCATAATATTACTGTGTATGTGATCTAAGAACAGTAAATGTGAACCAATTGATAATATTACTGTTGTTGTCATTCAAGAACAGTAAATTTGAACAAGTCGATAATATTACTGTTAATTTGATTCAAGAACAGTAAATTTGAACCAGTTGATAATATTGATAGTAATGTTATTCAATATCTGTCATTGTCAACCATTTTATAATATTGATGTTAATGTGATCTAAGACAAGGCAATGTGAACCAGTTGATAATATTCGTTTTAATATGATCTAATAACAGGAAATGCGAAGCAGTTCATAATATTGATATTAATATGATTTAAGAACAAATAATGTGAAACCGTTAATAATATTATTGTTAGTGTGATTTAAGAACAGGAAATTTGAACAAGTTGATAATATTACTGTTAATTTGATCTAAGAACAGGAAATGTGAACCAGTTGGTAATATTGATGTTAATGTAATTCAAGAACAATTAATATGAACCAGTTGATAATATTGATGTTAATATGATTTGAGAACATATAATGTGAACCAGTTTATAATATTACTGTTAATTTGATTCATGAATAGTTAAAGTCCAGTATTTTATAATATTACCGTTAATGTGATCTAAGAACAGTAAATTTGAACCAGTTGATAATATTGATGTTGATGTGATTAAAGAACGGTTAATGTGAACCAAATGATAATATTGATGTTAATGTGATTCAAGAACAGTAAATGTGAACCAGTTGATAATATTTATGTTAATTTGATGTAAGAATAGGAAATGCGAAGCAGTTCATAATATTACTGTTAATGTGATCTAAGAACAGTAAATGTGAACCAATTGATAATATTACTGTTTTTGTGATATAATAACAGTAAATTTGAACCAGTTAATATTATTACTGTTAATTTGATCTAAGAACAGGAAATTCGAAGCAGTCCATAATATTCATTTTAATGTGATTTGAAAACATATAATGTGAACCAGTTTATAATATTACTGCAAATGTGATTCAAGAATAGTGAAAGTGCAGTATTTTCTAATATTAACATTAATGTGATCTAAGAATGGTAAATGTGAACCGGTTCATAATATTAATGTTAATGGGATTCAAGAACAGTAAATTTGAACAAATTGATATTATTGATAGTTATGTTATTCAATACCAGTAAATGTCAACCATATGATAATATTGATGTTAATGTGATCTAAGACAAGGAAATGTGAACCAGTTGATAATATTGACGTTATTGTTATTCAAGAACAATTAATTTGAACCAGTTGATAATGTTGATGTTAATGTGATTTGAGAACATATAATGTGAACCAGTTTATAATATTACTGTTAATTGGATTCATGAATAGTTAAAGTCCAGTATTTTATAATATTACTGTTAATGTGATCATAGAACAGTAAATGTGAACCAGTTCATAATATTGATGTTAATGTGATTCAAGAACAGTTAGTTTGAACCAGTTCATAATATAACTGATAATTTGATCTAAGAACAGGAAATGTGAAGCAGTTCATAATATTACTGTTAATGTGATCTATGAACAGTAAATGTGAACCAATATATAATATTACTGTTAGTCTGATTTAAAAACAGTAAATGTGAACCATTTGATAATATTGATGTTAATGGTATTTAATAACAGTACATTTGAACCAGTTGATAATATTACTGCAAATGTGATTCAAGAATAGTGAAAGTGCAGTATTTTCTAATATTAACATTAATGTGATCTAAGAACGGTAAATGTGAACCGGTTCATAATATTAATGTTATTGTGATTCAAGAACAGTTAATTTGAACCGGTTCATAATATTAATGTTAATGGGATTCAAGAACAGTAAATTTGAACAAGTTGATAATATTACTGTTAATTTGATTCAAGAACATTAAATGTGGACCAGTCGATAATATTGATAGTAATGTTATTCAATATCAGTAAATGTGAACCAATTGATAACCAGCTAATATTATTACTGTTAATTTGATCTAAGTACAGGAAATTCGAAGCAGTCCATAATATTTATTTTAATGTCATTTGAGAATATATTATCTGAACCAGTTTATAATATTACTGTTAATGTGATTCAAGAATAGTAAAAGTGCAGTAATTTATAATATTACCATTAATGTGATCTAAAAACGGTAAATGTGAACCGGTTCATAATATTAATGTTAATGGTATTCAAGAACAGTAAATTTGAACAGGTTGATAATATTACTGTTAATTTGATTCAAGAACAGTAAATGTGAACCACTTGATATTATTGATAGTAATGTTATTCAATATCAGTAAATGTCAACCATATGATAATATTGATGTTAATGAGATGTAAGACAAGGAAATGTGAACCAGTTGATAATATTAATGTTAATGTGATCTAAGAACAGGAAATGCGAAGCATTTCATAATATTGATATTAATATGATTTAAGAACAAATAATGTGAAACCGTTAATAATATTATTGTTAGTGTGATTTCAGAACAGGAAATTTGATCAAGTTGATAATATTACTGTTAATTTGATCTAAGAACAGGAAATGTGAACCAGTTGGTAATATTGATGTTAATGTGATTAAAGAACGGTTTATGTTGATAATATTACTGTCAAAGTGATTCGAGAACAGTTAATTTGAAACACTTGATAATATGAATATTAATGACATTTACGATCAGTCAATTTGAACAAATTGATAATATTACTGTTAATTTGATCTAAGAAAAGGAAATGCGAAGCAGTTCATAATGTTGATGTTAATGTGATTTGAGAACATATAAGGTGAACCAGTTTATAATATTACTGTTAATGTGATAAAGAATAGTAAAAGTGCAGTATTGTATAATATTACCGTTAATGTGATCTAAGAACAGTAAATGTGAACCAGGTCATAATATTGATGTTAATGGCATTCAAGAACAGTAAATTTGAACCAGTTGATAATTTTGTTAATGTGATCTAAAAACACTAAATGTGAACCAGTTGATAATATGAATGTTAATGGGTTTAAAAAAAGGTAAATGTGAAGCAATTCATAATATGGATTTAATGGGATTCAAGAAAAGTAAATGTGAACCACTTGATAATATTACTGTTTGTGTTATTTACAAATTTGAATCTAGTTGATAATACTACTGTTAATTTGATTCAAAAACAGTAAATATGAACCAATTGATATTATTGATGTTAATGGGTTTAAAAAACAGTAAATGCGATGCAGTTCATAATATTGATGTTAATGGGATTCAAGAACAATAAATGTGAACCTCTTGATAATATTACTGTTAGTGTTTTTCAAGAAATACAAATTTGAACCAGTTGATAATTCTACTATTAATTTGATATAAAAACAGGAAATGCGAAGCAGTTCATAATATTGATATTAATATGATTTAAGAACAAATAATGTGAAACCGTTAATAATATTATTGTTAGTGTGATTTAAGAACAGTAAATTTGAACCAGTTGAAAATACTACTGTTAATTTGATTCAAGAACAGTAAATGTGAAGCAGTTGATAATATTAATAATAATGTTATTCAATATCAGTAAATGTCAACCATTTGATAATATTGATGTTAATTTGATGTAAGAATAGGAAATGCGAAGCAGTTTATAATATTACTGTTAATGTGATCTAAGAACAGTTAATGTGAACAAATTGATAATATTACTGTTGTTGTGATATAATAACAGTAAATTTTAACCAGTTATTATTATTACTGTTAATTTGATCTAAGAACAGGAAATTCGAAGCAGTCCATAATATTCATTTTAATGTGATCTGAGAACATATAATGTGAACCAGTTAATAATATTACTGTTAATGTGATCTAAGAACAGGAATCGCGAAGCAGTTCATAATATTGATATTAATATGATTTAAGAACCAATAATGTGATACCGTTAATAATATTATTGTTAGTGTGATTTAAGAACAGGAAATTCGAACCAGTTGTTAATATTGATGTTAATGTTATTCAAGAACAATTAATTTGAACCAGTTGATAATATTGATGTTAATGTGATTAAAAAATAATTTATATTGATAATATTACTGTTAAAGTTTTTCAAGAACAGTTAATTTGAAATACTGGATAATATGAATATTAATGGGATTTAAGATCCGTCAATTTGAACAAATTGATAATATTACTGTTAATTTTATCTAAGAAAAGGAAATGCGAAGCAGTTCATAGTGTTGATGTTAATGTGATTTGAGAACATATAAGGTGAACAAGTTCATAATATTATTGTTAATGTGATTAAAGAATAGTAAAAGTGCAGTATTGTATAATATTACCGTTAATGTGATCTAAGAACAGTACATTTGAACCAGTAGATAATTCTGTTAATGTGATCTAAGAACCCTAAATGTGAACCAGTTGATAATATTACTGTTAATGTGATTCAATAACAGATAATGTGAATCACTTGATGATATTACTGTTTGTGTTATTTAAGAAATTCAAATTTCAACCAGTTGATAATATTGATGTTAATAGGATTGAAGACCAGTAAATTTGAATCAGTTGATATTATTACTGTTAATGTAATTCAAGAACAGTTAATGAGAACCAGTCGATAATATTGAAGTTAATGGGATTCAAGAAAATTATGTGTGAACCAGTCGATAATATTACTATTAATTTGATTCAAGAATAGTTAATGTGAACCAGTTGATAATATTGATGTTAATGGGATCTAAGAAGAGTAAATGTGAATCAGTTGATAATATTGGTTTTAATAGGATTGAAGAACAGTAAATGTGAATCAGTTAATAATATTACTGTCAATGTGATTTAAAAACAGCAAATGTGAATGAGTTTATATTACTGATAATGTGATCTAGCAACAGTAAATAACCAGTTGATCATATTGATGTTAATAGGATTTAAAAACAGTAAATTTGAATCAGTTGATATTATTACTTATAATGGAATTTAAGAACAGTTAATTTGAACAAGTTCATAATATTACTGTTAATTTGATCTAAGAAAAGGAAATGCGAAGCAGTTGATAAGATTGATGTTATCGGATTCAAGAACCACTTGATAATATGAATGTTAATGGGTTTAAAAAACAGTCCATAATATGTGGATCAGTTAATATTTTTGTATTTAATGTGATTTGAGAACATATAATGTTAACCAGTTCATAATATTACTGTTAATGTGATTCAAGAATAGTAAAAGTGCAGTATTTTATAATATTACCATTTATGTGATCTAAGAACGGTAAATGTGAACCAGTTCATAATATTGATGTTAATGGGATTTGAGAACCGTACATTTGAACAAGTTTATAATATTATTGTTAATTTTATTCAAGAACATTAAATTTGAACCAGTTGATAATTCTGTTAATGTGATTTAAGACAAGCAAATGTGAACCAGTTGATATTAATGTTAACGTGATCTAAAAACAGTAAATGTGAACAAGTTGATAATATTGATGTTAATTAGATTGAAGAACAGTTAATGTGAACCAGTTGATAACATTGAAGTTAATGGGATTTAGAAAACAGAAAATGTGAAGCAGTTGATATTATTGATTTTAATGTGAGTCAAGAATAGATAATTTCAACCATTTAATAATATTGATGTTAATGTGATCTAAGAATAGTAATTATGAATCAGATGAGGATATTGATGTTAATCTGATTTAAGGACAGTTAATGGGAACCAGTTGATAATATTGATTCTAATAGGATTGAAGAACAGTAAATGTGAACCCGTTGATAATATTACTATTAATTTTGGTTCAGGAATAGTTAATGTAAACCAGTTGATAATCTTGATGTTAATGGGTTCTAAGACCAGTAAAAGTGAGCCAGTTAATAATATTGATTTAAATGTGATATAAGAACAGTACATTTGAACCAGTTGATAATATTACTGTCAATGTGATTTAAAAACAGTAATTGTGAACAAGTTGATATTACTGTTAATGTGATCTAAGAACAGTAAATAACCAGTTGATAATATTGATTTAAATGTAAAATAAGAACAGTACATGTGAACCAGTTGATAATATTACCTTGAATATTATTTAAGAACAGTAAATGTGCAGCAGTTGATAATATTAATGTTAATTTGATCAAAGAACAGTTAATGAGAACCAGTCAATAATATTAATGTTACTGGGATTTAAGAACAGTAAATGTGAACCAGTTCATAAGATTGATTTTAATGGGATTTAAAAACAGTAAATGTGAACCCGTTGATAATATTACTATCTATTTTATTCAATAATAGTAAATGTGAACCAGTTGATAATATTGATGTTATTGGGTTTTAAGAACAGTAAATTTGAACCAGTTGATATTTCTGTTAATGTGATCTAAGAACAGTACATGTGAAACAGATGATAATATTGATATTAATAGGATTGAGGGAAAGTAAATTTGAATCAGTAGACATTATTACTGTTAATGTAATTCAAGAACAGTTAATGAGAACCAGTCGATAATATTGATGTAAACAGGCTTCAAGAACAGTAAGTGTGAACCTGTTGATAAGATTGATGTTAATGGGATTTAAGAACAGTAAATGTGAATCAGTTGATAATATTACTATTAGATTGATTAAAGAATGAATAATGTGAACCAGTTGATAATATTGATGTTGATGGGATCTAAGAACAGTAAATGTGAACCAGATGGTAATATTGATGATAATGGGTTCTTAGAACATTGAATTTGAACCAGTTGATAATATTACTGTTAATGTGATTCAAGAACAGTAAATGTGAACCAGTTGATAATATTACTATCTATTTGATTCAATAATAGTTAATGTGAACCAGTTGATAATATTGATGTTATTGTGATCTAAGAACAGTATATGTGAACCAGATGGTAATATTGATGATAATGGGTTCTTGGAACAGTGAATTTGAAACAGTTGATAATATTACTGTCAATGTGATTTAAGAACAATAAATGTGAACCAGTTGATAATATTACTATTAATTTGATTCAAATATGATTAATGTGAACCAGTTGATAATATTGATGTTGATGGGATCTAAGAACATTAAATTTGAACCAGTTGATATTACTGTTAATATGATCTAAGAACAGTAAATAACCAGTTGAACATATCGATGTTAATAGGATTTAAGAACAGTAAATTTGAATCAGTTGATATTAATACTGTTAATTTGATTTCAAGAATGATTAATGTGAACCAGTTGATAATCTTGATGTTGATGGGATCTAAGAACAGTAAACGTGAACCAGTTGATAATATTGATTTAAACGTGATATAAGAACAGTAAATGTGAACCAGTTGATAATATTGACGTTAATGGGTTTTAAGAACAGTAAATTTGAACCAGTTGATATTTCTGTTAATATGATCTAAGAACAGTACATGTGAAACATATGATAATATTGATATTAATGGGATTGAAGAACAGTAAATTTGAATCAGTAGATATTATTACTGTTAATGAAATTCAAGAACAGTTAATAAGAACCAGTCGATAATATTGATGTAAACAGGCTTCAAGAACAGTAAGTGTGAACCAATTGATAAGATTGATGTGAATGGGATTTAAGAACAATAAATGTGAACCAGTTGATAATATTACTATTAATTTGATTAAAGAATGATTAATGTGAACCAGTTGATAATATTGATGTTGATGGGATCTAAGAACAGTAAACGTGAACCAGTTTATAATATTGATTTTAATAGGATTGAAGAACAGTAAATGTGAACCAGTTGATAACATTACTGTCAATGTGATTTAAAAACATTAAATTTGAACCAGTTGATATTACTGTTAATGTGATCTAAGAACAGTAAATGTGAACCAGTTAATAATATTACTATCTATGTGATTCAATAATAGTAAATGTGAACCAGTTGATAATATTGATGTCAACAGGATTGAAGAACAGTTAACGTGAACCAATTGATAACAATGATGTTAATGGGATTTAAGAACAGAAAATGTAAACAAGTTGATAATATTACTATCTATATGATTCAATAATAGTTAATGTGAACCAGTTGATAATATTGATTTAAATGTGATATAAGAACAGTCCATTTGAACCAGTTGATAATATTACTGTCAATGTGATTTAAAAACATTAAATTTGAACCAGTTGATATTACTCTTAATTTGATCTAAGAACAGTAAATGTGAACCAGTTAATAATATTTCTATCTATTTGATTCAATAATAGTAAATGTGAACCAGTTGATAATATTGATGTTAATGTGATCTAAGAACAGTAAATGTGACCCAGTTGATAATATTGATGTTAATGGGATCTAAGACGAGTAAATGTGAACCAGTTGATGATATTGATTTTAATAGGATTGAAGAAAAGTAAATGCGAACCAGTTGATAACATTACTGTCAATGTTATTTAAAAACAGTAAATGTTAACTAGTTGATATTACTGTTAATGTGATCTAAGAACAGTAAATATGAACCAGTTGATAATATTACTGTCAATGTGATTTAAAAACAGTAAATGTGAAAGAGTTGATATTAATGTTAATGTGATCTAAGAACAGTAAATAACCAGTCGATAATGTTGATGTTAATGGGATTCAAGAACAGTAAGTGTGAACCAGTTGATAATATTGATGTTAATGTGATTTAAAAACAGTAAATGTGAATGAGTTGATATTACTGTTAATGGGATCTAACAACAGTAAATAACTAGTTGATCATATTGATGTTAATGTGATTTAAAAACAGTAAAAATGAGCCAGTTAATAGTTTTGATTTAAATGTTATATAAGAACAATACATGTGAACCAGTTGATAATATTACCTTGAATATTATTTAAGAACAGTAAATGTGCAGCAGTTCATAATATTAATGTTAATGTGGTCAAAGAACAGTTAATGAGAACCAGTCAATAATATTGATGTTAATCAATATGGTTCCCATTTACTGTTCTTAGATCCCCAGTTGATAATATTGATTCTAATAGGATTGAATCGATGTTAATAGGTTTGAGGAATAGTAAATTTGAATCAGTTGATATTATTACTGTTAATGTAATTCAAGAACAGTTAATGAGAACCAGTCGATAATATGGATGTTAATGGGATCAATAACAATATGTGTGAACCAGTTGATAATATTATTATTAATTTGATTCAAGAATAGATAATGTTAACCAGTTGATAAAATTGATGTTAATGGGTTTGAAGAACAGTAAATTTGAATCAGTTGATATTATTAGTGTTAATTTGATTCCAGAATAGTTAATGAGAACCAGTCGATAATATTGATGTTAATGGGATTCAAGAACAGTAAGTGTGAACCAGTTGATAATATTGATGTTAATAGGATTGAAGAACAGTAAGATTGAACCAGTTGATAATATTATTATTAATTTGATTCAAGAATAGTTAATGAGAACCAGTCGATAATATTGATGTTAATGGTAATCAAGAAAAGTAAGTGTGAACATTTGATAATATTGATGTTAATGGGATTTAAGAACAGTAAGATTGAACCAGTTGATCATATTACAATTTATTTGATTCAAGAATAGTTAATGTGAACCAGTTGATAATATTACTGTTAATGTGATCCAAGAACAGTAAATAACCAGTTGATCATATTGATGTTAATAGAATTTAAGAACAGTAAATTTGAATCAGTTGATATTATTACTGTTAATGTGATTCAAGAACAGTTAATGGGAACCAGTTGATAATATTACCGTAAATATGAGCTAAGAACAGTAAATGTGAACCAGTTGATAATATTGATGTTAATAGGGTTGAAGAACAGTAAATTTGAATCAGTTGATATTATTACTGTTAATTTAATTCAATTATAGTTAATCAGAACCAGTCAACAATATTGATGTTAATGGGATTCAAGAACAGTAAGTGTGAACCAGTTGATAATATTGATGTAAATAGGATTGAGGAATAGTACATTTGAATCAGTTAATATTATTACTGTTAATGTAATTCAAGAACAGTTAATGAGAACCAGTTGATAATATTGATGTAAATGGGATTGAAGAACAGAAAGATTGAACCAGTTAATATTACTGTAAATGTGATCTAAGAACAGTAAATGTGAACCAGTTAATAATATTACTATCTATGTGATTCAATAATAGTAAATGTGAACCAGTTGATAATATTGATGTCAACAGGATTGAAGAACAGTTAACGTGAACCAATTGATAACAATGATGTTAATGGGATTTAAGAACAGAAAATGTAAACAAGTTGATAATATTACTATCTATATGATTCAATAATAGTTAATGTGAACCAGTTGATAATATTGATTTAAATGTGATATAAGAACAGTCCATTTGAACCAGTTGATAATATTACTGTCAATGTGATTTAAAAACATTAAATTTGAACCAGTTGATATTACTCTTAATTTGATCTAAGAACAGTAAATGTGAACCAGTTAATAATATTTCTATCTATTTGATTCAATAATAGTAAATGTGAACCAGTTGATAATATTGATGTTAATGTGATCTAAGAACAGTAAATGTGACCCAGTTGATAATATTGATGTTAATGGGATCTAAGACGAGTAAATGTGAACCAGTTGATGATATTGATTTTAATAGGATTGAAGAAAAGTAAATGCGAACCAGTTGATAACATTACTGTCAATGTTATTTAAAAACAGTAAATGTTAACTAGTTGATATTACTGTTAATGTGATCTAAGAACAGTAAATATGAACCAGTTGATAATATTACTGTCAATGTGATTTAAAAACAGTAAATGTGAAAGAGTTGATATTAATGTTAATGTGATCTAAGAACAGTAAATAACCAGTCGATAATGTTGATGTTAATGGGATTCAAGAACAGTAAGTGTGAACCAGTTGATAATATTGATGTTAATGTGATTTAAAAACAGTAAATGTGAATGAGTTGATATTACTGTTAATGGGATCTAACAACAGTAAATAACTAGTTGATCATATTGATGTTAATGTGATTTAAAAACAGTAAAAATGAGCCAGTTAATAGTTTTGATTTAAATGTTATATAAGAACAATACATGTGAACCAGTTGATAATATTACCTTGAATATTATTTAAGAACAGTAAATGTGCAGCAGTTCATAATATTAATGTTAATGTGGTCAAAGAACAGTTAATGAGAACCAGTCAATAATATTGATGTTAATCAATATGGTTCCCATTTACTGTTCTTAGATCCCCAGTTGATAATATTGATTCTAATAGGATTGAATCGATGTTAATAGGTTTGAGGAATAGTAAATTTGAATCAGTTGATATTATTACTGTTAATGTAATTCAAGAACAGTTAATGAGAACCAGTCGATAATATGGATGTTAATGGGATCAATAACAATATGTGTGAACCAGTTGATAATATTATTTTTAATTTGATTCAAGAATAGATAATGTTAACCAGTTGATAAAATTGATGTTAATGGGTTTGAAGAACAGTAAATTTGAATCAGTTGATATTATTAGTGTTAATTTGATTCCAGAATAGTTAATGAGAACCAGTCGATAATATTGATGTTAATGGGATTCAAGAACAGTAAGTGTGAACCAGTTGATAATATTGATGTTAATAGGATTGAAGAACAGTAAGATTGAACCAGTTGATAATATTATTATTAATTTGATTCAAGAATAGTTAATGAGAACCAGTCGATAATATTGATGTTAATGGTAATCAAGAAAAGTAAGTGTGAACATTTGATAATATTGATGTTAATGGGATTTAAGAACAGTAAGATTGAACCAGTTGATATTTCTGTTAATGTGATCTAAGAACATCAAATCTGAACCAGTTGATCATATTACTATTTATTTGATTCAAGAATAGTTAATGTGAACCAGTTGATAATATTACTGTTAATGTGATCCAAGAACAGTAAATAACCAGTTGATCATATTGATGTTAATAGAATTTAAGAACAGTAAATTTGAATCAGTTGATATTATTACTGTTAATGTGATTCAAGAACAGTTAATGGGAACCAGTTGATAATATTACCGTAAATATGAGCTAAGAACAGTAAATGTGAACCAGTTGATAATATTGATGTTAATAGGGTTGAAGAACAGTAAATTTGAATCAGTTGATATTATTACTGTTAATTTAATTCAATTATAGTTAATCAGAACCAGTCAACAATATTGATGTTAATGGGATTCAAGAACAGTAAGTGTGAACCAGTTGATAATATTGATGTAAATAGGATTGAGGAATAGTACATTTGAATCAGTTAATATTATTACTGTTAATGTAATTCAAGAACAGTTAATGAGAACCAGTTGATAATATTGATGTAAATGGGATTGAAGAACAGAAAGATTGAACCAGTTAATATTACTGTAAATGTGATCTAAGAACAGTAAATGTGAACCAGTTAATAATATTACTATCTATGTGATTCAATAATAGTAAATGTGAACCAGTTGATAATATTGATGTCAACAGGATTGAAGAACAGTTAACGTGAACCAATTGATAACAATGATGTTAATGGGATTTAAGAACAGAAAATGTAAACAAGTTGATAATATTACTATCTATATGATTCAATAATAGTTAATGTGAACCAGTTGATAATATTGATTTAAATGTGATATAAGAACAGTCCATTTGAACCAGTTGATAATATTACTGTCAATGTGATTTAAAAACATTAAATTTGAACCAGTTGATATTACTCTTAATTTGATCTAAGAACAGTAAATGTGAACCAGTTAATAATATTTCTATCTATTTGATTCAATAATAGTAAATGTGAACCAGTTGATAATATTGATGTTAATGTGATCTAAGAACAGTAAATGTGACCCAGTTGATAATATTGATGTTAATGGGATCTAAGACGAGTAAATGTGAACCAGTTGATGATATTGATTTTAATAGGATTGAAGAAAAGTAAATGCGAACCAGTTGATAACATTACTGTCAATGTTATTTAAAAACAGTAAATGTTAACTAGTTGATATTACTGTTAATGTGATCTAAGAACAGTAAATATGAACCAGTTGATAATATTACTGTCAATGTGATTTAAAAACAGTAAATGTGAAAGAGTTGATATTAATGTTAATGTGATCTAAGAACAGTAAATAACCAGTCGATAATGTTGATGTTAATGGGATTCAAGAACAGTAAGTGTGAACCAGTTGATAATATTGATGTTAATGTGATTTAAAAACAGTAAATGTGAATGAGTTGATATTACTGTTAATGGGATCTAACAACAGTAAATAACTAGTTGATCATATTGATGTTAATGTGATTTAAAAACAGTAAAAATGAGCCAGTTAATAGTTTTGATTTAAATGTTATATAAGAACAATACATGTGAACCAGTTGATAATATTACCTTGAATATTATTTAAGAACAGTAAATGTGCAGCAGTTCATAATATTAATGTTAATGTGGTCAAAGAACAGTTAATGAGAACCAGTCAATAATATTGATGTTAATCAATATGGTTCCCATTTACTGTTCTTAGATCCCCAGTTGATAATATTGATTCTAATAGGATTGAATCGATGTTAATAGGTTTGAGGAATAGTAAATTTGAATCAGTTGATATTATTACTGTTAATGTAATTCAAGAACAGTTAATGAGAACCAGTCGATAATATGGATGTTAATGGGATCAATAACAATATGTGTGAACCAGTTGATAATATTATTATTAATTTGATTCAAGAATAGATAATGTTAACCAGTTGATAAAATTGATGTTAATGGGTTTGAAGAACAGTAAATTTGAATCAGTTGATATTATTAGTGTTAATTTGATTCCAGAATAGTTAATGAGAACCAGTCGATAATATTGATGTTAATGGGATTCAAGAACAGTAAGTGTGAACCAGTTGATAATATTGATGTTAATAGGATTGAAGAACAGTAAGATTGAACCAGTTGATAATATTATTATTAATTTGATTCAAGAATAGTTAATGAGAACCAGTCGATAATATTGATGTTAATGGTAATCAAGAAAAGTAAGTGTGAACATTTGATAATATTGATGTTAATGGGATTTAAGAACAGTAAGATTGAACCAGTTGATATTTCTGTTAATGTGATCTAAGAACATCAAATCTGAACCAGTTGATCATATTACTATTTATTTGATTCAAGAATAGTTAATGTGAACCAGTTGATAATATTACTGTTAATGTGATCCAAGAACAGTAAATAACCAGTTGATCATATTGATGTTAATAGAATTTAAGAACAGTAAATTTGAATCAGTTGATATTATTACTGTTAATGTGATTCAAGAACAGTTAATGGGAACCAGTTGATAATATTACCGTAAATATGAGCTAAGAACAGTAAATGTGAACCAGTTGATAATATTGATGTTAATAGGGTTGAAGAACAGTAAATTTGAATCAGTTGATATTATTACTGTTAATTTAATTCAATTATAGTTAATCAGAACCAGTCAACAATATTGATGTTAATGGGATTCAAGAACAGTAAGTGTGAACCAGTTGATAATATTGATGTAAATAGGATTGAGGAATAGTACATTTGAATCAGTTAATATTATTACTGTTAATGTAATTCAAGAACAGTTAATGAGAACCAGTTGATAATATTGATGTAAATGGGATTGAAGAACAGAAAGATTGAACCAGTTAATATTACTGTAAATGTGATCTAAGAACAGTAAATGTGAACCAGTTGATAATATTGATGTTAATAGGATTGAAGAAAAGTAAATTTGAACCAGTTGATAATATTGATTTTAATAGGATTGAAGAACAGTAAATTTGAATCAGTTGATATTATTACTGTTAATTTAATTCAAGAATAGTTAATGAGAACCAGTCGATAATGTTGATATTAATGTAATTCATGAAGAGTTAATGAGAACCAGTCGATAAACTGGATGTTAATTGGATCAAGAACAATATGTGTGAACCAGTTATTAATATTATTATTAATTTGATTCAAGAATAGATAAAGTGAACGAGTTGATATTACTATTAATGTGATCTAAGAACAGTAAATGTGAACCAGTTGATCATATTGATGTAAATAGGATGGAAGAAAAGTAAATTTGAATCAGTTGATATTATTACTGTTAATGTGATTCAAGAAGAGTTAATGGGAACCAGTTGATAATATTACCGTAAATATGATCTAAGAACAGTAAATGTGAACCAGTTGATAATATTGATGTTAATTGGGTTGAAGAACAGTAAATTTGAATCAGTTGATATTATTACCGTTAATTTAATTCAAGAATAGTTAATCAGAACCAGTCGATAATATTGATGTAATGGGATTCAAGAACAGTAAGTGTGAACCAGTTGATAAGATTGATGTTATTGCAATTTAAGAACAGTAAGATTAAACCAGTTAATGTTACTGTAAATGTGATCTAAGAACAGTAAATTTGAACCAGTTGATAATATTGATGTTAATAGGATTGAAGAACAGTAAATTTGAATCAGGTGATATTATTACTGTTAATGTAATTCAAGAATAGTTAATGAGAACCAGTGGATAATATTGATGTTAATTGGATTCAAGAACAGTAAATCTGAACCAGTTGATCATATTACTATTTATTTGATTCAAGAATAGTTAATGTGAACCAGTTGATAATATTTCTGTTAATGTGATCTAAGAACAGTAAATGTGAACCAGATGATAATATTGATATTAATAGGATTGAAGAACAGTAAATTTGAATCAGTTGATATTATTACTGTTAATGTACTTCAAGAACAGTTAATGAGAACCGGTCGATATTATGGATGTTAATGGGATCAAGAACAATATGTGTGAACAAGTTGATAATATTACTTTTAATTTGATTTCAGAATAGATACTGTGAACCAGTTGATAAAATTGATGTTAATGGGATTTAAGAACAGTAAATTTGAATCAGTTGATATTATTAGTGTTACTTTAATTCAAGAATAGTTAATGAGAACCAGTCGATAATATTGATGTAAATAGGATGGAAGAAAAGTAAATTTGAATCAGTTGATATTATTACTGTTAATGTGATTCAAGAACAGTTAATGGGAACCAGTTGATAATATTACCGTAAATATGATCTAAGAACAGTAAATGTGAACCAGTTGATAATATTGATGTTAATTGGGTTGAAGAACAGTAAATTTGAATCAGTTGATATTATTACCGTTAATTTAATTCAAGAATAGTTAATCAGAACCAGTCGATAATATTGATGTAATGGGATTCAAGAACAGTAAGTGTGAACCAGTTGATAAGATTGATGTTATTGCAATTTAAGAACAGTAAGATTAAACCAGTTAATATTACTGTAAATGTGATCTAAGAACAGTAAATTTGAACCAGTTGATAATATTGATGTTAATAGGATTGAAGAACAGTAAATTTGAATCAGGTGATATTATTACTGTTAATGTAATTCAAGAACAGTTAATGAGAACCAGTGGATAATATTGATGTTAATTGGATTCAAGAACAGTAAGTGTGAACCAGTTGATATTTCTGTTAATGTGATCTAAGAACAGTAAATCTGAACCAGTTGATCATATTACTATTTATTTGATTCAAGAATAGTTAATGTGAACCAGTTGATAATATTTCTGTTAATGTGATCTAAGAACAGTAAATGTGAACCAGATGATAATATTGATATTAATAGGATTGAAGAACAGTAAATTTGAATCAGTTGATATTATTACTGTTAATGTACTTCAAGAACAGTTAATGAGAACCGGTCGATAATATGGATGTTAATGGGATCAAGAACAATATGTGTGAACCAGTTGATAATATTACTTTTAATTTGATTTCAGAATAGATACTGTGAACCAGTTGATAAAATTGATGTTAATGGGATTTAAGAACAGTAAATTTGAATCAGTTGATATTATTAGTGTTAATTTAATTCAAGAATAGTTAATGAGAACCAGTCGATAATATTGATGTAAATAGGATGGAAGAAAAGTAAATTTGAATCAGTTGATATTATTACTGTTAATGTGATTCAAGAACAGTTAATGGGAACCAGTTGATAATATTACCGTAAATATGATCTAAGAACAGTAAATGTGAACCAGTTGATAATATTGATGTTAATTGGGTTGAAGAACAGTAAATTTGAATCAGTTGATATTATTACCGTTAATTTAATTCAAGAATAGTTAATCAGAACCAGTCGATAATATTGATGTAATGGGATTCAAGAACAGTAAGTGTGAACCAGTTGATAAGATTGATGTTATTGCAATTTAAGAACAGTAAGATTAAACCAGTTAATATTACTGTAAATGTGATCTAAGAACAGTAAATTTGAACCAGTTGATAATATTGATGTTAATAGGATTGAAGAACAGTAAATTTGAATCAGGTGATATTATTACTGTTAATGTAATTCAAGAACAGTTAATGAGAACCAGTGGATAATATTGATGTTAATTGGATTCAAGAACAGTAAGTGTGAACCAGTTGATATTTCTGTTAATGTGATCTAAGAACAGTAAATCTGAACCAGTTGATCATATTACTATTTATTTGATTCAAGAATAGTTAATGTGAACCAGTTGATAATATTTCTGTTAATGTGATCTAAGAACAGTAAATGTGAACCAGATGATAATATTGATATTAATAGGATTGAAGAACAGTAAATTTGAATCAGTTGATATTATTACTGTTAATGTACTTCAAGAACAGTTAATGAGAACCGGTCGATAATATGGATGTTAATGGGATCAAGAACAATATGTGTGAACGAGTTGATAATATTACTTTTAATTTGATTTCAGAATAGATACTGTGAACCAGTTGATAAAATTGATGTTAATGGGATTTAAGAACAGTAAATTTGAATCAGTTGATATTATTAGTGTTAATTTAATTCAAGAATAGTTAATGAGAACCAGTCGATAATATTGATGTAAATAGGATGGAAGAAAAGTAAATTTGAATCAGTTGATATTATTACTGTTAATGTGATTCAAGAACAGTTAATGGGAACCAGTTGATAATATTACCGTAAATATGATCTAAGAACAGTAAATGTGAACCAGTTGATAATATTGATGTTAATTGGGTTGAAGAACAGTAAATTTGAATCAGTTGATATTATTACCGTTAATTTAATTCAAGAATAGTTAATCAGAACCAGTCGATAATATTGATGTAATGGGATTCAAGAACAGTAAGTGTGAACCAGTTGATAAGATTGATGTTATTGCAATTTAAGAACAGTAAGATTAAACCAGTTAATATTACTGTAAATGTGATCTAAGAACAGTAAATTTGAACCAGTTGATAATATTGATGTTAATAGGATTGAAGAACAGTAAATTTGAATCAGGTGATATTATTACTGTTAATGTAATTCAAGAACAGTTAATGAGAACCAGTGGATAATATTGATGTTAATTGGATTCAAGAACAGTAAGTGTGAACCAGTTGATATTTCTGTTAATGTGATCTAAGAACAGTAAATCTGAACCAGTTGATCATATTACTATTTATTTGATTCAAGAATAGTTAATGTGAACCAGTTGATAATATTTCTGTTAATGTGATCTAAGAACAGTAAATGTGAACCAGATGATAATATTGATATTAATAGGATTGAAGAACAGTAAATTTGAATCAGTTGATATTATTACTGTTAATGTACTTCAAGAACAGTTAATGAGAACCGGTCGATATTATGGATGTTAATGGGATCAAGAACAATATGTGTGAACCAGTTGATAATATTACTTTTAATTTGATTTCAGAATAGATACTGTGAACCAGTTGATAAAATTGATGTTAATGGGATTTAAGAACAGTAAATTTGAATCAGTTGATATTATTAGTGTTAATTTAATTCAAGAATAGTTAATGAGAACCAGTCGATAATATTGATGTAAATAGGATGGAAGAAAAGTAAATTTGAATCAGTTGATATTATTACTGTTAATGTGATTCAAGAACAGTTAATGGGAACCAGTTGGTAATATTACCGTAAATATGATCTAAGAACAGTAAATGTGAACCAGTTGATAATATTGATGTTAATTGGGTTGAAGAACAGTAAATTTGAATCAGTTGATATTATTACCGTTAATTTAATTCAAGAATAGTTAATCAGAACCAGTCGATAATATTGATGTAATGGGATTCAAGAACAGTAAGTGTGAACCAGTTGATAAGATTGATGGTATTGCAATTTAAGAACAGTAAGATTAAACCAGTTAATATTACTGTAAATGTGATCTAAGAACAGTAAATTTGAACCAGTTGATAATATTGATGTTAATAGGATTGAAGAACAGTAAATTTGAATCAGGTGATATTATTACTGTTAATGTAATTCAAGAACAGTTAATGAGAACCAGTGGATAATATTGATGTTAATTGGATTCAAGAACAGTAAGTGTGAACCAGTTGATATTTCTGTTAATGTGATCTAAGAACAGTAAATCTGAACCAGTTGATCATATTACTATTTATTTGATTCAAGAATAGTTAATGTGAACCAGTTGATAATATTTCTGTTAATGTGATCTAAGAACAGTAAATGTGAACCAGATGATAATATTGATATTAATAGGATTGAAGAACAGTAAATTTGAATCAGTTGATATTATTACTGTTAATGTACTTCAAGAACAGTTAATGAGAACCGGTCGATATTATGGATGTTAATGGGATCAAGAACAATATGTGTGAACCAGTTGATAATATTACTTTTAATTTGATTTCAGAATAGATACTGTGAACCAGTTGATAAAATTGATGTTAATGGGATTTAAGAACAGTAAATTTGAATCAGTTGATATTATTAGTGTTAATTTAATTCAAGAATAGTTAATGAGAACCAGTCGATAATATTGATGTAAATAGGATGGAAGAAAAGGAAATTTGAATCAGTTGATATTATTACTGTTAATGTGATTCAAGAACAGTTAATGGGAACCAGTTGATAATATTACCGTAAATATGATCTAAGAACAGTAAATGTGAACCAGTTGATAATATTGATGTTAATTGGGTTGAAGAACAGTAAATTTGAATCAGTTGATATTATTACCGTTAATTTAATTCAAGAATAGTTAATCAGAACCAGTCGATAATATTGATGTAATGGGATTCAAGAACAGTAAGTGTGAACCAGTTGATAAGATTGATGTTATTGCAATTTAAGAACAGTAAGATTAAACCAGTTAATATTACTGTAAATGTGATCTAAGAACAGTAAATTTGAACCAGTTGATAATATTGATGTTAATAGGATTGAAGAACAGTAAATTTGAATCAGGTGATATTATTACTGTTAATGTAATTCAAGAACAGTTAATGAGAACCAGTGGATAATATTGATGTTAATTGGATTCAAGAACAGTAAGTGTGAACCAGTTGATATTTCTGTTAATGTGATCTAAGAACAGTAAATCTGAACCAGTTGATCATATTACTATTTATTTGATTCAAGAATAGTTAATGTGAACCAGTTGATAATATTTCTGTTAATGTGATCTAAGAACAGTAAATGTGAACCAGATGATAATATTGATATTAATAGGATTGAAGAACAGTAAATTTGAATCAGTTGATATTATTACTGTTAATGTACTTCAAGAACAGTTAATGAGAACCGGTCGATATTATGGATGTTAATGGGATAAAGAACAATATGTGTGAACCAGTTGATAATATTACTTTTAATTTGATTTCAGAATAGATACTGTGAACCAGTTGATAAAATTGATGTTAATGGGATTTAAGAACAGTAAATTTGAATCAGTTGATATTATTAGTGTTAATTTAATTCAAGAATAGTTAATGAGAACCAGTCGATAATATTGATGTAAATAGGATGGAAGAAAAGGAAATTTGAATCAGTTGATATTATTACTGTTAATGTGATTCAAGAACAGTTAATGGGAACCAGTTGATAATATTACCGTAAATATGATCTAAGAACAGTAAATGTGAACCAGTTGATAATATTGATGTTAATTGGGTTGAAGAACAGTAAATTTGAATCAGTTGATATTATTACCGTTAATTTAATTCAAGAATAGTTAATCAGAACCAGTCGATAATATTGATGTAATGGGATTCAAGAACAGTAAGTGTGAACCAGTTGATAAGATTGATGTTATTGCAATTTAAGAACAATAAGATTAAACCAGTTAATATTACTGTAAATGTGATCTAAGAACAGTAAATTTGAACCAGTTGATAATATTGATGTTAATAGGATTGAAGAACAGTAAATTTGAATCAGGTGATATTATTACTGTTAATGTAATTCAAGAACAGTTAATGAGAACCAGTGGATAATATTGATGTTAATTGGATTCAAGAACAGTAAGTGTGAACCAGTTGATATTTCTGTAAATGTGATCTAAGAACAGTAAATCTGAACCAGTTGATCATATTACTATTTATTTGATTCAAGAATAGTTAATGTGAACCAGTTGATAATATTTCTGTTAATGTGATCTAAGAACAGTAAATGTGAACCAGATGATAATATTGATATTAATAGGATTGAAGAACAGTAAATTTGAATCAGTTGATATTATTACTGTTAATGTACTTCAAGAACAGTTAATGAGAACCAGTCGATATTATGGATGTTAATGGGATCAAGAACAATATGTGTGAACCAGTTGATAATATTACTTTTAATTTGATTTCAGAATAGATACTGTGAACCAGTTGATAAAATTGATGTTAATGGGATTTAAGAACAGTAAATTTGAATCAGTTGATATTATTAGTGTTAATTTAATTCAAGAATAGTTAATGAGAACCAGTCGATAATATTGATGTAAATAGGATGGAAGAAAAGTAAATTTGAATCAGTTGATATTATTACTGTTAATGTGATTCAAGAACAGTTAATGGGAACCAGTTGATAATATTACCGTAAATATGATCTAAGAACAGTAAATGTGAACCAGTTGATAATATTGATGTTAATTGGGTTGAAGAACAGTAAAATGAATCAGTTGATATTATTACCGTTAATTTAATTCAAGAATAGTTAATCAGAACCAGTCGATAATATTGATGTAATGGGATTCAAGAACAGTAAGTGTGAACCAGTTGATAAGATTGATGTTATTGCAATTTAAGAACAGTAAGATTAAACCAGTTAATATTACTGTAAATGTGATCTAAGAACAGTAAATTTGAACCAGTTGATAATATTGATGTTAATAGGATTGAAGAACAGTAAATTTGAATCAGGTGATATTATTACTGTTAATGTAATTCAAGAACAGTTAATGAGAACCAGTGGATAATATTGATGTTAATTGGATTCAAGAACAGTAAGTGTGAACCAGTTGATATTTCTGTAAATGTGATCTAAGAACAGTAAATCTGAACCAGTTGATCATATTACTATTTATTTGATTCAAGAATAGTTAATGTGAACCAGTTGATAATATTTCTGTTAATGTGATCTAAGAACAGTAAATGTGAACCAGTTGATAATATTACTATTAATTTGATTCAAGAATAGTTAATGAGAACCAGTCGATAATATTTATCTTAATGGGAAACAAGAACAATATGTGTGAACCAGTTGATAATATTATTATTAATTTGATTCAAGAATAGATAAAGTGAACCAGTTGATAAAATTGATGTTAATGGGATTTAAGAACAGTAAATGTGAACCAGATGATAATATTGATATTAATAGGATTAAAGAACAGTAAATTTGAATCAGTTGATATTATTACTGTTAATGTACTTCAAGAACAGTTAATGAGAACCGGTCCATAATATGGATGTTAATGGGATCAAGATCAATATGTGTTAACCAGTTGATAATATTACTTTTAATTTGATTTCAGAATAGATACTGTGAACCAGTTGATAAAATTGATGTTAATGGGATTTAAGAACAGTAAATTTGAATCAGTTGATATTATTAGTGTTAATTTAATTCAAGAATAGTTAATGAGAACCAGTCCATAATATTGATGTAAATAGGATGGAAGAACAGTAAATTTGAATCAGTTGATATTATTACCGTTAATTTAATTCAATAATACTTAATCAGAACCATTTGACAATATCGATGTTAATAGGATTGAGGAATAGTAAATTTGAATCAGTTGATATTATTACTGTTAATGTAATTCAAGAACAGTTAATGAGAACCAGTAGATAATATTGATGTAAATGGGATCGAAGAACAGTAAGTGTGAACCAGTTGATTAGATTGATGTTAATGGAATTTAAGAACAGTAAGATTGAACCAGTTGATATTTCTGTTAATGTGATCTAAGAACAGTAAATGTGAACCAGATGATAATATTGATATTAATAGGATTGAAGAACAGTAAATTTGAATCAGTTGATATTATTACTGTTAATGTAATTCAAGAACAGTTAATGAGAATCAGTAGATAATATTGATGTAAATGCAATTTAAGAACAGTAAGATTGAACCAGTTAATATTACTGTAAATGTGATCTAAGAACAGTAAATGTGAACCAGATGATAATATTGATATTAATAGGATTGAAGAACAGTAAATTTGAATCAGTTGATATTATTACTGTTAATGTAATTCAAGAACAGTTAATGAGAACCAGTCGATAATATGGATGTTAATGGGATCAATAACAATATGTGTGAACCAGTTGATAATATTATTATTAATTTGATTCAAGAACAGTAAGTGTGAACCAGATGATTAGATTGATGTTATTGCAATTTAAGAACAGTAAGATTGAACCAGTTAATATTACTGTAAATGTGATCTAAGAACAGTAAATTTGAACCAGTTGATAATATTGATGTTAATAGGATTGAAGAACAGTAAATTTGAATCAGGTGATATTATTACTGTTAATGTAATTCAAGAACAGTTAATGAGAACCAGTCGATAATATTGATGTTAATTGGATTCAAGAACAGTAAGTGTGAACCAGTTGATATTTCTGTTAATGTGATCTAAGAACAGTAAATCTGAACCAGTTGATCATATTACTATTTATTTGATTCAAGAATAGTTAATGTGAAGCAGTTGATAATATTTCTGTTAATGTGATCTAAGAACAGTAAATGTGAACCAGATGATAATATTGATATTAATAGGATTGAAGAACAGTAAATTTGAATCAGTTGATATTATTACTGTTAATGTACTTCAAGAACAGTTAATGAGAAACGGTCGATAATATGGATTTTAATGGGATCAAGAACAATATGTGTGAACCAGTTGATAATATTACTTTTAATTTGATTTCAGAATAGATACTGTGAACCAGTTGATAAAATTGATGTTAATGGGATTTAAGAACATTAAATTTGAATCAGTTGATATTATTAGTGTTAATTTAATTAAAGAATAGTTAATGAGAACCAGTCAATAATATTGATGTAAATAGGATGGAAGAAAAGTAAATTTGAATCAGTTGATATTATTACCGTTAATTTAATTCAATAATACTTAATCAGAACCAGTCGATAATATTGATGTTAATAGGATTGAGGAATAGTAAATTTGAATCAGTTGATAATATTACTGTTAATGTAATTCAAGAACAGTTAATGAGAACCAGTCGATAATATTGATGTTAATGGGATCAATAACAATATGTGTGAACCAGTTGATAATATTATTATTAATTTGATTCAAGAAGAGATAATGTGAACCAGTTGATAATATTACTATTAATTTGATTCAAGAATAGATAATGTTAACCAGTTGATAAAATTGATGTTAATGGGATTGAAGAACACTAAATTTGAATCAGTTGATATTATTAGTGTTAATTTGATTCCAGAATAGTTAATAAGAACCAGTCGATAATATTGATATTAATGGGATTCAAGAACAGTAAGTGTGAACCAGTTGATAATATTGATGTTAATAGGATTGAAGAACAGTAAGATTGAACCAGTTGATAATATTATTATTAATTTGATTCATGAATAGTTAATGAGAACCAGTCGATAATATTGATGTAATGGGATTGAAGAACAGTAAATTTGAATCAGTTGATATTATTACTGTTAATGTAATTCAAGAGCAGTTAATGAGAAAAAGTCGATAATATTGATGTAAATGGGATTCAAGAACTGTAAATGTGAACCAGTTGATAATATTGATGTTAATAGGATTGAAGAACAGTAAATTTGAATCAGTTGATATTATTACTGTTAATGTAATTCAAGAACAGTTAATGAGAACCAGTCGATAATATGGATGTTAATGTGATTTAAAAACAGTAAATGTGAACTAGTTAGTATTACTGTCAATTTGATCTAAGAACAGTAAATAAACAGTTGATCATATTGATGTTATTAGAATTTAAGAATAGTAAATTTGAATCAGTTGATATTATTACTGTTAATGTAATTCAAGAACAGTTAATGAGAACCAGTCGATAATATGGATGTTAATGGGATCAAGAACAATATGTGTGAATCAGTTGATAATATTATTATTAATTTGATACAAGAATAGATAATGTGAACCAGTTGATAATATTACTATTAATTTGATTCAAGAATAGATAATGTGAACCAGTTGATAAAATTGATGTTGATGGGATTTAAGAACAGTAAATGTGAACTAGTTGATAATATTACTGTCAATGTGATTTAAAAACAGTAAATGTGAACGAGTTGATATTACTGTTAATGTGATCTAAGAACAGTAAATAAACAGTCGATAATATTGATGTTAATGGGATTCAAGAACAGTAAGTGTGAACCAGTTGATAAGATTGATGTTAAAGGGATTTAAGAACAGTAAATTTGAACCAGTTGATATTTCTGATAATGTGATCTAAGAACAGTAAATCTGAACCAGTTGATCATATTACTATTTATTTGATTCAAGAATAGTTAATGTGAACCAGTTGATAATATTTCTGTTAATGTGATCTAAAAACAGTAAATGTGAACCAGATGATAATATTGATATTAATAGGATTGAAGAACAGTAAATTTGAATCAGTTGATATTATTACTGTTAATGTAATTCAAGAACAGTTAATGAGAACCGGTCGATAATATGGATGTTAATGGGATCAAGAACAATATGTGTGAACCAGTTGATAATATTACTTTTAATTTGATTTCAGAATAGATACTGTGAACCAGTTGATAAAATTGATGTTAATGGGATTTAAGAACAGTAAATTTGAATCAGTTGATATTATTAGTGTTAATTTAATTCAAGAATAGTTAATGAGAACCAGTCGATAATATTGATGTAAATAGGATGGAAGAAAAGTAAATTTGAATCAGTTGATATTATTACTGTTAATGTGATTCAAGAACAGTTAATGGGAACCAGTTGATAATATTACCGTAAATATGATCTAAGAACAGTAAATGTGAACCAGTTTATAATATTGATGTTAATTGGGTTGAAGAACAGTAAATTTGAATCAGTTGATATTATTACTGTTAATTTAATTCAAGAATAGTTAATCAGAACCAGTCGATAATATTGATGTAATGGGATTCAAGAACAGTAAGTGTGAACCAGTTGATAAGATTGATGTTATTGCAATTTATGAACAGTAAGATTAAACCAGTTAATATTACTGTAAATGTGATCTAAGAACAGTAAATTTGAACCAGTTGATAATATTGATGTTAATAGGATTGAAGAACAGTAAATTTGAATCAGGTGATATTATTACTGTTAATGTAATTCAAGAACAGTTAATGAGAACCAGTCGATAATATTGATGTTAATTGGATTCAAGAACAGTAAGTGTGAACCAGTTGATATTTCTGTTAATGTGATCTAAGAACAGTAAATCTGAACCAGTTGATCATATTACTATTTATTTGATTCAAGAATAGTTAATGTGAAGCAGTTGATAATATTTCTGTTAATGTGATCTAAGAACAGTAAATGTGAACCAGATGATAATATTGATATTAATAGGATTGAAGAACAGTAAATTTGAATCAGTTGATATTATTACTGTTAATGTACTTCAAGAACAGTTAATGAGAAACGGTCGATAATATGGATGTTAATGGGATCAAGAACAATATGTGTGAACCAGTTGATAATATTACTTTTAATTTGATTTCAGAATAGATACTGTGAACCAGTTGATAAAATTGATGTTAATGGGATTTAAGAACAGTAAATTTGAATCAGTTGATATTATTAGTGTTAATTTAATTCAAGAATAGTTAATGAGAACCAGTCGATAATATTGATGTAAATAGGATGGAAGAAAAGTAAATTTGAATCAGTTGATATTATTACCGTTAATTTAATTCAATAATACTTAATCAGAACCAGTCGATAATATTGATGTTAATGGGAATCAAGAAAAGTAATTGTGAACCATTTGATAATATCGATGTTAATAGGATTGAGGAATAGTAAATTTGAATCAGTTGATAATATTACTGTTAATGTAATTCAAGAACAGTTAATGAGAACCAGTCGATAATATTGATGTTAATGGGATCAATAACAATATGTGTGAACCAGTTGATAATATTATTATTAATTTGATTCAAGAAGAGATAATGTGAACCAGTTGATAATATTACTATTAATTTGATTCAAGAATAGATAATGTTAACCAGTTGATAAAATTGATGTTAATGGGATTGAAGAACACTAAATTTGAATCAGTTGATATTATTAGTGTTAATTTGATTCCAGAATAGTTAATGAGAACCAGTCGATAATATTGATATTAATGGGATTCAAGAACAGTAAGTGTGAACCAGTTGATAATATTGATGTTAATAGGATTGAAGAACAGTAAGATTGAACCAGTTGATAATATTATTATTAATTTGATTCAAGAATAGTTAATGAGAACCAGTCGATAATATGGATGTTAATGTGATTTAAAAACAGTAAATGTGAACTAGTTAGTATTACTGTCAATTTGATCTAAGAACAGTATATAAACAGTTGATCATATTGATGTTATTAGAATTTAAGAATAGTAAATTTGAATCAGTTGATATTATTACTGTTAATGTAATTCAAGAACAGTTAATGAGAACCAGTCGATAATATGGATGTTAATGGGATCAAGAACAATATGTGTGAATCAGTTGATAATATTATTATTAATTTGATACAAGAATAGATAATGTGAACCAGTTGATAATATTACTATTAATTTGATTCAAGAATAGATAATGTGAACCAGTTGATAAAATTGATGTTGATGGGATTTAAGAACAGTAAATGTGAACTAGTTGATAATATTACTGTCAATGTGATTTAAAAACAGTAAATGTGAACGAGTTGATATTACTGTTAATGTGATCTAAGAACAGTAAATAAACAGTCGATAATATTGATGTTAATGGGATTCAAGAACAGTAAGTGTGAACCAGTTGATAAGATTGATGTTAAAGGGATTTAAGAACAGTAAATTTGAACCAGTTGATATTTCTGATAATGTGATCTAAGAACAGTAAATCTGAACCAGTTGATCATATTACTATTTATTTGATTCAAGAATAGTTAATGTGAACCAGTTGATAATATTTCTGTTAATGTGATCTAAAAACAGTAAATGTGAACCAGATGATAATATTGATATTAATAGGATTGAAGAACAGTAAATTTGAATCAGTTGATATTATTACTGTTAATGTAATTCAAGAACAGTTAATGAGAACCGGTCGATAATATGGATGTTAATGGGATCAAGAACAATATGTGTGAACCAGTTGATAATATTACTTTTAATTTGATTTCAGAATAGATACTGTGAACCAGTTGATAAAATTGATGTTAATGGGATTTAAGAACAGTAAATTTGAATCAGTTGATATTATTAGTGTTAATTTAATTCAAGAATAGTTAATGAGAACCAGTCGATAATATTGATGTAAATAGGATGGAAGAAAAGTAAATTTGAATCAGTTGATATTATTACTGTTAATGTGATTCAAGAACAGTTAATGGGAACCAGTTGATAATATTACCGTAAATATGATCTAAGAACAGTAAATGTGAACCAGTTGATAATATTGATGTTAATTGGGTTGAAGAACAGTAAATTTGAATCAGTTGATATTATTACTGTTAATTTAATTCAAGAATAGTTAATCAGAACCAGTCGATAATATTGATGTAATGGGATTCAAGAACAGTAAGTGTGAACCAGTTGATAAGATTGATGTTATTGCAATTTAAGAACAGTAAGATTAAACCAGTTAATATTACTGTAAATGTGATCTAAGAACAGTAAATTTGAACCAGTTGATAATATTGATGTTAATAGGATTGAAGAACAGTAAATTTGAATCAGGTGATATTATTACTGTTAATGTAATTCAAGAACAGTTAATGAGAACCAGTCGATAATATTGATGTTAATTGGATTCAAGAACAGTAAGTGTGAACCAGTTGATATTTCTGTTAATGTGATCTAAGAACAGTAAATCTGAACCAGTTGATCATATTACTATTTATTTGATTCAAGAATAGTTAATGTGAAGCAGTTGATAATATTTCTGTTAATGTGATCTAAGAACAGTAAATGTGAACCAGATGATAATATTGATATTAATAGGATTGAAGAACAGTAAATTTGAATCAGTTGATATTATTACTGTTAATGTACTTCAAGAACAGTTAATGAGAAACGGTCGATAATATGGATGTTAATGGGATCAAGAACAATATGTGTGAACCAGTTGATAATATTACTTTTAATTTGATTTCAGAATAGATACTGTGAACCAGTTGATAAAATTGATGTTAATGGGATTTAAGAACAGTAAATTTGAATCAGTTGATATTATTAGTGTTAATTTAATTCAAGAATAGTTAATGAGAACCAGTCGATAATATTGATGTAAATAGGATGGAAGAAAAGTAAATTTGAATCAGTTGATATTATTACCGTTAATTTAATTCAATAATACTTAATCAGAACCAGTCGATAATATTGATGTTAATGGGAATCAAGAAAAGTAATTGTGAACCATTTGATAATATCGATGTTAATAGGATTGAGGAATAGTAAATTTGAATCAGTTGATAATATTACTGTTAATGTAATTCAAGAACAGTTAATGAGAACCAGTCGATAATATTGATGTTAATGGGATCAATAACAATATGTGTGAACCAGTTGATAATATTATTATTAATTTGATTCAAGAAGAGATAATGTGAACCAGTTGATAATATTACTATTAATTTGATTCAAGAATAGATAATGTTAACCAGTTGATAAAATTGATGTTAATGGGATTGATGAACAGTAAATTTGAATCAGTTGATATTATTAGTGTTAATTTGATTCCAGAATAGTTAATGAGAACCAGTCGATAATATTGATGTTAATGGGATTCAAGAACAGTAAGTGTGAACCAGTTGATAATATTGATTTTAATAGGATTGAAGAACAGTAAGATTGAACCAGTTGATAATATTATTATTAATTTGATTCAAGAATAGTTAATGAGAACCAGTCGATAATATTGATGTAATGGGATTGAAGAACAGTAAATTTGAATCAGTTGATATTATTACTGTTAATGTAATTCAAGAGCAGTTAATGAGAACCAGTCGATAATATTGATGTAAATGGGATTCAAGAACAGTAAATATGAACCAAATGATAATATTGATGTTAATAGGATTGAAGAACAGTAAATTTGAATCAGTTGATATTATTACTGTTAATCTAATTCAAGAACAGTTAATGAGAACCAGTCGATAATATGGATGTTAATGTGATTTAAAAACAGTAAATGTGAACTAGTTAATATTACTGTCAATTTGATATAAGAACAGTAAATAAACAGTTGATCATATTGATGTCATTAGAATTTAAGAATAGTGAATTTGAATCAGTTGATATTATTACTGTTAATGTAATTCAAGAACAGTTAATGAGAACCAGTCGATAATATGGATGTTAATGGGATCAAGAACAATATGTGTGAATCAGTTGATAATATTATTATTAATTTGATACAAGAATAGATAATGTGAACCAGTTGATAATATTACTATTAATTTGATTCAAGAATAGATAATGTGAACCAGTTGATAAAATTGATGTTGATGGGATTTAAGAACAGTAAATGTGAACTAGTTGATAATATTACTGTCAATGTGATTTAAAAACAGTAAATGTGAACGAGTTGATATTACTGTTAATGTGATCTAAGAACAGTAAATAAACAGTCGATAATATTGATGTTAATGGGATTCAAGAACAGTAAGTGTGAACCAGTTGATAAGATTGATGTTAAAGGGATTTAAGAACAGTAAATTTGAACCAGTTGATATTTCTGTTAATGTGATCTAAGAACAGTAAATCTGAACCAGTTGATCATATTACTATTTATTTGATTCAAGAATAGTTAATGTGAACCAGTTGATAATATTTCTGTTAATGTGATCTAAAAACAGTAAATGTGAACCAGATGATAATATTGATATTAATAGGATTGAAGAACAGTAAATTTGAATCAGTTGATATTATTACTGTTAATGTAATTCAAGAGCAGTTAATGAGAACCAGTCGATAATATTGATGTAAATGGGATTCAAGAACAGTAAATGTGAACCAGTTGATAATATTGATGTTAATAGGATGGTAGAGCAGTACATTTGAATCAGTTGATATTATTACTGTTAATTTAATTCAATAATACTTAATGGGAACCCGTCGATAATATTGATGTTAATGGGATTCAAGAACAGTAAGTGTGAACCAGTTGATAATATTGATGTTTATAGGATTGACGAACAGTAAATTTGAATCAGTTGATATTATTACTGTTAATGTAATTCAAGAGCAGTTAATGAGAACCAGTCGATAATATTGATGTAAATGGGATTCAAGAACAGTAAATGTGAACCAGTTGATAATATTGATGTTAATAGGATGGTAGAACAGTAAATTTGAATCAGTTGATATTATTATTGTTAATTTAATTCAATAATACTTAATGGGAACCCGTCGATAATATTGATGTTAATGGGATTCAAGAACAGTAAGTGTGAACCAGTTGATAATATTGATGTTTATAGGATTGACGAACAGTTAATTTGAATCAGTTGATATTATTACCGTTAATGTAATTCATGAACAGTTAATGAGAACCAGTTGATAATATGGATGTTAATGGGATTTAAGAACAGTAAGATTGAACCAGTTGATATTACTGTTAATGTGATCTAAGAACAGTAATAGTGAACCAGTTGATAATATTGATATTAATAGGATTGAAAAACAGTAAATTTGAACCAGTTGATATTTCTGTTAATGTGATCTAAGAACAGTAAATCTGAACCAGTTGATAATATTGATGTTAATAGGATTGAAGAACAGTAAATTTGAATCAGTTGATATTACCGTTAATGTACTTCAAGAACAGTTAATGAGAACCAGTCGATAATATGGATATTAATGGGATCAAGAACAATATGTGTGAACCAGTTGATAATATTACTTTTAATTTGATTCAAGAATAGATACTGTGAACCAGTTGATAAAATTGATGTTAATGGGATTTAAGAACAGTAAATTTGAATCAGTTGATATTATTACTGTTAATGTAATTCAAGAACAGTTAATGAGAACCAGTCGATAATATTGATGTTAATTGGATTCATGAACGGTAAGTGTGAACCAGTTGATATTTCTGTTAATTTGATCTAAGAACAGTAAATCTGAACCAGTTGATCATATTACTATTTATTTGATTCAAGAATAGTTAATGTGAAGCAGTTGATAATATTGATGTTATTGGGATTCAAGAACAGTAAGTGTGAACCAGTTGATAATATTATTATTAATTTGATTCAAGAATAGATAATGTGAACCAGTTGATAATATTACTATTAATTTGATTCAAGAA
The DNA here is from genome assembly GCA_037951165.1 of Lophius americanus. Lineage (NCBI taxonomy): Eukaryota > Metazoa > Chordata > Actinopteri > Lophiiformes > Lophiidae > Lophius > Lophius americanus. Next base: position 546,636 of record JBBDHG010000319.1, read on the forward strand.
TAGTTAATGTGAACCAGTTGATAAAATTGATGTTAATGGGATTTAAGAACAGTAAATGTGAACCAGTTGATAATATTGATTTTAATAGGATTGAAGATCAGTAAATATGAAGCAGTTGATAATATTACTGTTAATTTAATTCAAGAATAGTTACTCAGAACCAGTCGATAATATTGATGTAAATGGGATTGAAGAACAGTAAGTGTGAACCAGTTGATGAGATTGATGTTAAAGGAATTTAAGAACAGTAAGATTGAACCAGTTAATATTACTGTAAATGTGATCTAAGAACAGTAACTGTGAACCAGTTGATAATATTGATGTTAATGGGATAAAGAACAACATGTGTGAACCAGTTGATAATATTACTTTTAATTTGATTCGAATAGTTAATGACAACCAGTCGATAATATTGATGTAAATAGGATGGAAGAACAGTAAATTTGAATCAGTTGATATTATTACTGTTAATGTAATTCAAGAACATTTAATGAGAACCAGTCGCTAAAATATTCATGTAAATTGTATTAAAGAACAGTAAATATAAACCAGTTGATAATATTGATGTTAATAGGATGGAAGAACAGTAAATTTGAATCAGTTGATATTATTACTGTTAATTTAATTCAATAATACTTAATGAGAACCAGTCGATAATATTGATGTAAATAGGATGGAAGAACAGTAAATTTGAACCAGTTAATATTACTGTAAATGTGATCTAAGAACAGTAAATTTGAACCAGTTGATAATATTGATGTTAATTGGATTCAAGAACGGTAAGTGTGAACCAGTTGATATTTCTGTTAATGTGATCAAAGAACAGTAAATCTGAACCAGTTGATCATATTACTATTTATTTGATTCAAGAATAGTTAAGGTGAACCAGTTGATAATATTTCTGTTAATGTGATCTAAAAACAGTAAATGTGAACCAGTCGATAATATGGATGTTAATGGGATCAATAACAATATGTGTGAACCAGTTGATAATATTATTATTAATTTGATTAAAGAATAGATAATGTGAACCAGTCGATAATATTACTATTTATTTGATTTAAGAATAGATAATGTTAACCAGTTGATAAAGTTGATGTTAATGGGATTTAAGAACAGTAAATTTCAATCAGTTGATATTATTACTGTTAATTTAATTCAAGAATAGTTAATGAGAACCAGTCGATAATATTGATGTTAATGGGATTCAAGAACAGTAAGTGTGGACCAGTTGATAAGATTGATGTTAATGGGATTTAAGAATAGTTAATTTGAATCAGTTGATATTATTACTGTTAATGTAATTCAAGAACATTTAATGTGAACCAGTTGATAATATTACTATTAATTTGATTCAAGAATAGTTAATGTGAAGCAGTTGATAATATTGATGTTAATGGGAATCAAGAACAATATGTGTGAACCAGTTGATAATATTATTATTAATTTGATTCAAGAATAAATAAAGTGAACCAGTTGATAAAATTGATGTTAATGGGATTTAAGAACAGTAAATGTGAACCAGTTGATAATATTGATTTTAATAGGATTGAAGATCAGTAAATATAAACCAGTTGATAATATTACTGTTAATTTAATTCAAGAATAGTTAATCAGAACCAGTCGATAATATTGATGTTAATGGGATTCAAGAACAGTAAGTGTGAACCAGTTGATAATATTGATGTAAATAAGATTGACGAATAGTAAATTTGAATCAGTTGATATTATTACTGTTAATGTGATTCAAGAACAGTTAATGGGAACCAGTTGATAATATGGATGTTAATGGGATCAAGAACAATATGTGTGAACCAGTTGATAATATTATTATTAATTTGATTCAAGAATAGATAAAGTGAACCAGTTGATAAAATTGATGTTAATGGGATTTAAGAACAGTAAATGTGAACCAGTTGATAATATTGATTTTAATAGGATTGAAGATCAGTAAATATGAAGCAGTTGATAATATTACTGTTAATTTAATTCAAGAATAGTTAATCAGAACCAGTCGATAATATTGATGTAAATGGGATTGAAGAACAGTAAGTGTGAACCAGTTGATGAGATTGATGTTAAAGGAATTTAAGAACAGTAAGATTGAACCAGTTAATATTACTGTAAATGTGATCTAAGAACAGTAACTGTGAACCAGTTGATAATATTACTTTTAATTTGATTCGAATAGTTAATGACAACCAGTCGATAATATTGATGTAAATAGGATGGAAGAACAGTAAATTTGAATCAGTTGATATTATTACTGTTAATTTAATTCAATAATACTTAATGAGAACCAGTCGCTAAAATATTCATGTAAATGGTATTAAAGAACAGTAAATATAAACCAGTTGATAATATTGATGTTAATAGGATGGAAGAACAGTAAATTTGAATCAGTTGATATTATTACTGTTAATTTAATTCAATAATACTTAATGAGAACCAGTCGATAATATTGATGTAAATAGGATGGAAGAACAGTAAATTTGAACCAGTTAATATTACTGTAAATGTGATCTAAGAACAGTAAATTTGAACCAGTTGATAATATTGATGTTAATTGGATTCAAGAACGGTAAGTGTGAACCAGTTGATATTTCTGTTAATGTGATCAAAGAACAGTAAATCTGAACCAGTTGATAATATTTCTGTTAATGTGATCTAAAAACAGTAAATGTGAACCAGATGATAATATTGATATTAATAGGACTGAAGAACAGTAAATTTGAATCAGTTGATATTATTACTGTTAATGTAATTCAAGAACAGTTAATGAGAACCAGTCGATAATATGGATGTTAATGGGATCAATAACAATATGTGTGAACCAGTTGATAATATTATTATTAATTTGATTAAAGAATAGATAATGTGAACCAGTCGATAATATTACTATTTATTTGATTTAAGAATAGATAATGTTAACCAGTTGATAAAGTTGATGTTAATGGGATTTAAGAACAGTAAATTTCAATCAGTTGATATTATTACTGTTAATTTAATTCAAGAATAGTTAATGAGAACCAGTCGATAATATTGATGTTAATGGGATTCAAGAACAGTAAGTGTGAACCAGTTGATAAGATTGATGTTAATGGGATTTAAGAACGGTAAATTTGAACCAGTAGATATTTCTGTTAATGTGATCTAAGAACAGTAAATCTGAACCAGTTGATCATATTAGTATTTATTTGATTCAAGAATAGTTAATGTGAACCAGTTGATAATATTGATGTTAATAGGATTGAAGAACAGTAAATTTGAATCAGTTGATATTTCTGTTAATGTGATCTAAGAACAGTAAATCTGAAACAGTTGATCATATTACTATTTATTTGATTCAAGAATAGTTAATGTGAACCAGTTGATAATATTTCTGTTAATGGGATCTGAGAACAGTAAATGTGAACCAGTTGATAATATTGATGTTATTGGGTTTAAGAAAAGTAAATTTGAATCAGTTGGTATTATTACTGTTAATTGGATTCAAACACGGTAAGTGTGAACAAGTTGATATTTCTGTTAATGTGATCTAAGAACAGTAAATCTGAACCAGTTGACCATATTACTATTTATTTGAATCAAGAATAGTTAATGTGAACCAGTTGATAATATTTCTGTTAATGTGATCTAAGAACAGTAAATGTGAACCAGTTTATAATATTGATATTAATAGGATTGAAGAACAGTAAATTTGAATCAGTTGATAATATTACTGTTAATGTACTTCAAGAACAGTTAATGAGAACCAGTCGATAATATGGATGTTAATGGGATCAAGAACAATATGTGTGAACCAGTTGTTAATATTACTATTAATTTGATTCAAGAATAGATACTGTGAACCAGTTGATAAGATTGATGTTAAATGGAATTTAAGAACAGTAAGATTGAACCAGTTGATATTACTGTTAATGTGATCTAAGAACAGTAAATGTGAACCAGTTGAAAATATTGATATTAATTTGATTCAAGAATAGTTAATGTGAAGCAGTTGATAATATTGATGTTAATGGGAATCAAGAACAATATGTGTGAACCAGTTGATAATATTATTATTAATTTGATTCAAGAATAAATAAAGTGAACCAGTTGATAAAATTGATGTTAATGGGATTTAAGAACAGTAAATGTGAACCAGTTGATAATATTGATTTTAATAGGATTGAAGATCAGTAAATATAAACCAGTTGATAATATTACTGTTAATTTAATTCAAGAATAGTTAATCAGAACCAGTCGATAATATTGATGTTAATGGGATTCAAGAACAGTAAGTGTGAACCAGTTGATAATATTGATGTAAATAAGATTGACGAATAGTAAATTTGAATCAGTTGATATTATTACTGTTAATGTGATTCAAGAACAGTTAATGGGAACCAGTTGATAATATGGATGTTAATGGGATCAAGAACAATATGTGTGAACCAGTTGATAATATTATTATTAATTTGATTCAAGAATAGATAAAGTGAACCAGTTGATAAAATTGATGTTAATGGGATTTAAGAACAGTAAATGTGAACCAGTTGATAATATTGATTTTAATAGGATTGAAGATCAGTAAATATGAAGCAGTTGATAATATTACTGTTAATTTAATTCAAGAATAGTTAATCAGAACCAGTCGATAATATTGATGTAAATGGGATTGAAGAACAGTAAGTGTGAACCAGTTGATGAGATTGATGTTAAAGGAATTTAAGAACAGTAAGATTGAACCAGTTAATATTACTGTAAATGTGATCTAAGAACAGTAACTGTGAACCAGTTGATAATATTACTTTTAATTTGATTCGAATAGTTAATGACAACCAGTCGATAATATTGATGTAAATAGGATGGAAGAACAGTAAATTTGAATCAGTTGATATTATTACTGTTAATTTAATTCAATAATACTTAATGAGAACCAGTCGCTAAAATATTCATGTAAATGGTATTAAAGAACAGTAAATATAAACCAGTTGATAATATTGATGTTAATAGGATGGAAGAACAGTAAATTTGAATCAGTTGATATTATTACTGTTAATTTAATTCAATAATACTTAATGAGAACCAGTCGATAATATTGATGTAAATAGGATGGAAGAACAGTAAATTTGAACCAGTTAATATTACTGTAAATGTGATCTAAGAACAGTAAATTTGAACCAGTTGATAATATTGATGTTAATTGGATTCAAGAACGGTAAGTGTGAACCAGTTGATATTTCTGTTAATGTGATCAAAGAACAGTAAATCTGAACCAGTTGATAATATTTCTGTTAATGTGATCTAAAAACAGTAAATGTGAACCAGATGATAATATTGATATTAATAGGACTGAAGAACAGTAAATTTGAATCAGTTGATATTATTACTGTTAATGTAATTCAAGAACAGTTAATGAGAACCAGTCGATAATATGGATGTTAATGGGATCAATAACAATATGTGTGAACCAGTTGATAATATTATTATTAATTTGATTAAAGAATAGATAATGTGAACCAGTCGATAATATTACTATTTATTTGATTTAAGAATAGATAATGTTAACCAGTTGATAAAGTTGATGTTAATGGGATTTAAGAACAGTAAATTTCAATCAGTTGATATTATTACTGTTAATTTAATTCAAGAATAGTTAATGAGAACCAGTCGATAATATTGATGTTAATGGGATTCAAGAACAGTAAGTGTGAACCAGTTGATAAGATTGATGTTAATGGGATTTAAGAACGGTAAATTTGAACCAGTAGATATTTCTGTTAATGTGATCTAAGAACAGTAAATCTGAACCAGTTGATCATATTAGTATTTATTTGATTCAAGAATAGTTAATGTGAACCAGTTGATAATATTGATGTTAATAGGATTGAAGAACAGTAAATTTGAATCAGTTGATATTTCTGTTAATGTGATCTAAGAACAGTAAATCTGAAACAGTTGATCATATTACTATTTATTTGATTCAAGAATAGTTAATGTGAACCAGTTGATAATATTTCTGTTAATGGGATCTGAGAACAGTAAATGTGAACCAGTTGATAATATTGATGTTATTGGGTTTAAGAAAAGTAAATTTGAATCAGTTGGTATTATTACTGTTAATTGGATTCAAACACGGTAAGTGTGAACAAGTTGATATTTCTGTTAATGTGATCTAAGAACAGTAAATCTGAACCAGTTGACCATATTACTATTTATTTGAATCAAGAATAGTTAATGTGAACCAGTTGATAATATTTCTGTTAATGTGATCTAAGAACAGTAAATGTGAACCAGTTTATAATATTGATATTAATAGGATTGAAGAACAGTAAATTTGAATCAGTTGATAATATTACTGTTAATGTACTTCAAGAACAGTTAATGAGAACCAGTCGATAATATGGATGTTAATGGGATCAAGAACAATATGTGTGAACCAGTTGTTAATATTACTATTAATTTGATTCAAGAATAGATACTGTGAACCAGTTGATAAGATTGATGTTAAATGGAATTTAAGAACAGTAAGATTGAACCAGTTGATATTACTGTTAATGTGATCTAAGAACAGTAAATCTGAACCAGTTGATCATATTACTATTTATTTGATTCAAGAATTGTTAATGTGAACCAGTTGAAAATATTTCTGTTAATGTGATCTAAGAACAGTAAATGTGAACGAGATGATAATATTGATATTAATAGGATTAAAGATCAGTAAATTTAAATCAGTTGATATTATTACTGTTAATGTCATTCAAGAACAGTTAATGAGAACCAGTCGATAATATTGATGTAAATGGGATTCAAGAACAGTAAGTGTGAACCAGTTGATAAGATTGATGTTAATGGAATTTAAGAACAGTAAATCTGAACCAGTTGATCATATTATTATTTATTTGATTCAAGAATAGTTAATGTGAACCAGTTGATAATATTTCTGTTAATGTTATCTAAGAACAGTAAATGTGAACCAGATGATAGTATTGATATTATAAGGATTAAAGAACAGTAAATTTGAAGCAGTTGATATTATTACTGTTAATGTAATTCAAGAACAGTTAATGAGAACCAGTCGATAATATGGATGTTAATGGGATCAAGAACAATATGTGTGAACCAGTTGATAATATTACTATTAATTTGATTCAAGAATAGATACTGTGAACCAGTTGATAAAATTGATGTTAATGGGTTTCAAGAACAGTAAATTTGAATCAGTTGATATTATTAGTGTTAATTTAATTCAAGAATAGTAAATCAGAACCAGTCGATAATATTGATGTTAATGGGATTCAAGAACAGTAAGTGTGAACCAGTAGATAATATTGATGTAAATGGGATTGAAGAACAGTATGTGTCAACCATTTGATAAGATTGATGTTAATGGAATTTAAAAACATTAAGATTGAACTAGTTAATATTACTGTAAATGTGATCTAAGAACAGTAAATGTGAACCAGTTGATAATATTGATGTTAATAGGATTGAAGAACAGTAAATTTGAATCAGTTGATATTATTAGTGTTAATTTAATTCAAGAATAGTTAATGAGAACCAGTCGATAATATTGATGTTAATTGGATTCAAGGACGGTAAGTGTAAACCAGTTGATATTGCTGTTAATGTGATCTAAGAACAGTAAATCTGAACCAGATGATAATATTGATATTAATAGGCTTGAAGAACAGTAAATTTGAATCAGTTGATATTATTACCGTCAATGTACTTCAAGAACAGTTAATGAGAACCAGTCGATAATATGGATATTAATGGGATCAAGAACAATATGTGTGAACCAGTTGTTAATATTACTTTTAATTTGATTCAAGAATAGATACTGTGAACCATTTGATAAAATTGATGTTAATGGGATTTAAGAACAGTAAATTTGAATCAGTTGATATTATTACTGTTAATGTAATTCAAGAACAGTTAATGAGAACCAGTCGATAATATTGATGTTAATTGGATTCATGAACGGTAAGTGTGAACCAGTTGATATTTCTGTTAATGTGATCTAAGAACAGTTAATGTGAACCAGATGATAATATTGATGTTATTGGGATTCAAGAACAGTAAGTGTGAACCAGTTGATAATATTATTATTAATTTGATTCAAGAATAGATAATGTGAACCAGTTGATAATATTACTATTAATTTGATTCAAGAATAGTTAATGAGAACCAGTCGATAATATTGATGTTAATGGGAATCAAGAAAAGTAAGTGTGAACCATTTGATAATATTGATGTTAATAGGATTGAGGAATAGTAAATTTGAATCAGTTGATATTATTACTGTTAATGTAATTCAAGAACAGTTAATGAGAACCAGTCGATAATATGGATGTAAATGGCATTGAAGAACAGTAAGTGTGAACCAGTTGATAAGATTGATGTTAATGGAATTTAAGAACAGTAAGATTTAACCAGTTGATCATATTACTATTTATTTGATTCAAGAATAGTTAATGTGAACTAGTTGATAATATTTCTGTTAATGTGATCTAAAAACAGTAAATGTGAACCAGATGATAATATTGATATAATTAGGAATGAAAAACCGTAAATTTGAATCAGTTGATATTATTACTGTTAATGTAATTCAAGAACAGTTAATGAGAACCAGTCGATAATATTGATGTAAATGGGATAAAAGAACAGTAAATGTGAACCAGTTTATAATATTGATGTTAATAGGATGGAAGAACAGTAAATTTGAATCAGTTGATATTATTACTGTTAATGTAATTCAAGAACAGTTAATGAGAACCAGTAGATAATATTGATGTTAATAGGATTGAAGAACAGTAAATTTGAATCAGTTGATATTATTACCGTTAATGTACTTCAAGAACAGTTAATGAGAACCAGTCGATAATATGGATGTTAATTGGATTCATGAACAATATGTGTGAACCAGTTGATAATATTACTTTTAATTTGATTCAAGAATAGATACTGTGAACCAGTTGATAAAATTGATGTTAATGGGATTTAAGAACAGTAAATTTGAATCAGTTGATATTATTACTGTTAATGTAATTCAAGAACAGTTAATGAGAACCAGTCGATAATATGGATGTTAATTGGATTCATGAACGGTAAGTGTGAACCAGTTGATATTTCTGTTAATGTGATCTAAGAACAGTAAATATGAACCAGTTGATCATTTTACTATTTATTTGATTCAAGAATAGTTAATGTGAACCAGTTGATAATATTTCTGTTAATAAGATCTGAGAACAGTAAATGTGAACCAGTTGATAATATTGATGTTATTGGGTTTAAGAAAAGTAAATTTGAATCAGTTGGTATTATTACTGTTAATTGGATTCAAACACGGTAAGTGTGAACAAGTTGATATTTCTGTTAATGTGATCTAAGAACAGTAAATGTGAACCAGATGATAATATTGATATTAATAGGATTGAAGAACAGTAAATTTAAATCAGTTGATATTATTACTGTTAATGTCATTCAAGAACAGTTAATGAGAACCAGTCGATAATATTGATGTAAATGGGATTCAAGAACAGTAAGTGTGAACCAGTTGATAATATTTCTGTTAATGGGATCTGAGAACAGTAAATGTGAACCAGTTGATAATATTGATGTTATTGGGTTTAAGAAAAGTAAATTTGAATCAGTTGGTATTATTACTGTTAATTGGATTCAAACACGGTAAGTGTGAACAAGTTGATATTTCTGTTAATGTGATCTAAGAACAGTAAATCTGAACCAGTTGACCATATTACTATTTATTTGAATCAAGAATAGTTAATGTGAACCAGTTGATAATATTTCTGTTAATGTGATCTAAGAACAGTAAATGTGAACCAGTTTACAATATTGATATTAATAGGATTGAAGAACAGTAAATTTGAATCAGTTGATAATATTACTGTTAATGTACTTCAAGAACAGTTAATGAGAACCAGTCGATAATATGGATGTTAATGGGATTCATGAACAATATGTGTGAACCAGTTGATAATATTACTTTTAATTTGATTCAAGAATAGATACTGTGAACCAGTTGATAAAATTGATGTTAATGGGATTTAAGAACAGTAAATTTGAATCAGTTGATATTATTACTGTTAATGTAATTCAAGAACAGTTAATGAGAACCAGTCGATAATATGGATGTTAATTGGATTCATGAACGGTAAGTGTGAACCAGTTGATATTTCTGTTAATGTGATCTAAGAACAGTAAATATGAACCAGTTGATCATATTACTATTTATTTGATTCAAGAATAGTTAATGTGAACCAGTTGATAATATTTCTGTTAATAAGATCTGAGAACAGTAAATGTGAACCAGTTGATAATATTGATGTTATTGGGTTTAAGAAAAGTAAATTTGAATCAGTTGGTATTATTACTGTTAATTGGATTCAAACACGGTAAGTGTGAACAAGTTGATATTTCTGTTAATGTGATCTAAGAACAGTAAATGTGAACCAGATGATAATATTGATATTAATAGGATTGAAGAACAGTAAATTTAAATCAGTTGATATTATTACTGTTAATGTCATTCAAGAACAGTTAATGAGAACCAGTCGATAATATTGATGTAAATGGGATTCAAGAACAGTAAGTGTGAACCAGTTGATAATATTTCTGTTAATGGGATCTGAGAACAGTAAATGTGAACCAGTTGATAATATTGATGTTATTGGGTTTAAGAAAAGTAAATTTGAATCAGTTGGTATTATTACTGTTAATTGGATTCAAACACGGTAAGTGTGAACAAGTTGATATTTCTGTTAATGTGATCTAAGAACAGTAAATCTGAACCAGTTGATCATATTACTATTTATTTGATTCAAGAATTGTTAATGTGAACCAGTTGAAAATATTTCTGTTAATGTGATCTAAGAACAGTAAATGTGAACGAGATGATAATATTGATATTAATAGGATTAAAGATCAGTAAATTTAAATCAGTTGATATTATTACTGTTAATGTCATTCAAGAACAGTTAATGAGAACCAGTCGATAATATTGATGTAAATGGGATTCAAGAACAGTAAGTGTGAACCAGTTGATAAGATTGATGTTAATGGAATTTAAGAACAGTAAATCTGAACCAGTTGATCATATTATTATTTATTTGATTCAAGAATAGTTAATGTGAACCAGTTGATAATATTTCTGTTAATGTTATCTAAGAACAGTAAATGTGAACCAGATGATAGTATTGATATTATAAGGATTAAAGAACAGTAAATTTGAAGCAGTTGATATTATTACTGTTAATGTAATTCAAGAACAGTTAATGAGAACCAGTCGATAATATGGATGTTAATGGGACCAAAAACAATATGTGTGAACAAGTTGATAATATTACTATTAATTTGATTCAAGAATAGATACTGTGAACCAGTTGATAAAATTGATGTTAATGGGTTTCAAGAACAGTAAATTTGAATCAGTTGATATTATTAGTGTTAATTTAATTCAAGAATAGTAAATCAGAACCAGTCGATAATATTGATGTTAATGGGATTCATGAACAGTAAGTGTGAACCAGTAGATAATATTGATGTAAATGGGATTGAAGAACAGTATGTGTCAACCATTTGATAAGATTGATGTTAATGGAATTTAAAAACATTAAGATTGAACCAGTTAATATTACTGTAAATGTGATCTAAGAACAGTAAATCTGAACCAGATGATAATATTGATATTAATAGGCTTGAAGAACAGTAAATTTGAATCAGTTGATATTATTAGTGTTAATTTAATTCAAGAATAGTTAATGAGAACCAGTCGATAATATTGATGTAAATAGGATGGAAGAACAGTAAATTTGAACCAGTTAATATTACTGTAAATGTGATTTAAGAACAGTAAATGTGAACCAGTTGATAATATTGATGTTAATAGGATTGAAGAACAGTAAATTTGAATCAGTTGATATTATTACCGTCAATGTACTTCAAGAACAGTTAATGAGAACCAGTCGATAATATGGATATTAATGGGATCAAGAACAATATGTGTGAACCAGTTGTTAATATTACTTTTAATTTGATTCAAGAATAGATACTGTGAACCAGTTGATAAAATTGATGTTAATGGGATTTAAGAACAGTAAATTTGAATCAGTTGATATTATTACTGTTAATGTAATTCAAGAACAGTTAATGAGAACCAGTCGATAATATTGATGTTAATTGGATTCATGAACGGTAAGTGTGAACCAGTTGATATTTCTGTTAATGTGATCTAAGAACAGTAAATGTGAACCAGATGATAATATTGATGTTATTGGGATTCAAGAACAGTAAGTGTGAACCAGTTGATAATATTATTATTAATTTGATTCAAGAATAGATAATATGAACCAGTTGATAATATTACTATTAATTTGATTCAAGAATAGTTAATGAGAACCAGTCGATAATATTGATGTTAATGGGAATCAAGAAAAGTAAGTGTGAACCATTTGATAATATTGATGTTAATAGGATTGAGGAATAGTAAATTTGAATCAGTTGATATTATTACTGTTAATGTAATTCAAGAACAGTTAATGAGAACCAGTAGATAATATTGATGTAAATGGCATTGAAGAACAGTAAGTGTGAACCAGTTGATAAGATTGATGTTAATGGAATTTAAGAACAGTAAGATTTAACCAGTTGATCATATTACTATTTATTTGATTCAAGAATAGTTAATGTGAACCAGTTGATAATATTTCTGTTAATGTGATCTAAAAAAAGTAAATGTGAACCAGATGATAATATTGATATAATTAGGAATGAAAAACCGTAAATTTGAATCAGTTGATATTATTACTGTTAATGTAATTCAAGAACAGTTAATGAGAACCAGTCGATAATATTGATGTAAATGGGATTCAAGAACAGTAAATGTGAACCAGTTGATAATATTTCTGTTAATGTGATCTAAAAACAGTAAACATGAACCAGATGATAATATTGATGTTAATAGGATTGAAGAACAGTAAATTTGAATCAGTTGATATTATTACCGTTAATGTACTTCAAGAACAGTTAATGAGAACCAGTTGATAATATGGATGTTAATTGGATTCATGAACAATATGTGTGAACCAGTTGATAATATTACTTTTAATTTGATTCAAGAATAGATACTGTGAACCAGTTGATAAAATTGATGTTAATGGGATTTAAGAACAGTAAATTTGAATCAGTTGATATTATTACTGTTAATGTAATTCAAGAACAGTTAATGAGAACCAGTCGATAATATGGATGTTAATTGGATTCATGAACGGTAAGTGTGAACCAGTTGATATTTCTGTTAATGTGATCTAAGAACAGTAAATATGAACCATTTGATCATATTACTATTTATTTGATTCAAGAATAGTTAATGTGAACCAGTTGATAATATTTCTGTTAATAAGATCTGAGAACAGTAAATGTGAACCAGTTGATAATATTGATGTTATTGGGTTTAAGAAAAGTAAATTTGAATCAGTTGGTATTATTACTGTTAATTTGATTCAAACACGGTAAGTGTGAACAAGTTGATATTTCTGTTAATGTGATCTAAGAACAGTAAATGTGAACCAGATGATAATATTGATATTAATAGGATTGAAGAACAGTAAATTTGAATCAGTTGATAATATTACTGTTAATGTACTTCAAGAACAGTTAATGAGAACCAGTCGATAATATGGATGTTAATGGGATCAAGAACAATATGTGTGAACCAGTTGTTAATATTACTATTAATTTGATTCAAGAATAGATACTGTGAACCAGTTGATAAGATTGATGTTAAATGGAATTTAAGAACAGTAAGATTGAACCAGTTGATATTACTGTCAATGTGATCTAAGAACAGTAAATCTGAACCAGTTGATCATATTACTATTTATTTGATTCAAGAATTGTTAATGTGAACCAGTTGATAATATTTCTGTTAATGTTATCTAAGAACAGTAAATGTGAACCAGATGATAATATTGATATTATAAGGATTAAAGAACAGTAAATTTGAATCAGTTGATATTATTACTGTTAATGTGATTCAAGAACAGTTAATGAGAACCAGTCGATAATATGGATGTTAATGGGATTCAAAAACAGTAAATTTGAACCAGTTGATATTTCTTTTAACGTGATCTAAGAACAGTAAATCTGAACCAGTTGATCATATTACTATTTATTTGGTTCAAGAATAATTATTGTGAACCTGTTGAAAATATTGATGTTATTGGGTTTTAAGAAATGTAAATTTGAATCAGTTGATATCATTACTGTTAATGTAATTCAAGAACAGTTAATGAGAACCAGTCGATAATATGGATGTAAATGGGATTCAAGAACAGTAAGTGTGAACCAGTTGATAAGATTGATGTTAATGGAATTTAAGAACAGTAAATCTGAACCAGTTGATCATATTATTATTTATTTGATTCAAGAATAGTTAATGTGAACCAGTTGATAATATTTTTGTTAATGTTATCTAAGAACAGTAAATCTGAACCAGATGATAATATTGATATTATAAGGATTAAAGAACAGCAAATTTGAATCAGTTGATATTATTACTGTTAATGTAATTCAAGAACAGTTAATGAGAACCAGTCGATAATATGGATGTTAATGGGATTCAAGAACAGTAAGTGTGAACCAGTTGATAAAATTGATGTTAATGGAATTTAAGAACAGTAAGATTGAACCAGTTGATATTACTGTTAATGTGATCTAAGAACAGTAAATGTGAACCAGTTGAAAATATTGATATTATAAGGATTAAAGAACAGCAAATTTGAATCAGTTGATATTATTACTGTTAATGTAATTCAAGAACAGTTAATGAGAACCAGTCGATAATATTGATTTAAATGGGATTCAGGAACAGTGAGTGTGAACCACTTGATAAGATTGATGTTAATGGGATTCAAGAACAGTAAATTTGAACCAGTTGATATTTCTTTTAATTTGATCTAAGAACAGTAAATCTGAACCAGTTGATCATATTACTATTTATTTGATTCAAGAATAGTTAATGTGAACCAGCTGATAATATTTCTGTTAATGTTATCTAAGAACAGTAAATGTGAACCAGATGATAATATTGATATTATAAGGATTAAAGAACAGTAAATTTGAATCAGTTGATATTATTACTGTTAATGTGATTCAAGAACAGTTAATGAGAACCAGTCGATAATATGGATGTTAATGGGATTCAAAAACAGTAAATTTGAACCAGTTGATATTTCTTTTAACGTGATCTAAGAACAGTGAATCTGAACCAGTTGATCATATTACTATTTATTTGGTTCAAGAATAATTATTGTGAACCAGTTGAAAATATTGATGTTATTGGGTTTTAAGAAATGTAAATTTGAATCAGTTGATATCATTACTGTTAATGTAATTCAAGAACAGTTAATGAGAACCAGTCGATAATATGGATGTAAATGGGATTCAAGAACAGTAAGTGTGAACCAGTTGATAAGATTGATGTTAATGGAATTTAAGAACAGTGAATCTGAACCAGTTGATCATATTATTATTTATTTGATTCAAGAATAGTTAATGTGAACCAGTTGATAATATTTTTGTTAATGTTATCTAAGAACAGTAAATCTGAACCAGATGATAATATTGATATTATAAGGATTAAAGAACAGCAAATTTGAATCAGTTGATATTATTACTGTTAATGTAATTCAAGAACAGTTAATGAGAACCAGTCGATAATATGGATGTTAATGGGATTCAAGAACAGTAAGTGTGAACCAGTTGATAAAATTGATGTTAATGGAATTTAAGAACAGTAAGATTGAACCAGTTGATATTACTGTTAATGTGATCTAAGAACAGTAAATGTGAACCAGTTGAAAATATTGATGTTAATAGGATTGAAGAACAGTAAATTTGAATCAGTTGATATTATTACTGTTAATGTAATTCAAGAACAGTTAATGAGAACCAGTCGATAATATTGATGTAAATGGGATTCAGGAACAGTGAGTGTGAACCACTTGATAAGATTGATGTTAATGGGATCAACAACAATATGTGTGAACCAGTTGATAATATTAAAATTAATTTGATTCAAGAATAGATCATTTCAACCAGTTGATAATATTACTATTAATTTGATTCAAGAATAGATAATGTGAACCAGTTGATAATATTGATGTTAATGGGATTTAAGAACAGTAAATGTGAACCAGTTGATAATATTGATTTTAAAAGGATTGAAGATCAGTAAATATGAACCAGTTGATACTATTACTGTCAATGTGATTTAAAAACAGTAAATGTGAACGAGTTGATATTACTGTTAATGTGATCTAAGAAGAGTAAACAACCAGTTGATCATATTGATGTTAATAGGGTTGAAGAACAGTAAATTTGTGGATAATATTACTGTTAATGTAATTCAAGAGCAGTTAATGAGAACCAGTATATAATAATGTGGATGTTAATGGGATTTAAGAATAGTTAATGTGAACCATTTGATTATATTATTATTAATTTGATTCAAGAATAGATAATGTGAACCAGTTGATAATATTACTAATCATTTTATTCAAGAGTAGATAATGTGAACCAGTTGATAAAATTGATGTTAATGGGATTTAAGAACAGTAAATTCTAACCAGTTGATAATATTACTGTCAATGTGATTTAAAAACAGTAAATGTGAACGAGTTGATATTACTGTTAATGTGATCTAAGAACAGTAAATAACCAGTTGATCATATTGATGTTAATAGAATTTAAGAACAGTAAATTTGAATCAGTTGACATTATTACTGTTAATGTAATTCAAGAACAGTTAATGAGAACCAGTCGATTAATATGGATGTTAATGGGATCAAGAACAATATGTGTGAATCAATTGATAATATTACTATTAATTTGATTCAAGAATAGATAATGTGAACCAGTTGATAATATTGATGTTAATGGGATTTAAGAACAGTAAAGATCAGTAAATATGAACCAGTTGATACTATTACTGTCAATGTGATTTAAAAACAGTAAATGTGAACGAGTTGATATTACTGTTAATGTGATCTAAGAAGAGTAAACAACCAGTTGATCATATTGATGTTAATAGGGTTGAAGAACAGTAAATTTGAATCAGTTGATATTACTGTTAATGTGATCTAAGATCAGTAAATGTGAACTAGATGATAATATTGATATTAATAGGATTAAAGAACAGTAAATTTGAATCAGTTGATATTATTACTGTTAATGTAAGTCAAGAACAGTTAATGAGAACCAGTCGATAATATGGATGTTAATGGGATCAATAACAATATGTGTGAACCAGTTGATAAAATTGATGTTAATGGGATTCAAGAACAGTAAGTGTGAACCAGTTGATAAGATTGAAGTTAATGGAAATTAAGAACAGTAAGATTGAACCAGTTGATATTACTGTTAATGTGATCTAAGAACAGTAAATGTGAACCAGATGATAATATTGATATTAATAGGATTAAATAACAGTAAATTTGAATCAGTTGATATTATTAATGTTACTGTAATTCAAGAACAGTTAATGAGAACCAGTCGATAATATGGATGTTAATGGGACCAAAAACAATGTGTGAAGAAGTTGATAATATTACTATTAATTTGATTCAAGAATAGATACTGTGAACCAGTTGATAAAATTGATGTTAATGGGATTTAAGAACAGTAAATTTGAATCAGTTGATATTTTTAGTGTTAATTTAATTCAAGAATAGTTAATGAGAACCAGTCGATAATATTGATGTTAATGGGATTCAAGAACAGTAAATTTGAATCAGTTGATAAGATTGATGTTAATGTGATCTAAGAACAGTAAATCTGAACCAGTTGATCATATTACTATTTATTTGATTCAAGAATAATTATTGTGAACCAGTTGATAATATTGATTTTATTGGGTTTTAAGAAAAGTAAATTTGAATCAGTTGATATCATTACTGTTAATGTAATTCAAGAACAGTTAATGAGAACCAGTCGATAATATGGATGTAAATGGGATTCAAGAACAGTAAGTGTGAACCAGTTGATAAGATTGATGTTAATGGAATTTAAGAACAGTAAATCTGAACCAGTTGATCATATTATTATTTATTTGATTCAAGAATAGTAAATGTGAACCAGTTGATAATATTTCTGTTAATGTTATCTAAGAACAGTAAATGTGAACCAGATGATAATATTGATATTATAAGGATTAAAGAACAGTAAATTTGAATCAGTTGATATTATTAATGTTAATGTAATTCAAGAACAGTTAATGAGAACCAGTCGATGATATGGATGTTAATGGGATCAAGAACAATATGTGTGAACCAGTTGATAATATTACTATTAATTTGATTCAAGAATAGATACTGTGAACCAGTTGATAAAATTGATGTTAATGGGATTTAAGAACAGTAAATTTGAATCAGTTGATATTATTAATGTTAATGTAATTCAAGAACAGTTAATGAGAACCAGTCGATAATATGGATGTTAATGGGACCAAAAACAATATGTGTGAACAAGTTGATAATATTACTATTAATTTGATTCAAGAATAGATACTGTGAACCAGTTGATAAAATTGATGTTAATGGGATTTAAGAACAGTAAATTTGAATCAGTTGATATTATTAGTGTTAATTTAATTCAAGAATAGTTAATGAGAACCAGTCGATAATATTGATGTTAATGGGATTCAAGAACAGTAAATGTCAACCAGTTGATAATATTGATATTAATAGGATGGAAAAAAAAGTAAATTTGAATCAGTTGATATTATTACTGTTAATTTAATTCAAGAATAGTTAATGAGAACCAGTCGATAATATTGATGTTAATGGGATTCAAGAACAGTAAGTGTGAACCAGTTGATAAGATTGATGTTAATGGGATTTAAGAACAGTAAATTTGAACCAGTAGATATTTCTGTTAATGTGATCTAAGAACAGTAAATCTGAACCAGTTGATCATATTACTATTTATTTGATTCAAGAATAGTTAATGTGAACCAGTTGATAATATTTCTGTTAATGTTATCTAAGAACAGTAAATTTGAACCAGATGATAATATTGATATTATAAGGATTAAAGAACAGCAAATTTGAATCAGTTGATATTATTACTGTTAATGTATTTCAAGAACAGTTAATGAGAACCAGTCGATAATATGGATGTTAATGGGATTCAAGAACAGTAAGTGTGAACTAGTTGATAAGATTGATGTTAATGGAATTTAAGAGCAGTAAGATTGAACCAGTTGATATTACTGTTAATGTGATCTAAGAACAGTAAATGTGAACCAGTTGAAAATATTGATGTTAATAGGATTGAAGAACAGTAAATTTGAATCAGTTGATATTATTACTGTTAATGTAATTCAAGAACAGTTAATGAGAACCAGTCGATAATATTGATCTAAATGGGATTCAGGAACAGTGAGTGTGAACCAGTTGATAAGATTGATGTTAATGGGATTCAAGAACAGTAAATTTGAACCAGTTGATATTTCTTTTAATTTGATCTAAGAACAGTAAATCTGAACCAGTTGATAATATTACTATTTATTGATTCAAGAATAGTTAATGTGAACCAGTTGATAATATTTCTGTTAATGTTATCTAAGAGCAGTAAATGTGAACCAGATGATAATATTGATATTATAAGGATTAAAGAACAGTAAATTTGAATCAGTTGATATTATTAGTGTTAATTTAATTCAAGAATAGTTAATGAGAACCAGTCGATAATATTGATGTTAATGGGATTCAAGAACAGTAAATGTGAACCAGTTGATAATATTGATATTAATAGGATGGAAAAAATGTAAATTTGAATCAGTTGATATTATTACTGTTAATTTAATTCAAGAATAGTTAATGAGAACCAGTCGATAATATTGATGTTAATGGGATTCAAGAACAGTAAGTGTGAACCAGTTGATAAGATTGATGTTAATGGGATTTAAGAACAGTAAATTTGAACCAGTGGATATTTCTGTTAATGTGATCTAAGAACAGTAAATCTGAACCAGTTGATCATATTACTATTTATTTGATTCAAGAATAGTTAATGTGAACCAGTTGATAATATTTCTGTTAATGTTATCTAAGAACAGTAAATTTGAACCAGATGATAATATTGATATTTTAAGGATTAAAGAACAGCAAATTTGAATCAGTTGATATTATTACTGTTAATGTATTTCAAGAACAGTTAATGAGAACCAGTCGATAATATGGATGTTAATGGGATTCAAGAACAGTAAGTGTGAACTAGTTGATAAGATTGATGTTAATGGAATTTAAGAGCAGTAAGATTGAACCAGTTGATATTACTGTTAATGTGATCTAAGAACAGTAAATGTGAACCAGTTGAAAATATTGATGTTAATAGGATTGAAGAACAGTAAATTTGAATCAGTTGATATTATTACTGTTGATGTAATTCAAGAACAGTTAATGAGAACCAGTCGATAATATTGATCTAAATGGGATTCAGGAACAGTGAGTGTGAACCAGTTGATAAGATTGATGTTAATGGGATTCAAGAACAGTAAATTTGAACCAGTTGATATTTCTTTTAATTTGATCTAAGAACAGTAAATCTGAACCAGTTGATCATATTACTATTTATTGATTCAAGAATAGTTAATGTGAACCAGTTGATAATATTTCTGTTAATGTTATCTAAGAGCAGTAAATGTGAACCAGATGATAATATTGATATTATAAGGATTAAAGAACAGTAAATTTGAATCAGTTGATATTATTACTGTTAATGTGATTCAAGAACAGTTAATGAGAACCAGTCGATAATATGGATGTTAATGGGATTCAAGAACAGTAAGTGTGAACTAGTTGATAAGATTGATGTTAATGGAATTTAAGAGCAGTAAGATTGAACCAGTCGATAATATTGATGTTAATAGGATTGAAGAACAGTAAATTTGAATCAGTTGATATTATTACTGTTAATGTAATTCAAGAACAGTTAATGAGAACCAGTCGATAATATTGATGTAAATGGGATTCAGGAACAGTGAGTGTGAACCAGTTGATAAAATTGATGTTAATGGGATTCAAGAACAGTAAGTGTGAACCAGTTGATAAGATTGATGTTAATGGAATTTAAGAACAGTAAGATTGAACCAGTCGATAATATTGATGTTAATGTGATCTAAGAACAGTAAATGTGAACCAGTTGAAAATATTGATGTTAATAGGATTGAAGAACAGTAAATTTGAATCAGGTGATATTATTACTGTAAATGTAATTCAAGAACAGTTAATGAGAACCAGTCGATAATATTTACGTTAATGGGATTCAAAAACAGTAAATTTGAACCAGTTGATATTTCTTTTAATGTGATCTAAGAACAGCAAATCTGAACCAGTTGATCATATTACTATTTATTTGATTCAAGAATAGTTAATGTGAACCAGTTGATAATATTTCTGTTAATGTTATCTAAGAACAGTAAATGTGAACCAGATGATAATATTGATATCATAAGGATTAAAGAACAGTAAATTTGAATCAGTTGATATTATTAATGTTAATGTAATTCAAGAACAGTTAATGAGAACCAGTCGATAATATGGATGTTAATGGGATCAAGAACAATATGTGTGAACCAGTTGATAATATTACTATTAATTTGATTCAAGAATAGATACTGTGAACCAGTTGATAAAATTGATGTTAATGGGATTTAAGAACAGTAAATTTGAATCAGTTGATATTATTAGTGTTAATTTAATTCAAGAATAGTTAATGAGAACCAGTCGATAATATTGATGTTAATGGGATTCAAGAACAGTAAATGTGAACCAGTTGATAATATTGATATTAATAGGATGGAAAAAAAGTAAATTTGAATCAGTTGATATTATTACTGTTAATTTAATTCAAGAATAGTTAATGAGAACCAGTCGATAATATTGATGTTAATGGGATTCAAGAACAGTAAGTATGAACCAGTAGATATTTCTATTAATGTGATCTAAGAACAGTAAATCTGAACCAGTTGATCATATTACTATTTATTTGATTCAAGAATAATTATTGTGAACCAGTTGATAATATTGATGTTATTGGGTTTTAAGAAAAGTAAATTTGAATCAGTTGATATCATTACTGTTAATGTAATTCAAGAACAGTTAATGAGAACCAGTCGATAATATGGACGTAAATGGGATTCAAGAACAGTAAGTGTGAACCAGTTGATAAGATTGATGTTAATGGAATTTAAGAACAGTAAATCTGAACCAGTTGATCATATTATTATTTATTTGATTCAAGAATAGTTAATGTGAACCAGTTGATAATATTTCTGTTAATGTTATCTAAGATCAGTAAATGTGAACTAGATGATAATATTGATATTAATAGGATTAAAGAACAGCAAATTTGAATCAGTTGATATTATTACTGTTAATGTATTTCAAGAACAGTTAATGAGAACCAGTCGATAATATGGATGTTAATGGGATTCAAGAACAGTAAGTGTGAACCAGTTGATAAAATTGATGTTAATGGAATTTAAGAACAGTAAGATTGAACCAGTTGATATTACTGTTAATGTGATCTAAGAACAGTAAATGTGAACCAGTTGAAAATATTGATGTTAATAGGATTGAAGAACAGTAAATCTGAATCAGTTGATATTATTACTGTTAATGTAATTCAAGAACAGTTAATGAGAACCAGTCGATAATATGGATGTTAATGGGATTCAAGAACAGTAAATGTGAACCAGTTGAAAATATTGATGTTAATAGGATTGAAGAACAGTAAATTTTAATCAGTTGATATTATTACTGTTAATGTAATTCAAGAACAGTTAATGAGAACCAGTCGATAATATTGATGTAAATGGGATTCAGGAACAGTGAGTGTGAACCAGTTGATAAAATTGATGTTAATGGGATTCAAGAACAGTAAATTTGAACCAGGTGATATTTCTTTTAATTTGATCTAAGAACAGTAAATCTGAACCAGTTGATCATATTACTATTTATTTGATTCAAGAATAGTTAATGTGAACCAGTTGATAATATTGATGTTATTGGGTTTTAAGAAAAGTAAATTTGAATCAGTTGATATCATTACTGTTAATGTAATTCAAGAACAGTTAATGAGAACCAGTCGATAATATGGACGTAAATGGGATTCAAGAACAGTAAGTGTGAACCAGTTGATAAGATTGATGTTAATGGAATTTAAGAACAGTAAATCTGAACCAGTTGATCATATTATTATTTATTTGATTCAAGAATAGTTAATGTGAACCAGTTGATAATATTTCTGTTAATGTTATCTAAGAACAGTAAATGTGAACTAGATGATAATATTGATATTAATAGGATTAAAGAACAGCAAATTTGAATCAGTTGATATTATTACTGTTAATGTATTTCAAGAACAGTTAATGAGAACCAGTCGATAATATGGATGTTAATGGGATTCAAGAACAGTAAGTGTGAACCAGTTGATAAAATTGATGTTAATGGAATTTAAGAACAGTAAGATTGAACCAGTTGATATTACTGTTAATGTGATCTAAGAACAGTAAATGTGAACCAGTTGAAAATATTGATGTTAATAGGATTGAAGAACAGTAAATCTGAATCAGTTGATATTATTACTGTTAATGTAATTCAAGAACAGTTAAT
Organism: Lophius americanus; assembly: GCA_037951165.1. NCBI lineage: Eukaryota > Metazoa > Chordata > Actinopteri > Lophiiformes > Lophiidae > Lophius > Lophius americanus. Next base: position 570,320 of record JBBDHG010000319.1, read on the forward strand.
GAGAACCAGTCGATAATATGGATGTTAATGGGATTGAAAAACAGTAAGTGTGAACCAGTTGATAAAATTGATGTTAATGGAATTTAAAAACAGTAAGATTGAACCAGTTGATATTACTGTTAATGTTGTCTAAGAACAGTAAATGTGAACCAGTTGAAAATATTGATGTTAATAGGATTGAAGAACAGTAAATTTTAATCAGTTGATATTATTACTGTTAATGTAATTCAAGAACAGTTAATGAGAACCAGTCGAAAATATTGATGTAAATGGGATTCAGGAACAGTGAGTGTGAACCAGTTGATAAAATTGATGTTAATGGGATTCAAGAATAGTAAATTTGAACCAGGTGATATTTCTTTTAATTTGATCTAAGAACAGTAAATCTGAACCAGTTGATCATATTACTATTTATTTGATTCAAGAATAGTTAATGTGAACCAGTTGATAATATTTCTGTTAATGTTATCTAAGAACAGTAAATGTGAACCAGATGATAATATTGATATTATAAGGATTAAAGAACAGTAAATTTGAATCAGTTGATAATATTACTGTTAATGTGATTCAAGAACAGTTAATGAGAACCAGTCGATAATATGGATGTTAATGGGATTCAAGAACAGTAAGTGTGAACCAGTTGATAATATGGATGTTAATGGGATTCAAGAACAGTAAGTGTGAACCAGTTGATAAAATTGATGTTAATGGAATTTAAGAACAGTAAGATTGAACCAGTTGATATTACTGTTAATGTGATCTAAGAACAGTAAATGTGAACCAGTTGAAAATATTGATGTTAATAGGATTGAAGAACAGTAAATCTGAATCAGTTGATATTATTACTGTTAATGTAATTCAACAACAGTTAATGACAACCAGTCGATAATATTGATGTAAATGGGATTCAGGAACAGTGAGTGTGAACCAGTTGATAAGATTGATGTTAATGGGATTCAAGAACAGTAAATTTGAACCAGTTGATATTTCTCTTAATTTGATCTAAGAACAGTAAATCTGAACCAGTTGATCATATTACTATTTATTTGATTCAAGAATAGATAATGTGAACCAGTTGATAATATTTCTGTTAATGTTATCTAAGAACAGTAAATGTGAACCAGTTGAAAATATTGATGTTAATAGGATTGAAGAACAGTAAATTTGAATCAGGTGATATTATTACTGTTAATGTAATTCAAGAACAGTTAATGAGAACCAGTCGATAATATTGACGTTAATGGGATTCAAAAACAGTAAATTTGAACCAGTTGATATTTCTTTTAATGTGATCTAAGAACAGTAAATCTGAACCAGTTGATCATATTACTATTTATTTGATTCAAGAATAGTTAATGTGAACCAGTTGATAATATTTCTGTTAATGTTATCTAAGAACAGTAAATGTGAACCAGATGATAATATTGATATTATAAGGATTAAAAAACAGTAAATTTGAATCAGTTGATATTATTACTGTTAATGTAATTCAAGAACAGTTAATGAGAACCAGTCGATAATATGGATGTTAATGGGATCAAGAACAATATGTGTGAACCAGTTGATAATATTGATGTTAATAGGAGGGAAGAACAGTAAATTTGAATCAGTGGATAATATTACTGTTAATGTAATTCAAGAACAGTTAATGAGAACCAGTCGATAATATTGATGTTAATGGGATTCAAGAAAAGTAAGTGTGAACCAGTTGATAAGATTGATGTCAATGGGATTGAAGAACAGTAAATGTGAACCAGTTGATAATATTGATATTAATAGGATGGAAAAAAAGTAAATTTGAATCAGTTGATATTATTACTGTTAATTTAATTCAAGAATAGTTAATGAGAACCAGTCGATAATATTGATGTTAATGGGATTCAAGAACAGTAAGTGTGAACCAGTTGATCATATTACTATTTATTTGATTCAAGAATAATTATTGTGAACCAGTTGAAAATATTGATGTTATTGGGTTTTAAGAAAAGTAAATTTGAATCAGTTGATATGATTACTGTTAATGTAATTCAAGAACAGTTAATGAGAACCAGTCGATAATATGGATGTAAATGGGATTCAAGAACAGTAAGTGTGAACCAGTTGATAAGATTGATGTTAATGGAATTTAAGAACAGTAAATCTGAACCAGTTGATCATATTATTATTTATTTGATTCAAGAATAGTTAATGTGAACCAGTTGATAATATTTCTGTTAATGTTATCTAAGAACAGTAAATGTGAACCAGATGATAATATTGATATTATAAGGATTAAAGAACAGCAAATTTGAATCAGTTGATATTATTACTGTTAATGTATTTCAAGAACAGTTAATGAGAAACAGTCGATAATATGGATGTTAATGGGATTCAAGAACAGTAAGTGTGAACCAGTTGATAAAATTGATGTTAATGGAATTTAAGAACAGTAAGATTGAACCAGTTGATATTACTGTTAATGTGATCTAAGAACAGTAAATGTGAACCAGTTGAAAATATTGATGTTAATAGGATTGAAGAACAGTAAATTTGAATCAGTTGATATTATTACTGTTAATGTAATTCAAGAACAGTTAATGAGAACCAGTCGATAATATTGATATAAATGGGATTCAGGAACAGTGAGTGTGAACCAGTTGATAAGATTGATGTTAATGGGATTCAAGAACAGTAAATTTGAACCAGTTGATATTTCTTTTAATTTGATCTAAGAACAGTAAATCTGAACCAGTTGATCATATTACTATTTATTTGATTCAAGAATAGATAATGTGAACCAGTTGATAATATTTCTGTTAATGTTATCTAAGAACAGTAAATGTGAACCAGATGATAATATTGATATTATAAGGATTAAAGAACAGTAAATTTGAATCAGTTGATATTATTACTGTTAATGTGATTCAAGAACAGTTAATGAGAACCAGTCGATAATATGGATGTTAATGGGATTCAAGAACAGTAAGTGTGAACCAGTTGATAAGATTGATGTTAATGGAATTTAAGAACAGTAAGATTGAACCAGTTGATATTACTGTTAATGTGATCTAAGAACAGTAAATGTGAACCAGTTGAAAATATTGATGTTAATAGGATTGAAGAACAGTAAATTTGAATCAGGTGATATTATTACTGTTAATGTAATTCAAGAACAGTTAATAAGAACCAGTCAATAATATTGACGTTAATGGGATTCAAAAACAGTAAATTTGAACCAGTTGATATTTCTTTTAATGTGATCTAAGAACAGTAAATCTGAACCAGTTGATCATATTACTATTTATTTGATTCAAGAATAGTTAATGTGAACCAGTTGATAATATTTCTGTTAATGTTATCTAAGAACAGTAAATGTGAACCAGATGATAATATTGATATTATAAGGATTAAAAAACAGTAAATTTGAATCAGTTGATATTATTACTGTTAATGTAATTCAAGAACAGTTAATGAGATCCAGTCGATAATATGGATGTTAATGGGATCAAGAACAATATGTGTGAACCAGTTGATAATATTGATGTTAATAGGATGGAAGAACAGTAAATTTGAATCAGTGGATAATATTACTGTTAATGTAATTCAAGAACAGTAAATGTGAACCAGTTTATAATATTGATTTTAATAGGATTGAAGATCAGTAAATATGAACCAGTTGATAATATTACTGTCAATGTGATTTTAAAACAGTAAATGTGAACGAGTTGATATTACTGTTAATGTGATCTAAGAACAGTAAATGTGAACCAGTTGATAATATTGATATTAATGGGATTTAAGAACAGTAAATGTAAACCAGTTGATAATATTGATGTTAATGATTTTTAAAAACAGTAAATGTGAACCAGTTGATATTACTGTTAATGTGATCCAAGAACAGTAAATAACTAGTTCATAATATTGATGTTAATAGGATTGAGGAACAGTAAATTTGAACCAGTTGATATTATTACTGTTCATGTGATTCAAGAATAGATAATGTGAACCAGTTGATGATATTGATGTTAATGGGATTGAAGATCAGTAAATATGAACCAATTGATAATATTACTGTCAATGTGATTTAAAAACAGTAAATGTGAACGAGTTGATATTACTGTTAATGTGATTTAAGAACAGTAAATAACCAGTTGATCATATTGATGTTAATAGAATTTAAGAACAGTAAATTTGAATCAGTTGACATTATTACTGTTAATGTAATTCAAGAACAGTTAATGAGAACCAGTCGATTAATATGGATGTTAATGGGATCAAGAACAATATGTGTGAACCAGTTGATAATATTACTATTAATTTGATTAAAGAAAAGATAATGTGAACCAGTTGATAATATTGATGTTAATGGATTTAAGAACAGTAAATGTGAACCAGTTGATAATATTGATTTTAATAGGATTGAAGATCAGTAAATATGAACCAGTTGATACTATTACTGTCAATGTGATTTAAATCAGTAAATGTGAACGAGTTGATATTACTGTTAATGTGATCTAAGAACAGTAAACAACCAGTTGATCATATTGATGTTAATAGGGTTGAAGAACAGTAAATTTGAATCAGTTGATATTACTGTTAATGGGATCTAAGAACAGTGAATGTGAACCAGTTGATAATATTGATGTTAATAGGATTGAAGAACAGTAAATTTGAATCAGTTGATATTATTACTGTTAATGTAATTCAAGAACAGTTAATGAGAACCAGTCGATAATATTGATGTTAATGGGATTCAAGAACAGTAAGTATGAACCAGTTGATAAGATTGATGTTAATGTGATTTAAGAATAGTTAATGTGAACCATTTGATAATATTTGTGTTAATGTGATCTAAGAACAGTAAATGTGAACTAGATGATAATATTGATATTAAAAGGATTAAAAGACAGTAAATTTGAATCAGTTGATATTATTACTGTTAATGTAAGTCAAGAACAGTTAATGAGAACCAGTCGATAATATGGATGTTAATGGGATCAAGAACAATATGTGTGAACCAGTTGATAATATTATAATTAATTTGATTCAAGAATAGATAATGTGAACCAGTTGATAATATTACTATTAATTTGATTCAAGAATAGATAATGTGAACCAGTTGATAAAATTGATGTTAATGGGATTGAAGATCAGTAAATATGAACCAGTTGATAATATTACTGTCAATGGGATTTAAAAACAGTAAATGTGAACGAGTTGATATTACTGTTAATGTGATCTAAGAACATTAAATAACCAGTTGATCATATTGATGTTAATAGAATTTAAGAACAGTAAATTTGAATCAGTTGATATTATTACTGTTAATGTAATTCAAGAACAGTTAATGAGAACCACACGATAATTTTGATGTTAATGGGATTCAAGAACAGTAAGTGTGAACCAGTTGATAAGATTGATGTTAATGGGATTTAAGAACAGTAAATTTGAAGAAGTTGATATTTCTGTTAATGTGATCAAAGAACAGTAAATCTGAACCAGTTGATCATATTACTATTTATTTGATTCAAGAACAGTAAATTTGAATCAGTTGATATTATTACTGTTAATGTAATTCAAGAGCAGTTAATGAGAACCAGTCGATAATATGGATGTTAATGGGATTTAAGAACAGTAAATGTGAACCAGTTGATAATATTATTATTAATTTGATTCAAGAATAGATAATATTAACCATTTGATAAGATTGATGTTAATGGGATTCAAGAACAGTTAATGGAAACCAGTTGATAATATTACCGTAAATATGATCTAAGAACAGTAAATGTGCAGCAGTTGCTAATATTCATGTTAATGGAATTTAAGAACACTAAATTTGAACCAGTTGATATTACTGTTAATTTGATCTAAGAACAGTAAATGTGAACCAGTTGATAATATTGATATTAATGGGATTTAAGAACAGTAAATGTGAACCAGTTGATAATATTACTGTCAATTTGATTTAAAAACAGTAAATGTGAACAAGTTGATATTACTGTTAATGTGATCTAAGAACAGTAAATAAACAGTTGATCATATTGATGTTAATAGAATTTAAGAACAGTAAATTTGAATCAGTTGATATTATTACTGTTAATGTGATTCAAGAACAGTTATTGGGAACCAGTTGATAATATTACCGTAAATATGATCTAAGAACAGTAAATGTGCAGCAGTTGCTAATATTCATGTTAATGGAATTTAAGAACACTAAATTTGAACCAGTTGATATTACTGTTAATTTGATCTAAGAACAGTAAATGTGAACCAGTTGATAATATTGATATTAATGGGATTTAAGAACAGTAAATGTGAACCAGTTGATAATATTACTGTCAATTTGATTTAAAAACAGTAAATGTGAACAAGTTGATATTACTGTTAATGTGATCTAAGAACAGTAAATAAACAGTTGATCATATTGATGTTAATAGAATTTAAGAACAGTAAATTTGAATCAGTTGATATTATTACTGTTAATGTAATTCAAGAACAGTTAATGAGAACCAGACGATAATTTTGATGTTAATGGGATTCAAGAACAGTAAGTGTGAACCAGTTGATAAGATTGATGTTAATGGGATTTAAGAACAGTAAATTTGAAGAAGTTGATATTTCTGTTAATGTGATCAAAGAACAGTAAATCTGAACCAGTTGATCATATTACTATTTATTTGATTCAAGAACAGTAAATTTGAATCAGTTGATATTATTACTGTTAATGTAATTCAAGAGCAGTTAATGAGAACCAGTCGATAATATGGATGTTAATGGGATTTAAGAACAGTAAATGTGAACCAGTTGATAATATTATTATTAATTTGATTCAAGAATAGATAATATTAACCATTTGATAAGATTGATGTTAATGGGATTCAAGAACAGTTAATGGAAACCAGTTGATAATATTACCGTAAATATGATCTAAGAACAGTAAATGTGCAGCAGTTGCTAATATTCATGTTAATGGAATTTAAGAACACTAAATTTGAACCAGTTGATATTACTGTTAATTTGATCTAAGAACAGTAAATGTGAACCAGTTGATAATATTGATATTAATGGGATTTAAGAACAGTAAATGTGAACCAGTTGATAATATTACTGTCAATTTGATTTAAAAACAGTAAATGTGAACAAGTTGATATTACTGTTAATGTGATCTAAGAACAGTAAATAAACAGTTGATCATATTGATGTTAATAGAATTTAAGAACAGTAAATTTGAATCAGTTGATATTATTACTGTTAATGTGATTCAAGAACAGTTATTGGGAACCAGTTGATAATATTACCGTAAATATGATCTAAGAACAGTAAATGTGCAGCAGTTGCTAATATTCATGTTAATGGAATTTAAGAACACTAAATTTGAACCAGTTGATATTACTGTTAATTTGATCTAAGAACAGTAAATGTGAACCAGTTGATAATATTGATATTAATGGGATTTAAGAACAGTAAATGTGAACCAGTTGATAATATTACTGTCAATTTGATTTAAAAACAGTAAATGTGAACAAGTTGATATTACTGTTAATGTGATCTAAGAACAGTAAATAAACAGTTGATCATATTGATGTTAATAGAATTTAAGAACAGTAAATTTGAATCAGTTGATATTATTACTGTTAATGTAATTCAAGAACAGTTAATGAGAACCAGACGATAATTTTGATGTTAATGGGATTCAAGAACAGTAAGTGTGAACCAGTTGATAAGATTGATGTTAATGGGATTGAAGATCAGTAAATATGAACCAGTTGATACTATTACTGTCAATGTGATTTAAATCAGTAAATGTGAACGAGTTGATATTACTGTTAATGTGATCTAAGAACAGTAAATAAACAGTTGATCATATTGATGTTAATAGAATTTAAGAACAGTAAATTTGAATCAGTTGATATTATTACTGTTAATGGGATCTAAGAACAGTGAATGTGAACCAGTTGATAATATTGATGTTAATAGGATTGAAGAACAGTAAATTTGAATCAGTTGATATTATTACTGTTAATGTAATTCAAGAACAGTTAATGAGAACCAGTCGATAATATTGATGTTAATGGGATTCAAGAACAGTAAGTATGAACCAGTTGATAAGATTGATGTTAATGTGATTTAAGAATAGTTAATGTGAACCATTTGATAATATTTGTGTTAATGTGATCTAAGAACAGTAAATGTGAACTAGATGATAATATTGATATTAAAAGGATTAAAAGACAGTAAATTTGAATCAGTTGATATTATTACTGTTAATGTAAGTCAAGAACAGTTAATGAGAACCAGTCGATAATATGGATGTTAATGGGATCAAGAACAATATGTGTGAACCAGTTGATAATATTATAATTAATTTGATTCAAGAATAGATAATGTGAACCAGTTGATAATATTACTATTAATTTGATTCAAGAATAGATAATGTGAACCAGTTGATAAAATTGATGTTAATGGGATTGAAGATCAGTAAATATGAACCAGTTGATAATATTACTGTCAATGTGATTTAAGAACAGTAACTGTGAACCAGTTGATATTTCTTTTAATGTGATCTAAGAACAGTAAATCTGAACCAGTCGATCATATTACTATTTATTTGATTCAAGAACAGTAAATTTGAACCAGTTGATATTTCTTTTAATTTGATCTAAGAACAGTAAATCTGAACCAGTTGATCATATTACTATTTATTTGATTCAAGAATAGATAATGTGAACCAGTTGATAATATTTCTGTTAATGTTATCTAAGAACAGTAAATGTGAACCAGATGATAATATTGATATTATAAGGATTAAAGAACAGTAAATTTGAATCAGTTGATATTATTACTGTTAATGTGATTCAAGAACAGTTAATGAGAACCAGTCGATAATATGGATGTTAATGGGATTCAAGAACAGTAAGTGTGAACCAGTTGATAAGATTGATGTTAATGGAATTTAAGAACAGTAAGATTGAACCAGTTGATATTACTGTTAATGTGATCTAAGAACAGTAAATGTGAACCAGTTGAAAATATTGATGTTAATAGGATTGAAGAACAGTAAATTTGAATCAGGTGATATTATTACTGTTAATGTAATTCAAGAACAGTTAATAAGAACCAGTCAATAATATTGACGTTAATGGGATTCAAAAACAGTAAATTTGAACCAGTTGATATTTCTTTTAATGTGATCTAAGAACAGTAAATCTGAACCAGTTGATCATATTACTATTTATTTGATTCAAGAATAGTTAATGTGAACCAGTTGATAATATTTCTGTTAATGTTATCTAAGAACGGTAAATGTGAACCAGATGATAATATTGATATTATAAGGATTAAAAAACAGTAAATTTGAATCAGTTGATATTATTACTGTTAATGTAATTCAAGAACAGTTAATGAGATCCAGTCGATAATATGGATGTTAATGGGATCAAGAACAATATGTGTGAACCAGTTGATAATATTGATGTTAATAGGATGGAAGAACAGTAAATTTGAATCAGTGGATAATATTACTGTTAATGTAATTCAAGAACAGTAAATGTGAACCAGTTTATAATATTGATTTTAATAGGATTGAAGATCAGTAAATATGAACCAGTTGATAATATTACTGTCAATGTGATTTTTAAACAGTAAATGTGAACGAGTTGATATTACTGTTAATGTGATCTAAGAACAGTAAATGTGAACCAGTTGATAATATTGATATTAATGGGATTTAAGAACAGTAAATGTAAACCAGTTGATAATATTGATGTTAATGATTTTTAAAAACAGTAAATGTGAACCAGTTGATATTACTGTTAATGTGATCCAAGAACAGTAAATAACTAGTTCATAATATTGATGTTAATAGGATTGAGGAACAGTAAATTTGAACCAGTTGATATTATTACTGTTCATGTGATTCAAGAATAGATAATGTGAACCAGTTGATGATATTGATGTTAATGGGATTGAAGATCAGTAAATATGAACCAATTGATAATATTACTGTCAATGTGATTTAAAAACAGTAAATGTGAACGAGTTGATATTACTGTTAATGTGATTTAAGAACAGTAAATAACCAGTTGATCATATTGATGTTAATAGAATTTAAGAACAGTAAATTTGAATCAGTTGACATTATTACTGTTAATGTAATTCAAGAACAGTTAATGAGAACCAGTCGATTAATATGGATGTTAATGGGATCAAGAACAATATGTGTGAACCAGTTGATAATATTACTATTAATTTGATTAAAGAAAAGATAATGTGAACCAGTTGATAATATTGATGTTAATGGATTTAAGAACAGTAAATGTGAACCAGTTGATAATATTGATTTTAATAGGATTGAAGATCAGTAAATATGAACCAGTTGATACTATTACTGTCAATGTGATTTAAATCAGTAAATGTGAACGAGTTGATATTACTGTTAATGTGATCTAAGAACATTAAATAACCAGTTGATCATATTGATGTTAATAGAATTTAAGAACAGTAAATTTGAATCAGTTGATATTATTACTGTTAATGTAATTCAAGAACAGTTAATGAGAACCAGACGATAATTTTGATGTTAATGGGATTCAAGAACAGTAAGTGTGAACCAGTTGATAAGATTGATGTTAATGGGATTTAAGAACAGTAAATTTGAAGAAGTTGATATTTCTGTTAATGTGATCAAAGAACAGTAAATCTGAACCAGTTGATCATATTACTATTTATTTGATTCAAGAACAGTAAATTTGAATCAGTTGATATTATTACTGTTAATGTAATTCAAGAGCAGTTAATGAGAACCAGTCGATAATATGGATGTTAATGGGATTTAAGAACAGTAAATGTGAACCAGTTGATAATATTATTATTAATTTGATTCAAGAATAGATAATATTAACCATTTGATAAGATTGATGTTAATGGGATTCAAGAACAGTTAATGGAAACCAGTTGATAATATTACCGTAAATATGATCTAAGAACAGTAAATGTGCAGCAGTTGCTAATATTCATGTTAATGGAATTTAAGAACACTAAATTTGAACCAGTTGATATTACTGTTAATTTGATCTAAGAACAGTAAATGTGAACCAGTTGATAATATTGATATTAATGGGATTTAAGAACAGTAAATGTGAACCAGTTGATAATATTACTGTCAATTTGATTTAAAAACAGTAAATGTGAACAAGTTGATATTACTGTTAATGTGATCTAAGAACAGTAAATAAACAGTTGATCATATTGATGTTAATAGAATTTAAGAACAGTAAATTTGAATCAGTTGATATTATTACTGTTAATGTAATTCAAGAACAGTTAATGAGAACCAGACGATAATTTTGATGTTAATGGGATTCAAGAACAGTAAGTGTGAACCAGTTGATAAGATTGATGTTAATGGGATTTAAGAACAGTAAATTTGAAGAAGTTGATATTTCTGTTAATGTGATCAAAGAACAGTAAATCTGAACCAGTTGATCATATTACTATTTATTTGATTCAAGAACAGTAAATTTGAATCAGTTGATATTATTACTGTTAATGTAATTCAAGAGCAGTTAATGAGAACCAGTCGATAATATGGATGTTAATGGGATTTAAGAACAGTAAATGTGAACCAGTTGATAATATTATTATTAATTTGATTCAAGAATAGATAATATTAACCATTTGATAAGATTGATGTTAATGGGATTCAAGAACAGTTAATGGAAACCAGTTGATAATATTACCGTAAATATGATCTAAGAACAGTAAATGTGCAGCAGTTGCTAATATTCATGTTAATGGAATTTAAGAACACTAAATTTGAACCAGTTGATATTACTGTTAATTTGATCTAAGAACAGTAAATGTGAACCAGTTGATAATATTGATATTAATGGGATTTAAGAACAGTAAATGTGAACCAGTTGATAATATTACTGTCAATTTGATTTAAAAACAGTAAATGTGAACAAGTTGATATTACTGTTAATGTGATCTAAGAACAGTAAATAAACAGGTGATCATATTGATGTTAATAGAATTTAAGAACAGTAAATTTGAATCAGTTGATATTATTAATGTTAATGTGATTCAAGAACAGTTAATGGGAACCAGTTGATAATATTACCGTAAATATGATCTAAGAACAGTAAATGTGCAGCAGTTGATAATATTCATGTTAATGGAATTTAAGAACACTAAATTTGAACCATTTGATATTACTGTTAATGTGATCTAAGAACAGTAAATAACCAGTTTATAATATTCATGTTATAGGATTGAGGAACAGTAAATTTGAACCAGTTGATATTTCTGTTAATGTGATCTAAGAACGGTAAATGTGAACCAGTTAATAATATTGATATTAATGGGATATAAGAACAGTAAATGTGAACCAGTTGATAATATTGATGTTAATGATTTTTAAAAAGAGTAAATTTGAACCAGTTGATATTTCTGTTAATGTGATCTAAGAACAGTAAATTTGAACCAGATGATAATATTGATATTAATACGATTGAAGAACAGTAAATTTGAATCAGTTGATTATATTGATGTTAATGGGATTTTAGAACAGTAAATCTGAACCAGTTGATAATATTGATTTTAATAGGATTGAAGATCAGTAAATATGAACCAGTTGATAATATTACTGTCAATGTGATTTAAGAACAGTAACTGTGAACCAGTTGATATTTCTTTTAATGTGATCTAAGAACAGTAAATCTGAACCAGTCGATCATATTACTATTTATTTGATTCAAGAACAGTAAATTTGAATCAGTTGATATTATTACTGCTAATGTAATTCAAGAGCAGTTAATGAGAACCAGTCGATAATATGGATGTTAATGGGATTTAAGAACAGTAAATGTGAACCAGTTGATAATATTATTATTAATTGATTCAAGAATAGATAATGTGAACCAGTTGATAATATTACTAATCATTTTATTCAAGAATAGATAATGTGAACCAGTTGATAAAATTGATGTTAATGGGATTTAAGAACAGTAAATGTTAACCAGTTGATAATATTACTGTCAATGGGATTTAAAAACAGTAAATGTGAACAAGTTGATATTACTGTTAATGTGATCTAAGAACAGTAAATAAACAGTTGATCATATTGATGTTAATAGAATTTAAGAACAGTAAATTTGAATCAGTTGATATTATTACTGTTAATGGGATCTAAGAACAGTGAATGTGAACCAGTTGATAATATTGATGTTAATAGGATTGAAGAACAGTAAATTTGAATCAGTTGATATTATTACTGTTAATGTAATTCAAGAACAGTTAATGAGAACCAGTCGATAATATTGATGTTAATGGGATTCAAGAACAGTAAGTATGAACCAGTTGATAAGATTGATGTTAATGTGATTTAAGAATAGTTAATGTGAACCATTTGATAATATTTGTGTTAATGTGATCTAAGAACAGTAAATGTGAACTAGATGATAATATTGATATTAAAAGGATTAAAAGACAGTAAATTTGAATCAGTTGATATTATTACTGTTAATGTAAGTCAAGAACAGTTAATGAGAACCAGTCGATAATATGGATGTTAATGGGATCAAGAACAATATGTGTGAACCAGTTGATAATATTATAATTAATTTGATTCAAGAATAGATAATGTGAACCAGTTGATAATATTACTATTAATTTGATTCAAGAATAGATAATGTGAACCAGTTGATAAAATTGATGTTAATGGGATTGAAGATCAGTAAATATGAACCAGTTGATAATATTACTGTCAGTGTGATTTAAGAACAGTAACTGTGAACCAGTTGATATTTCTTTTAATGTGATCTAAGAACAGTAAATCTGAACCAGTCGATCATATTACTATTTATTTGATTCAAGAACAGTAAATTTGAACCAGTTGATATTTCTTTTAATTTGATCTAAGAACAGTAAATCTGAACCAGTTGATCATATTACTATTTATTTGATTCAAGAATAGATAATGTGAACCAGTTGATAATATTTCTGTTAATGTTATCTAAGAACAGTAAATGTGAACCAGATGATAATATTGATATTATAAGGATTAAAGAACAGTAAATTTGAATCAGTTGATATTATTACTGTTAATGTGATTCAAGAACAGTTAATGAGAACCAGTCGATAATATGGATGTTAATGGGATTCAAGAACAGTAAGTGTGAACCAGTTGATAAGATTGATGTTAATGGAATTTAAGAACAGTAAGATTGAACCAGTTGATATTACTGTTAATGTGATCTAAGAACAGTAAATGTGAACCAGTTGAAAACATTGATGTTAATAGGATTGAAGAACAGTAAATTTGAATCAGGTGATATTATTACTGTTAATGTAATTCAAGAACAGTTAATAAGAACCAGTCAATAATATTGACGTTAATGGGATTCAAAAACAGTAAATTTGAACCAGTTGATATTTCTTTTAATGTGATCTAAGAACAGTAAATCTGAACCAGTTGATCATATTACTATTTATTTGATTCAAGAATAGTTAATGTGAACCAGTTGATAATATTTCTGTTAATGTTATCTAAGAACAGTAAATGTGAACCAGATGATAATATTGATATTATAAGGATTAAAAAACAGTAAATTTGAATCAGTTGATATTATTACTGTTAATGTAATTCAAGAACAGTTAATGAGATCCAGTCGATAATATGGATGTTAATGGGATCAAGAACAATATGTGTGAACCAGTTGATAATATTGATGTTAATAGGATGGAAGAACAGTAAATTTGAATCAGTGGATAATATTACTGTTAATGTAATTCAAGAACAGTAAATGTGAACCAGTTTATAATATTGATTTTAATAGGATTGAAGATCAGTAAATATGAACCAGTTGATAATATTACTGTCAATGTGATTTTAAAACAGTAAATGTGAACGAGTTGATATTACTGTTAATGTGATCTAAGAACAGTAAATGTGAACCAGTTGATAATATTGATATTAATGGGATTTAAGAACAGTAAATGTAAACCAGTTGATAATATTGATGTTAATGATTTTTAAAAACAGTAAATGTGAACCAGTTGATATTACTGTTAATGTGATCCAAGAACAGTAAATAACTAGTTCATAATATTGATGTTAATAGGATTGAGGAACAGTAAATTTGAACCAGTTGATATTATTACTGTTCATGTGATTCAAGAATAGATAATGTGAACCAGTTGATGATATTGATGTTAATGGGATTGAAGATCAGTAAATATGAACCAATTGATAATATTACTGTCAATGTGATTTAAAAACAGTAAATGTGAACGAGTTGATATTACTGTTAATGTGATTTAAGAACAGTAAATAACCAGTTGATCATATTGATGTTAATAGAATTTAAGAACAGTAAATTTGAATCAGTTGACATTATTACTGTTACTGTAATTCAAGAACAGTTAATGAGAACCAGTCGATTAATATGGATGTTAATGGGATCAAGAACAATATGTGTGAACCAGTTGATAATATTACTATTAATTTGATTAAAGAAAAGATAATGTGAACCAGTTGATAATATTGATGTTAATGGATTTAAGAACAGTAAATGTGAACCAGTTGATAATATTGATTTTAATAGGATTGAAGATCAGTAAATATGAACCAGTTGATACTATTACTGTCAATGTGATTTAAATCAGTAAATGTGAACGAGTTGATATTACTGTTAATGTGATCTAAGAACAGTAAACAACCAGTTGATCATATTGATGTTAATAGGGTTGAAGAACAGTAAATTTGAATCAGTTGATATTACTGTTAATGGGATCTAAGAACAGTGAATGTGAACCAGTTGATAATATTGATGTTAATAGGATTGAAGAACAGTAAATTTGAATCAGTTGATATTATTACTGTTAATGTAATTCAAGAACAGTTAATGAGAACCAGTCGATAATATTGATGTTAATGGGATTCAAGAACAGTAAGTATGAACCAGTTGATAAGATTGATGTTAATGTGATTTAAGAATAGTTAATGTGAACCATTTGATAATATTTGTGTTAATGTGATCTAAGAACAGTAAATGTGAACTAGATGATAATATTGATATTAAAAGGATTAAAAGACAGTAAATTTGAATCAGTTGATATTATTACTGTTAATGTAAGTCAAGAACAGTTAATGAGAACCAGTCGATAATATGGATGTTAATGGGATCAAGAACAATATGTGTGAACCAGTTGATAATATTATAATTAATTTGATTCAAGAATAGATAATGTGAACCAGTTGATAATATTACTATTAATTTGATTCAAGAATAGATAATGTGAACCAGTTGATAAAATTGATGTTAATGGGATTGAAGATCAGTAAATATGAACCAGTTGATAATATTACTGTCAATGTGATTTAAAAACAGTAAATGTGAACGAGTTGATATTACTGTTAATGTGATCTAAGAACATTAAATAACCAGTTGATCATATTGATGTTAATAGAATTTAAGAACAGTAAATTTGAATCAGTTGATATTATTACTGTTAATGTAATTCAAGAACAGTTAATGAGAACCAGACGATAATTTTGATGTTAATGGGATTCAAGAACAGTAAGTGTGAACCAGTTGATAAGATTGATGTTAATGGGATTTAAGAACAGTAAATTTGAAGAAGTTGATATTTCTGTTAATGTGATCAAAGAACAGTAAATCTGAACCAGTTGATCATATTACTATTTATTTGATTCAAGAACAGTAAATTTGAATCAGTTGATATTATTACTGTTAATGTAATTCAAGAGCAGTTAATGAGAACCAGTCGATAATATGGATGTTAATGGGATTTAAGAACAGTAAATGTGAACCAGTTGATAATATTATTATTAATTTGATTCAAGAATAGATAATATTAACCATTTGATAAGATTGATGTTAATGGGATTCAAGAACAGTTAATGGAAACCAGTTGATAATATTACCGTAAATATGATCTAAGAACAGTAAATGTGCAGCAGTTGCTAATATTCATGTTAATGGAATTTAAGAACACTAAATTTGAACCAGTTGATATTACTGTTAATTTGATCTAAGAACAGTAAATGTGAACCAGTTGATAATATTGATATTAATGGGATTTAAGAACAGTAAATGTGAACCAGTTGATAATATTACTGTCAATTTGATTTAAAAACAGTAAATGTGAACAAGTTGATATTACTGTTAATGTGATCTAAGAACAGTAAATAAACAGTTGATCATATTGATGTTAATAGAATTTAAGAACAGTAAATTTGAATCAGTTGATATTATTACTGTTAATGTGATTCAAGAACAGTTATTGGGAACCAGTTGATAATATTACCGTAAATATGATCTAAGAACAGTAAATGTGCAGCAGTTGCTAATATTCATGTTAATGGAATTTAAGAACACTAAATTTGAACCAGTTGATATTACTGTTAATTTGATCTAAGAACAGTAAATGTGAACCAGTTGATAATATTGATATTAATGGGATTTAAGAACAGTAAATGTGAACCAGTTGATAATATTACTGTCAATTTGATTTAAAAACAGTAAATGTGAACAAGTTGATATTACTGTTAATGTGATCTAAGAACAGTAAATAAACAGTTGATCATATTGATGTTAATAGAATTTAAGAACAGTAAATTTGAATCAGTTGATATTATTACTGTTAATGTAATTCAAGAACAGTTAATGAGAACCAGACGATAATTTTGATGTTAATGGGATTCAAGAACAGTAAGTGTGAACCAGTTGATAAGATTGATGTTAATGGGATTTAAGAACAGTAAATTTGAAGAAGTTGATATTTCTGTTAATGTGATCAAAGAACAGTAAATCTGAACCAGTTGATCATATTACTATTTATTTGATTCAAGAACAGTAAATTTGAATCAGTTGATATTATTACTGTTAATGTAATTCAAGAGCAGTTAATGAGAACCAGTCGATAATATGGATGTTAATGGGATTTAAGAACAGTAAATGTGAACCAGTTGATAATATTATTATTAATTTGATTCAAGAATAGATAATATTAACCATTTGATAAGATTGATGTTAATGGGATTCAAGAACAGTTAATGGAAACCAGTTGATAATATTACCGTAAATATGATCTAAGAACAGTAAATGTGCAGCAGTTGCTAATATTCATGTTAATGGAATTTAAGAACACTAAATTTGAACCAGTTGATATTACTGTTAATTTGATCTAAGAACAGTAAATGTGAACCAGTTGATAATATTGATATTAATGGGATTTAAGAACAGTAAATGTGAACCAGTTGATAATATTACTGTCAATTTGATTTAAAAACAGTAAATGTGAACAAGTTGATATTACTGTTAATGTGATCTAAGAACAGTAAATAAACAGTTGATCATATTGATGTTAATAGAATTTAAGAACAGTAAATTTGAATCAGTTGATATTATTACTGTTAATGTGATTCAAGAACAGTTATTGGGAACCAGTTGATAATATTACCGTAAATATGATCTAAGAACAGTAAATGGGCAGCAGTTGCTAATATTCATGTTAATGGAATTTAAGAACACTAAATTTGAACCAGTTGATATTACTGTTAATTTGATCTAGAACAGTAAATGTGAACCAGTTGATAATATTGATATTAATGGGATTTAAGAACAGTAAATGTGAACCAGTTGATAATATTACTGTCAATTTGATTTAAAAACAGTAAATGTGAACAAGTTGATATTACTGTTAATGTGATCTAAGAACAGTAAATAAACAGTTGATCATATTGATGTTAATAGAATTTAAGAACAGTAAATTTGAATCAGTTGATATTATTACTGTTAATGTAATTCAAGAACAGTTAATGAGAACCAGACGATAATATTGATGTTAATGGGATTCAAGAACAGTAAGTGTGAACCAGTTGATAAGATTGATGTTAATGGGATTTAAGAACAGTAAATTTGAAGAAGTTGATATTTCTGTTAATGTGATCTAAGAACAGTAAATCTGAACCAGTTGATCATATTACTATTTATTTGATTCAAGAACAGTAAATTTGAATCAGTTGATATTATTACTGTTAATGTAATTCAAGAGCAGTTAATGAGAACCAGTCGATAATATGGATGTTAATGGGATTTAAGAACAGTAAATGTGAACCAGTTGATAATATTATTATTAATTTGATTCAAGAATAGATAATATTAACCATTTGATAAGATTGATGTTAATGGGATTCAAGAACAGTTAATGGAAACCAGTTGATAATATTACCGTAAATATGATCTAAGAACAGTAAATGTGCAGCAGTTGCTAATATTCATGTTAATGGAATTTAAGAACACTAAATTTGAACCAGTTGATATTACTGTTAATTTGATCTAAGAACAGTAAATGTGAACCAGTTGATAATATTGATATTAATGGGATTTAAGAACAGTAAATGTGAACCAGTTGATAATATTACTGTCAATTTGATTTAAAAACAGTAAATGTGAACAAGTTGATATTACTGTTAATGTGATCTAAGAACAGTAAATAAACAGGTGATCATATTGATGTTAATAGAATTTAAGAACAGTAAATTTGAATCAGTTGATATTATTAATGTTAATGTGATTCAAGAACAGTTAATGGGAACCAGTTGATAATATTACCGTAAATATGATCTAAGAACAGTAAATGTGCAGCAGTTGATAATATTCATGTTAATGGAATTTAAGAACACTAAATTTGAACCATTTGATATTACTGTTAATGTGATCTAAGAACAGTAAATAACCAGTTTATAATATTCATGTTATAGGATTGAGGAACAGTAAATTTGAACCAGTTGATATTTCTGTTAATGTGATCTAAGAACGGTAAATGTGAACCAGTTAATAATATTGATATTAATGGGATATAAGAACAGTAAATGTGAACCAGTTGATAATATTGATGTTAATGATTTTTAAAAAGAGTAAATTTGAACCAGTTGATATTTCTGTTAATGTGATCTAAGAACAGTAAATTTGAACCAGATGATAATATTGATATTAATACGATTGAAGAACAGTAAATTTGAATCAGTTGATTATATTGATGTTAATGGGATTTTAGAACAGTAAATCTGAACCAGTTGATAATATTGATTTTAATAGGATTGAAGATCAGTAAATATGAACCAGTTGATAATATTACTGTCAATGTGATTTAAGAACAGTAACTGTGAACCAGTTGATATTTCTTTTAATGTGATCTAAGAACAGTAAATCTGAACCAGTCGATCATATTACTATTTATTTGATTCAAGAACAGTAAATTTGAATCAGTTGATATTATTACTGCTAATGTAATTCAAGAGCAGTTAATGAGAACCAGTCGATAATATGGATGTTAATGGGATTTAAGAACAGTAAATGTGAACCAGTTGATAATATTATTATTAATTGATTCAAGAATAGATAATGTGAACCAGTTGATAATATTACTAATCATTTTATTCAAGAATAGATAATGTGAACCAGTTGATAAAATTGATGTTAATGGGATTTAAGAACAGTAAATGTTAACCAGTTGATAATATTACTGTCAATGGGATTTAAAAACAGTAAATGTGAACAAGTTGATATTACTGTTAATGTGATCTAAGAACAGTAAATAAACAGTTGATCATATTGATGTTAATAGAATTTAAGAACAGTAAATTTGAATCAGTTGATATTATTACTGTTAATGTGATTCAAGAACAGTTAATGGGAACCAGTTGATAATATTACCGTAAATATGATCTAAGAACAGTAAATGTGCAGCAGTTGCTAATATTCATGTTAATGGAATTTAAGAACACTAAATTTGAACCAGTTGATATTACTGTTAAATTGATCTAAGAACAGTAAATGTGAACCAGTTGATAATATTGATATTAATGGGATTTAAGAACAGTAAATGTGAACCAGTTGATAATATTGATGTTAATGATTTTTAAAAAGAGTAAATTTGAACCAGTTGATATTTCTGTTAATGTGATCTAAGAACAGTAAATTTGAACCAGATGATAATATTGATATTAATACGATTGAAGAACAGTAAATTTGAATCAGTTGATTATATTGATGTTAATGGGATTTTAGAACAGTAAATCTGAACCAGTTGATAATATTGATTTTAATAGGATTGAAGATCAGTAAATATGAACCAGTTGATAATATTACTGTCAATGTGATTTAAGAACAGTAACTGTGAACCAGTTGATATTTCTTTTAATGTGATCTAAGAACAGTAAATCTGAACCAGTCGATCATATTACTATTTATTTGATTCAAGAACAGTAAATTTGAATCAGTTGATATTATTACTGCTAATGTAATTCAAGAGCAGTTAATGAGAACCAGTCGATAATATGGATGTTAATGGGATTTAAGAACAGTAAATGTGAACCAGTTGATAATATTATTATTAATTGATTCAAGAATAGATAATGTGAACCAGTTGATAATATTACTAATCATTTTATTCAAGAATAGATAATGTGAAACAGTTGATAAAATTGATGTTAATGGGATTTAAGAACAGTAAATGTTAACCAGTTGATAATATTACTGTCAATGGGATTTAAAAACAGTAAATGTGAACAAGTTGATATTACTGTTAATGTGATCTAAGAACAGTAAATAAACAGTTGATCATATTGATGTTAATAGAATTTAAGAACAGTAAATTTGAATCAGTTGATATTATTACTGTTAATGTGATTCAAGAACAGTTAATGGGAACCAGTTGATAATATTACCGTAAATATGATCTAAGAACAGTAAATGTGCAGCAGTTGCTAATATTCATGTTAATGGAATTTAAGAACACTAAATTTGAACCAGTTGATATTACTGTTAAATTGATCTAAGAACAGTAAATGTGAACCAGTTGATAATATTGATATTAATGGGATTTAAGAACAGTAAATGTGAACCAGTTGATAATATTACTGTCAATTTGATTTAAAAACAGTAAATGTGAACAAGTTGATATTACTGTTAATGTGATCTAAGAACAGTAAATAAACAGTAGATCATATTGATGTTAATAGAATTTAAGAACAGTAAATTTGAATCAGTTGATATTATTACTGTTAATGTAATTCAAGAACAGTTAATGAGAACCAGACGATAATATTGATGTTAATGGGATTCAAGAACAGTAAGTGTGAACCAGTTGATAAGATTGATGTTAATGGGATTTAAGAACAGTAAATTTGAAGAAGTTGATATTTCTGTTAATGTGATCTAAGAACAATAAATCTGAACCAGTTGATCATATTACTATTTATTTGATTCAAGAACAGTAAATTTGAATCAGTTGATATTATTACTGTTAATGTAATTCAAGAGCAGTTAATGAGAACCAGTCGATAATATGGATGTTAATGGGATTTAAGAACAGTAAATGTGAACCAGTTGATAATATTATTATTAATTTGATTCAAGAATAGATAATATGAACCATTTGATAAGATTGATGTTAATGGGATTCAAGAACAGTTAATGGGAACCAGTTGATAATATTACCGTAAATATGATCTAAGAACAGTAAATGTGCAGCAGTTGCTAATATTCATGTTAATGGAATTTAAGAACACTAAATTTGAACCAGTTGATATTACTGTTAATTTGATCTAAGAACAGTAAATGTGAACCAGTTGATAATATTGATATTAATGGGATTTAAGAACAGTAAATGTGAACCAGTTGATAATATTACTGTCAATTTGATTTAAAAACAGTAAATGTGAACAAGTTGATATTACTGTTAATGTGATCTAAGAACAGTAAATAAACAGTTGATCATATTGATGTTAATAGAATTTAAGAACAGTAAATTTGAATCAGTTGATATTATTACTGTTAATGTAATTCAAGAACAGTTAATGAGAACCAGACGATAATATTGATGTTAATGGGATTCAAGAACAGTAAGTGTGAACCAGTTGATAAGATTGATGTTAATGGGATTTAAGAACAGTAAATTTGAAGAAGTTGATATTTCTGTTAATGTGATCTAAGAACAATAAATCTGAACCAGTTGATCATATTACTATTTATTTGATTCAAGAACAGTAAATTTGAATCAGTTGATATTATTACTGTTAATGTAATTCAAGAGCAGTTAATGAGAACCAGTCGATAATATGGATGTTAATGGGATTTAAGAACAGTAAATGTGAACCAGTTGATAATATTATTATTAATTTGATTCAAGAATAGATAATATGAACCATTTGATAAGATTGATGTTAATGGGATTCAAGAACAGTTAATGGGAACCAGTTGATAATATTACCGTAAATATGATCTAAGAACAGTAAATGTGCAGCAGTTGCTAATATTCATGTTAATGGAATTTAAGAACACTAAATTTGAACCAGTTGATATTACTGTTAATTTGATCTAAGAACAGTAAATGTGAACCAGTTGATAATATTGATATTAATGGGATTTAAGAACAGTAAATGTGAACCAGTTGATAATATTACTGTCAATTTGATTTAAAAACAGTAAATGTGAACAAGTTGATTATTACTGTTAATGTGATCTAAGAACAGTAAATAAACAGTTGATCATATTGATGTTTATAGAATTTAAGAACAGTAAATTTGAATCAGTTGATATCATTAGTGTTAATGTGATTCAAGAACAGTTAATGGGAACCAGTTGATAATATTTTGCCGTAAATATGATCTAAGAACAGTAAATGTGCAGCAGTTGATAATATTCATGTTAATGGAATTTAAGACCACTAAATTTGAACCATTTGATATTACTGTTAATGTGATCTAAGAACAGTAAATAACCAGTATATAATATTCATGTTATAGGATTGAGGAACAGTAAATTTGAACCAGTTGATATTTCTGTTAATGTGATCTAAGAACGGTAAATGTGAACCAGTTAATAATATTGATATTAATGGGATATAAGAACAGTAAATGTGAACCAGTTGATAATATTGATGTTAATGATTTTTAAAAAGAGTAAATTTGAACCAGTTGATATTTCTGTTAATGTGATCTAAGAACAGTAAATTTGAACCAGATGATAATATTGATATTAATACGATTGAAGAACAGTAAATTTGAATCAGTTGATAATATTGATGTTAATGGGATTTTAGAACAGTAAATCTGAACCAGTTGATAATATTGATTTTAATAGGATTGAAGATCAGTAAATATGAACCAGTTGATAATATTACTGTCAATGTGATTTAAGAACAGTAACTGTGAACCAGTTGATATTTCTTTTAATGTGATCTAAGAACAGTAAATCTGAACCAGTCGATCATATTACTATTTATTTGATTCAAGAACAGTAAATTTGAATCAGTTGATATTATTACTGTTAATGTAATTCAAGAGCAGTTAATGAAACAAGTCGATAATATGGATGTTAATGGGATTTAAGAACAGTAAATGTGAACCAGTTGATAATATTATTATTAATTTGATTCAAGAATAGATAATGTGAACCAGTTGATAATATTACTAATCATTTTATTCAAGAATAGATAATGTGAACCAGTTGATAAAATTGATTTTAATAGGATTGAAGAACAGTAAATATGAACCAGTTGATAATATTACTGTCAATGGGATTTAAAAACAGTAAATGTGAACAAGTTGATATTACTGTTAATGTGATCTAAGAACAGTAAATAAACAGTTGATCATATTGATGTTAATAGAATTTAAGAACAGTAAATTTGAATCAGTTGATATTATTACTGTTAATGTGATTCAAGAACAGTTAATGGGAACCAGTTGATAATATTACCGTGAATATGATCTAAGAACAGTAAATGTGCAGCAGTTGCTAATATTCATGTTAAAGGAATTTAAGAACACTAAATTTGAACCAGTTGATATTACTGTTAATTTGATCTAAGAACAGTAAATGTGAACCAGTTGATAATATTGATATTAATGGGATTTAAGAACAGTAAATGTGAACCAGTTGATAATATTACTGTCAATTTGATTTAAAAACAGTAAATGTGAGCAAGTTGATATTACTGTTAATGTGATCTAAGAACAGTAAATAAACAGTTGATCATATTGATGTTAATAGAAATTAAGAACAGTAAATTTGAATCAGTTGATATTATTACTGTTAATGTGATTCAAGATGAGTTAATGGGAACCAGTTGATAATATTACCGTAAATATGATCTAAGAACAGTAAATGTGCAGCAGTTGATAATATTCATGTTAATGGAATTTAAGAACACTAAATTTGAACCATTTGATATTACTGTTAATGTGATCTAAGAACAGTAAATAACCAGTTTATAATATTCATGTTATAGGATTGAGGAACAGTAAATTTGAACCAGTTGATATTTCTGTTAATGTGATCTAAGAACGGTAAATGTGAACCAGTTAATAATATTGATATTAATGGGATATAAGAACAGTAAATGTGAACCAGTTGATAATATTCATGTTAATGATTTTTAAAAAGAGTAAATTTGAACCAGTTGATATTTCTGTTAATGTGATCTAAGAACAGTAAATTTGAACCAGATGATAATATTGATATTAATACGATTGAAGAACAGTAAATTTGAATCAGTTGATAATATTGATGTTAATGGGATTTTAGAACAGTAAATCTGAACCAGTTGATAATATTGATTTTAATAGGATTGAAGAACAGTAAATATGAACCAGTTGATAATATTACTGTCAATGTGATTTAAGAACAGTAACTGTGAACCAGTTGATATTTCTTTTAATGTGATCTAAGAACAGTAAATCTGAACCAGTCGATCATATTACTATTTATTTGATTCAAGAACAGTAAATTTGAATCAGTTGATATTATTACTGTTAATGTAATTCAAGAGCAGTTAAGGAGAACCAGTCGATAATATGGATGTTAATGGGATTTAAGAACAGTAAATGTGAACCAGTTGATAATATTATTATTAATTTGATTCAAGAATAGATAATGTGAACCAGTTGATATTACTGTTAATGTGATCTAAGAACAGTAAATAAACAGTTGATCATATTAATGTTAATAGAATTTAAGAACAGTAAATTTGAATCAGTTGATATTATTACTGTTAATGTGATTCAAGAACAATTAATGGGAACCAGTTGATAATTTTACCGTAAATATGATCTAAGAACAGTAAATGTGCAGCAGTTGCTAATATTCATGTTAATGGAATTTAAGAACACTAAATTTGACCCGGTTGATATTACTGTTAATTTGATCTAAGAACAGTAAATGTGAACCAGTTGATAATATTACTGTCAATTTGATTTAAAAACAGTAAATGTGAACAAGTTGATATTACTGTTAATGTGATCTAAGAACAGTAAATAACCAGTTGATAATATTGATGTTAATAGGATTGAAGAACAGTAAATTTGAACCAGTTGATATTATTACTGTTCATGTGATTCAAGAATAGATAATGTGAACCAGTTGATGATATTGATGTTAAGAGAATTTAAGAACAGTAAATTTGAATCAGTTGATATTATTACTGTTAATGTGATTCAAGAACAATTAATGGGAACCAGTTGATAATATTACCGTAAATATGATCTAAGAACAGTAAATGTGCAGCAGTTGCTAATATTCATGTTAATGGAATTTAAGAACACTAAATTTGACCCGGTTGATATTACTGTTAATTTGATCTAAGAACAGTAAATGTGAACCAGTTGATAATATTACTGTCAATTTGATTTAAAAACAGTAAATGTGAACAAGTTGATATTACTGTTAATGTGATCTAAGAACAGTAAATAACCAGTTGATAATATTGATGTTAATAGGATTGAAGAACAGTAAATTTGAACCAGTTGATATTATTACTGTTCATGTGATTCAAGAATAGATAATGTGAACCAGTTGATGATATTGATGTTAATAGAATTTAAGAACAGTAAATTTGAATCAGTTGATATTATTACTGTTAATGTGATTCAAGAACAATTAATGGGAACCAGTTGGTAATATTACCGTAAATATGATCTAAGAACAGTAAATGTGCAGCAGTTGCTAATATTCATGTTAATGGAATTTAAGAACACTAAATTTGAACCAGTTGATATTACTGTTAATTTGATCTAAGAACAGTAAATGTGAACCAGTTGATAATATTGATATTAATGGGATTTAAGAACAGTAAATGTGAACCAGTTGATAATATTGATGTTAACGATTTTTAAAAAGAGTAAATTTGAACCAGTTGATATTTCTGTTAATGTGATCTAAGAACAGTAAATTTGAACCAGATGATAATATTGATATTAATACGATTGAAGAACAGTAAATTTGAATCAGTTGATAATATCGATGTTAATGGGATTTTAGAACAGTAAATCTGAACCAGTTGATAATATTGATTTTAATAGGATTGAAGATCAGTAAATATGAACCAGTTGATAATATTACTGTCAATGTGATTTAAGAACAGTAACTGTGAACCAGTTGATATTTCTTTTAATGTGATCTAAGAACAGTAAATCTGAACCAGTCGATCATATTACTATTTATTTGATTCAAGAACAGTAAATTTGAATCAGTTGATATTGTTACTGTTAATGTAATTCAAGAGCAGCTAATGAGAACCAGTCGATAATATGGATGTTAATGGGATTTAAGAACAGTAAATGTGAACCAGTTGATAATATTATTATTAATTTGATTCAAGAATAGATAATGTGAACCAGTTGATATTACTGTTAATGTGATCTAAGAACAGTAAATAAACAGTTGATCATATTGATGTTAATAGAATTTAAGAACAGTAAATTTGAATCAGTTGGTATTATTACTGTTAATGTGATTCAAGAACAATTAATGGGAACCAGTTGATAATATTACCGTAAATATGATCTAAGAACAGTAAATGTGCAGCAGTTGCTAATATTCATGTTAATGGAATTTAAGAACACTAAATTTGACCCGGTTGATATTACTGTTAATTTGATCTAAGAACAGTAAATGTGAACCAGTTGATAATATTACTGTCAATTTGATTTAAAAACAGTAAATGTGAACAAGTTGATATTACTGTTAATGTGATCTAAGAACAGTAAATAACCAGTTGATAATATTGATGTTAATAGGATTGAAGAACAGTAAATTTGAACCAGTTGATATTATTACTGTTCATGTGATTCAAGAATAGATAATGTGAACCAGTTGATGATATTGATGTTAATTGAATTTAAGAACAGTAAATTTGAATCAGTTGATATTATTACTGTTAATGTGATTCAAGAACAATTAATGGGAACCAGTTGGTAATATTACCGTAAATATGATCTAAGAACAGTAAATGTGCAGCAGTTGCTAATATTCATGTTAATGGAATTTAAGAACACTAAATTTGAACCAGTTGATATTACTGTTAATTTGATCTAAGAACAGTAAATGTGAACCAGTTGATAATATTGATATTAATGGGATTTAAGAACAGTAAATGTGAACCAGTTGATAATATTGATGTTAATGATTTTTAAAAAGAGTAAATTTGAACCAGTTGATATTTCTGTTAATGTGATCTAAGAACAGTAAATTTGAACCAGATGATAATATTGATATTAATACGATTGAAGAACAGTAAATTTGAATCAGTTGATAATATCGATGTTAATGGGATTTTAGAACAGTAAATCTGAACCAGTTGATAATATTGATTTTAATAGGATTGAAGATCAGTAAATATGAACCAGTTGATAATATTGATGTTAATGAGATTTAAGAACAGTAACTGTGAACCAGTTGATATTACTGTTAATGTGATCTAAGAACAGTAAATAACCAGTTGATCATATTAATGTTAATAGAACTTAAGAACAGTAAATTTGATCAGTTGATATTATTACTGTTCATGTGATTCAAGAATAGATAATGTGAACCAGTTGATGATATTGATGTTAATGGGATTGAAGATCAGTAAATATGAACCAGTTGATAATATTACCGTCAGTGTGATTTAAAAAGAGTAAATTTGAACCAGTTGATATTTCTGTTAATGTGATCTAAGAACAGTAAATTTGAACCAGATGATAATATTGATATTAATACGATTGAAGAACAGTAAATTTGAATCAGTTGATAATATTGATGTTAATGGGATTTTAGAACAGTAAATCTGAACCAGTTGATAATATTGATTTTAATCGGATTGAAGATCAGTAAATATGAACCAGTTGATAATATTACTGTCAATGTGATTTAAGAACAGTAACTGTGAACCAGTTGATATTTCTTTTAATGTGATCTAAGAACAGTAAATCTGAACCAGTCGATCATATTACTATGTATTTGATTCAAGAACAGTAAATTTGAATCAGTTGATATTATTACTGTTAATGTAATTCAAGAGCAGTTAATGAGAACCAGTCGATAATATGGATGTTAATGGGATTTAAGAACAGTAAATGTGAACCAGTTGATAATATTATTATTAATTTGATTCAAGAATAGATAATGTGAACCAGTTGATATTACTGTTAATGTGATCTATGAACAGTAAATAAACAGTTGATCATATTGATGTTAATAGAATTTAAGAACAGTAAATTTGAATCAGTTGATATTATTACTGTTAATGTGATTCAAGAACAATTAATGGGAACCAGTTGATAATATTACCGTAAATATGATCTAAGAACAGTAAATGTGCAGCAGTTGCTAATATTCATGTTAATGGAATTTAAGAACACTAAATTTGAACCAGTTGATATTACTGTTAATTTGATCTAAGAACAGTAAATGTGAACCAGTTGATAATATTGATATTAATGGGATTTAAGAACAGTAAATGTGCAGCAGTTGCTAATATTCATGTTAATGGAATTTAAGAACATTAAATTTGAACCATTTGATATTACTGTTAATGTGATCTAAGAACAGTAAATAACGAGTTTATAATATTCATGTTATAGGATTGAGGAACAGTAAATTTGAACCAGTTGATATTTCTGTTAATGTGATCTAAGAACAGTAAATTTGAACCAGATGATAATATTGATATTAATACGATTGAAGAACAGTAAATGTGAACCAGTTGATAATATTATTAATTTGATTCAAGAATAGATAATGTGAACCAGTTGATAATATTACTAATCATTTTATTCAAGAGTAGATAATGTGAACCAGTTGATAAAATTGATGTTAATGGGATTTAAGAACAGTAAATGTTAACCAGTTGATAATATTACTGTCAATTTGATTTAAAAACAGTAAATGTGAACAAGTTGATATTACTGTTAATGTGATCTAAGAACAGTAAATAAACAGTTGATAATATTGATGTTAATAGAATTTAAGAACAGTAAATTTGAATCAGTTGATATTATTACTATTTATTTGATTCAAGAACAGTAAATTTTAATCAGTTGATATTATTACTGTTAATGTGATGCAAGAACAGTTAATGGGAACCAGTTGATAATATTACCGTAAATATGATCTAAGAACAGTAAATGTGCAGCAGTTGATAATATTCATGTTAATGGAATTTAAGAACACTAAATTTGAACCATTTGATATTACTGTTAATGTGATCTAAGAACAGTAAATAACCAGTTGATAATATTGATGTTAATAGGATTGAGGAACAGTAAATTTGAACCAGTTGATATTTCTGTTAATGTGATCTAAGAACAGTAAATTGGAACCAGATGATAATATTGATATTAATACGATTGAAGAACAGTAAATTTGAATCAGTTGATAATATTGATGTTAATGGGATTTAAGAACAGTAAATCTGAACCAGTTGATAATATTGATTTTAATAGGATTGAAGATCAGTAAATATGAACCAGTTGATAATATTACTGTCAATGTGATTTAAGAACAGTAACTGTGAACCAGTTGATCATATTAATGTTAATAGAATTTAAGAACAGTAAATTTGAATCAGTTGATATTATTACTGTTAATGTAATTCAAGAACAGTTCATGAGAGCCAGTTGATAATATTGATATTAATGGGATTTAAGAACAGTAAATGTGAACCAGTTGATAATATTGATGTTAATGATTTTTAAAAACAGTAAATGTGAACGAGTTGATATTACTGTTAATGTGATCTAAGAACAGTAAATTTGAACCAGTTGATATTATTACTGTTAATGTAATTCAAGAGCAGTTAATGAGAACCAATCGATAATATGGATGTTAATGTGATCTAAGAACAGTAAGTGTGAACCAGTTGATAATATTATTATTAATTTGATTCAAGAATAGATAATGTGAACCAGTTGATAATATTACTAATCATTTTATTCAAGAGTAGATTATAGTGAACCAGTTGATAAAATTGATGTTAATGGGATTTAAGAACAGTAAATGTTAACCAGTTGATAATATTACTGTCAATTTGATTTAAAAACAGTAAACGTGAACAAGTTGATATTACTGTTAATGTGATCTAAGAACAGTAAATAAACAGTTGATCATATTGATGTTAATAGAATTTAAGAACAGTAAATTTGAATCAGTTGATATTATTACTGTTAATGTGATTCAAGAACAGTTAATGGGAACCAGTTGATAATATTACCGTAAATATGATCTAAGAAAAGTAAATGTGCAGCAGTTGATAATATTCATGTTAATGGAATTTAAGAACAATAAATTTGAACGATTTGATATTACTGTTAATGTGATCTAAGAACAGTAAATAACCAGTTGATAATATTGATGTTAATGATTTTTAAAAACAGTAAATGTGAACGAGTTGATACTACTGTTAATGTGATCTAAGAACAGTAAATAACCAGTTGATAATATTGATGTTAATAGGATTGAGGAACAGTAAATTTGAACCAGTTGATATTTCTGTTAATGTGATCTAAGAACAGTAAATTTGAACCAGATGATAATATTGATATTAATACGATTGAAGAACAGTAAATTTGAATCAGTTGATAATATTGATGTTAATGGGATTTAAGAACAGTAAATCTGAACCAGTTGATAATATTGATTTTAATAGGATTGAAGATCAGTAAATATGAACCAGTTGATAATATTACTGTCAATGTGATTTAAGAACGGTAACTGTGAACCAGTTGATTAACTGTTAATGTGATCTAAGAACAGTAAATAACCAGTTGATCATATTAATGTTAATAGAATTTAAGAACGGTAAATTTGAATCAGTTGATATTATTACTGTAAATGTAATTCAAGAACAGTTCATGAGAACCAGTAGATAATATTGATATTAATGGGATTTAAGAACAGTAAATGTGAACCAGTTGATAATATTGATGTTAAGGATTTTTAAAAACAGTAAATGTGAACGAGTTGATATTACTGTTAATGTGATCTAAGAACAGTAAATGTGAACCAGTTGATCATATTACTATTTATTTGATTCAAGAACAGTAAATTTGAATCAGTTGATATTATTACTGTTAATGTAATTCAAGAGCAGTTAATGAGAACCAATCGATAATATGGATGTTAATGTGATCTAAGAACAGTAAGTGTGAACCAGTTGATAATATTATTATTAATTTGATTCAAGAACAGATAATGTGAACCAGTTGATAATATTACTAATCATTTTATTCAAGAGTAGATAATGTGAACCAGTTGATAAAATTGATGTTAATGGGATTTAAGAACAGTAAATGTTAACCAGTTGATAATATTACTGTCAATTTGATTTAAAAACAGTAAACGTGAACAAGTTGATATTACTGTTAATGTGATCTAAGAACAGTAAATAAACAGTTGATCATATTGATGTTAATAGAATTTAAGAACAGTAAATTTGAATCAGTTGATATTATTACTGTTAATGTGATTCAAGAACAATTAATGGGAACCAGTTGATAATATTACCGTAAATATGATCTAAGAACAGTAAATGTGCAGCAGTTGCTAATATTCATGTTAATGGAATTTAAGAACACTAAATTTGAACCAGTTGACATTACTGTTAATTTGATCTAAGAACAGTAAATGTGAACCAGTTGATAATATTGATATTAATGGGATTTAAGAACAGTAAATGTGAACCAGTTGATAATATTGATGTTAATGATTTTTAAAAAGAGTAAATTTGAACCAGTTGATATTTCTGTTAATGTGATCTAAGAACAGTAAATTTGAACCAGATGATAATATTGATATTAATACGATTGAAGAACAGTAAATTACAATCAGTTGATAATATTGATGTTAATGGGATTTTAGAACAGTAAATCTGAACCAGTTGATAATATTGATTTTAATAGGATTGAAGATCAGTAAATATGAACCAGTTGATAATATTACTGTCAATGTGATTTAAGAACAGTAACTGTGAACCAGTTGATATTTCTTTTAATGTGATCTAAGAACAGTAAATCTGAACCAGTCGATCATATTACTATTTATTTGATTCAAGAACAGTAAATTTGAATCAGTTGATATTATTACTGTTAATGTAATTCAAGAGCAGTTAATGAGAACCAGTCGATAATATGGATGTTAATGGGATTTAAGAACAGTAAATGTGAACCAGTTGATAATATTATTATTAATTTGATTCAAGAATAGATAATGTGAACCAGTTGATATTACTGTTAATGTGATCTAAGAACAGTAAATAAACAGTTGATCATATTGATGTTAATAGAATTTAAGAACAGTAAATGTGAACCAGTTGATAATATTATTAATTTGATTCAAGAATAGATAATGTGAACCAGTTGATAATATTACTAATCATTTTATTCAAGAGTAGATAATGTGAACCAGTTGATAAAATTGATGTTAATGGGATTTAAGAACAGTAAATGTTAACCAGTTGATAATATTACTGTCAATTTGATTTAAAAACAGTAAATGTGAACAAGTTGATATTACTGTTAATGTGATCTAAGAACAGTAAATAAACAGTTGATCATATTGATGTTAATAGAATTTAAGAACAGTAAATTTGAATCAGTTGATATTATTACTATTTATTTGATTCAAGAACAGTAAATTTGAATCAGTTGATATTATTACTGTTAATGTGATGCAAGAACAGTTAATGGGAACCAGTTGATAATATTGATGTTAATGATTTTTAAAAACAGTAAATGTGAACGAGTTGATATTACTGTTAATGTGATCTAAGAACAGTAAATGTGAACCAGTTGATCATATTACTATTTATTTGATTCAAGAACAGTAAATTTTAATCAGTTGATATTATTACTGTTAATGTAATTCAAGAGCAGTTAATGAGAACCAATCGATAATATGGATGTTAATGTGATCTAAGAACAGTAAGTGTGAACCAGTTGATAATATTATTATTAATTTGATTCAAGAACAGATAATGTGAACCAGTTGATAATATTACTAATCATTTTATTCAAGAGTAGATAATGTGAACCAGTTGATAAAATTGATGTTAATGGGATTTAAGAACAGTAAATGTTAACCAGTTGATAATATTACTGTCAATTTGATTTAAAAACAGTAAACGTGAACAAGTTGATATTACTGTTAATGTGATCTAAGAACAGTAAATAAACAGTTGATCATATTGATGTTAATAGAATTTAAGAACAGTAAATTTGAATCAGTTGATATTATTACTGTTAATGTGATTCAAGAACAATTAATGGGAACCAGTTGATAATATTACCGTAAATATGATCTAAGAACAGTAAATGTGCAGCAGTTGCTAATATTCATGTTAATGGAATTTAAGAACACTAAATTTGAACCAGTTGACATTACTGTTAATTTGATCTAAGAACAGTAAATGTGAACCAGTTGATAATATTGATATTAATGGGATTTAAGAACAGTAAAAGTGAACCAGTTGATAATATTGATGTTAATGATTTTTAAAAAGAGTAAATTTGAACCAGTTGATATTTCTGTTAATGTGATCTAAGAACAGTAAATTTGAACCAGATGATAATATTGATATTAATACGATTGAAGAACAGTAAATTACAATCAGTTGATAATATTGATGTTAATGGGATTTTAGAACAGTAAATCTGAACCAGTTGATAATATTGATTTTAATAGGATTGAAGATCAGTAAATATGAACCAGTTGATAATATTACTGTCAATGTGATTTAAGAACAGTAACTGTGAACCAGTTGATATTTCTTTTAATGTGATCTAAGAACAGTAAATCTGAACCAGTCGATCATATTACTATTTATTTGATTCAAGAACAGTAAATTTGAATCAGTTTATATTATTACTGTTAATGTAATTCAAGAGCAGTTAATGAGAACCAGTCGATAATATGGATGTTAATGGGATTTAAGAACAGTAAATGTGAACCAGTTGATAATATTATTATTAATTTGATTCAAGAATAGATAATGTGAACCAGTTGATATTACTGTTAATGTGATCTAAGAACAGTAAATAAACAGTTGATCATATTGATGTTAATAGAATTTAAGAACAGTAAATGTGAACCAGTTGATAATATTATTAATTTGATTCAAGAATAGATAATGTGAACCAGTTGATAATATTACTAATCATTTTATTCAAGAGTAGATAATGTGAACCAGTTGATAAAATTGATGTTAATGGGATTTAAGAACAGTAAATGTTAACCAGTTGATAATATTACTGTCAATTTGATTTAAAAACAGTAAATGTGAACAAGTTGATATTACTGTTAATGTGATCTAAGAACAGTAAATAAACAGTTGATCATATTGATGTTAATAGAATTTAAGAACAGTAAATTTGAATCAGTTGATATTATTACTATTTATTTGATTCAAGAACAGTAAATTTGAATCAGTTGATATTATTACTGTTAATGTGATGCAAGAACAGTTAATGGGAACCAGTTGATAATATTGATGTTAATGATTTTTAAAAACAGTAAATGTGAACGAGTTGATATTACTGTTAATGTGATCTAAGAACAGTAAATGTGAACCAGTTGATCATATTACTATTTATTTGATTCAAGAACAGTAAATTTTAATCAGTTGATATTATTACTGTTAATGTAATTCAAGAGCAGTTAATGAGAACCAATCGATAATATGGATGTTAATGTGATCTAAGAACAGTAAGTGTGAACCAGTTGATAATATTATTATTAATTTGATTCAAGAATAGATAATGTGAACCAGTTGATAATATTACTAATCATTTTATTCAAGAGTAGATAATGTGAACCAGTTGATAAAATTGATGTTAATGGGATTTAAGAACAGTAAATGTTAACCAGTTGATAATATTACTGTCAATTTGATTTAAAAACAGTAAACGTGAACAAGTTGATATTACTGTTAATGTGATCTAAGAACAATAAATAAACAGTTGATCATATTGATGTTAATAGAATTTAAGAACAGTAAATTTGAATCAGTTGATATTATTACTGTTAATGTGATTCAAGAACAGTTAATGGGAACCAGTTGATAATATTACCGTAAATATGATCTAAGAAAAGTAAATGTGCAGCAGTTGATAATATTCATGTTAATGGAATTTAAGAACAATAAATTTGAACGATTTGATATTACTGTTAATGTGATCTAAGAACAGTAAATAACCAGTTGATAATATTGATGTTAATGATTTTTAAAAACAGTAAATGTGAACGAGTTGATACTACTGTTAATGTGATCTAAGAACAGTAAATAACCAGTTGATAATATTGATGTTAATAGGATTGAGGAACAGTAAATTTGAACCAGTTGATATTTCTGTTAATGTGATCTAAGAACAGTAAATTTGAACCAGATGATAATATTGATATTAATACGATTGAAGAACAGTAAATTTGAATCAGTTGATAATATTGATGTTAATGGGATTTAAGAACAGTAAATCTGAACCAGTTGATAATATTGATTTTAATAGGATTGAAGATCAGTAAATATGAACCAGTTGATAATATTACTGTCAATGTGATTTAAGAACGGTAACTGTGAACCAGTTGATTAACTGTTAATGTGATCTAAGAACAGTAAATAACCAGTTGATCATATTAATGTTAATAGAATTTAAGAACGGTAAATTTGAATCAGTTGATATTATTACTGTTAATGTAATTCAAGAACAGTTCATGAGAACCAGTAGATAATATTGACATTAATGGGATTTAAGAACAGTAAATGTGAACCAGTTGATAATATTGATGTTAATGATTTTTAAAAACAGTAAATGTGAACGAGTTGATATTACTGTTAATGTGATCTAAGAACAGTAAATGTGAACCAGTTGATCATATTACTATGTATTTGATTCAAGAACAGTAAATTTTAATCAGTTAATATTATTACTGTTAATGTAATTCAAGAGCAGTTAATGAGAACCAATCGATAATATGGATGTTAATGTGATCTAAGAACAGTAAGTGTGAACCAGTTGATAATATTATTATTAATTTGATTCAAGAATAGATAATGTGAACCAGTTGATAATATTACTAATCATTTTATTCAAGAGTAGATAATGTGAACCATTTGATAAAATTGATGTTAATGGGATTTAAGAACAGTAAATGTTAACCAGTTGATAATATTACTGTCAATTTGATTTAAAAACAGTAAACGTGAACAAGTTGATATTACTGTTAATGTGATCTAAGAACAGTAAATAAACAGTTGATCATATTGATGTTAATAGAATTTAAGAACAGTAAATTTGAATCAGTTGATATTATTACTGTTAATGTGATTCAAGAACAGTTAATGGGAACCAGTTGATAATATTACCGTAAATATGATCTAAGAAAAGTAAATGTGCAGCAGTTGATAATATTCATGTTAATGGAATTTAAGAACAATAAATTTGAACGATTTGATATTACTGTTAATGTGATCTAAGAACAGTAAATAACCAGTTGATAATATTGATGTTAATGATTTTTAAAAACAGTAAATGTGAACGAGTTGATACTACTGTTAATGTGATCTAAGAACAGTAAATAACCAGTTGATAATATTGATGTTAATAGGATTGAGGAACAGTAAATTTGAACCAGTTGATATTTCTGTTAATGTGATCTAAGAACAGTAAATTTGAACCAGATGATAATATTGATATTAATACGATTGAAGAACAGTAAATTTGAATCAGTTGATAATATTGATGTTAATGGGATTTAAGAACAGTAAATCTGAACCAGTTGATAATATTGATTTTAATAGGATTGAAGATCAGTAAATATGAACCAGTTGATAATATTACTGTCAATGTGATTTAAGAACGGTAACTGTGAACCAGTTGATTAACTGTTAATGTGATCTAAGAACAGTAAATAACCAGTTGATCATATTAATGTTAATAGAATTTAAGAACGGTAAATTTGAATCAGTTGATATTATTACTGTAAATGTAATTCAAGAACAGTTCATGAGAACCAGTAGATAATATTGATATTAATGGGATTTAAGAACAGTAAATGTGAACCAGTTGATAATATTGATGTTAATGATTTTAAAAAACAGTAAATGTGAACGAGTTGATATTACTGTTAATGTGATCTAAGAACAGTAAATGTGAACCAGTTGATCATATTACTATTTATTTGATTCAAGAACAGTTAATTTTAATCAGTTGATATTATTACTGTTAATGTAATTCAAGAGCAGTTAATGAGAACCAATCGATAATATGGATGTTAATGTGATCTAAGAACAGTAAGTGTGAACCAGTTGATAATATTATTATTAATTTGATTCAAGAATAGATAATGTGAACCAGTTGATAATATTACTAATCATTTTATTCAAGAGTAGATAATGTGAACCAGTTGATAAAATTGATGTTAATGGGATTTAAGAACAGTAAATGTTAACCAGTTGATAATATTACTGTCAATTTGATTTAAAAACAGTAAACGTGAACAAGTTGATATTACTGTTAATGTGATCTA
This sequence comes from Lophius americanus, assembly GCA_037951165.1. NCBI lineage: Eukaryota > Metazoa > Chordata > Actinopteri > Lophiiformes > Lophiidae > Lophius > Lophius americanus. The sequence continues at coordinate 609,169 of JBBDHG010000319.1, forward strand.
AGAACAGTAAATAAACAGTTGATCATATTGATGTTAATAGAATTTAAGAACAGTAAATTTGAATCAGTTGATATTATTACTGTTAATGTGATTCAAGAACAATTAATGGGAACCAGTTGATAATATTACCGTAAATATGATCTAAGAACAGTAAATGTGCAGCAGTTGCTAATATTCATGTTAATGGAATTTAAGAACACTAAATTTGAACCAGTTGACATTACTGTTAATTTGATCTAAGAACAGTAAATGTGAACCAGTTGATAATATTGATATTAATGGGATTTAAGAACAGTAAATGTGAACCAGTTGATAATATTGATGTTAATGATTTTTAAAAAGAGTAAATTTGAACCAGTTGATATTTCTGTTAATGTGATCTAAGAACAGTAAATTTGAACCAGATGATAATATTGATATTAATACGATTGAAGAACAGTAAATTACAATCAGTTGATAATATTGATGTTAATGGGATTTTAGAACAGTAAATCTGAACCAGTTGATAATATTGATTTTAATAGGATTGAAGATCAGTAAATATGAACCAGTTGATAATATTACTGTCAATGTGATTTAAGAACAGTAACTGTGAACCAGTTGATATTTCTTTTAATGTGATCTAAGAACAGTAAATCTGAACCAGTCGATCATATTACTATTTATTTGATTCAAGAACAGTAAATTTGAATCAGTTGATATTATTACTGTTAATGTAATTCAAGAGCAGTTAATGAGAACCAGTCGATAATATGGATGTTAATGGGATTTAAGAACAGTAAATGTGAACCAGTTGATAATATTATTATTAATTTGATTCAAGAATAGATAATGTGAACCAGTTGATATTACTGTTAATGTGATCTAAGAACAGTAAATAAACAGTTGATCATATTGATGTTAATAGAATTTAAGAACAGTAAATGTGAACCAGTTGATAATATTATTAATTTGATTCAAGAATAGATAATGTGAACCAGTTGATAATATTACTAATCATTTTATTCAAGAGTAGATAATGTGAACCAGTTGATAAAATTGATGTTAATGGGATTTAAGAACAGTAAATGTTAACCAGTTGATAATATTACTGTCAATTTGATTTAAAAACAGTAAATGTGAACAAGTTGATATTACTGTTAATGTGATCTAAGAACAGTAAATAAACAGTTGATCATATTGATGTTAATAGAATTTAAGAACAGTAAATTTGAATCAGTTGATATTATTACTATTTATTTGATTCAAGAACAGTAAATTTGAATCAGTTGATATTATTACTGTTAATGTGATGCAAGAACAGTTAATGGGAACCAGTTGATAATATTGATGTTAATGATTTTTAAAAACAGTAAATGTGAACGAGTTGATATTACTGTTAATGTGATCTAAGAACAGTAAATGTGAACCAGTTGATCATATTACTATTTATTTGATTCAAGAACAGTAAATTTTAATCAGTTGATATTATTACTGTTAATGTAATTCAAGAGCAGTTAATGAGAACCAATCGATAATATGGATGTTAATGTGATCTAAGAACAGTAAGTGTGAACCAGTTGATAATATTATTATTAATTTGATTCAAGAATAGATAATGTGAACCAGTTGATAATATTACTAATCATTTTATTCAAGAGTAGATAATGTGAACCAGTTGATAAAATTGATGTTAATGGGATTTAAGAACAGTAAATGTTAACCAGTTGATAATATTACTGTCAATTTGATTTAAAAACAGTAAACGTGAACAAGTTGATATTACTGTTAATGTGATCTAAGAACAATAAATAAACAGTTGATCATATTGATGTTAATAGAATTTAAGAACAGTAAATTTGAATCAGTTGATATTATTACTGTTAATGTGATTCAAGAACAGTTAATGGGAACCAGTTGATAATATTACCGTAAATATGATCTAAGAAAAGTAAATGTGCAGCAGTTGATAATATTCATGTTAATGGAATTTAAGAACAATAAATTTGAACGATTTGATATTACTGTTAATGTGATCTAAGAACAGTAAATAACCAGTTGATAATATTGATGTTAATGATTTTTAAAAACAGTAAATGTGAACGAGTTGATACTACTGTTAATGTGATCTAAGAACAGTAAATAACCAGTTGATAATATTGATGTTAATAGGATTGAGGAACAGTAAATTTGAACCAGTTGATATTTCTGTTAATGTGATCTAAGAACAGTAAATTTGAACCAGATGATAATATTGATATTAATACGATTGAAGAACAGTAAATTTGAATCAGTTGATAATATTGATGTTAATGGGATTTAAGAACAGTAAATCTGAACCAGTTGATAATATTGATTTTAATAGGATTGAAGATCAGTAAATATGAACCAGTTGATAATATTACTGTCAATGTGATTTAAGAACGGTAACTGTGAACCAGTTGATTAACTGTTAATGTGATCTAAGAACAGTAAATAACCAGTTGATCATATTAATGTTAATAGAATTTAAGAACGGTAAATTTGAATCAGTTGATATTATTACTGTTAATGTAATTCAAGAACAGTTCATGAGAACCAGTAGATAATATTGACATTAATGGGATTTAAGAACAGTAAATGTGAACCAGTTGATAATATTGATGTTAATGATTTTTAAAAACAGTAAATGTGAACGAGTTGATATTACTGTTAATGTGATCTAAGAACAGTAAATGTGAACCAGTTGATCATATTACTATTTATTTGATTCAAGAACAGTAAATTTTAATCAGTTAATATTATTACTGTTAATGTAATTCAAGAGCAGTTAATGAGAACCAATCGATAATATGGATGTTAATGTGATCTAAGAACAGTAAGTGTGAACCAGTTGATAATATTATTATTAATTTGATTCAAGAATAGATAATGTGAACCAGTTGATAATATTACTAATCATTTTATTCAAGAGTAGATAATGTGAACCAGTTGATAAAATTGATGTTAATGGGATTTAAGAACAGTAAATGTTAACCAGTTGATAATATTACTGTCAATTTGATTTAAAAACAGTAAACGTGAACAAGTTGATATTACTGTTAATGTGATCTAAGAACAGTAAATAAACAGTTGATCATATTGATGTTAATAGAATTTAAGAACAGTAAATTTGAATCAGTTGATATTATTACTGTTAATGCGATTCAAGAACAATTAATGGGAACCAGTTGATAATATTACCGTAAATATGATCTAAGAACAGTAAATGTGCAGCAGTTGCTAATATTCATGTTAATGGAATTTAAGAACACTAAATTTGAACCAGTTGACATTACTGTTAATTTGATCTAAGAACAGTAAATGTGAACCAGTTGATAATATTGATATTAATGGGATTTAAGAACAGTAAATGTGAACCAGTTGATAATATTGATGTTAATGATTTTTAAAAAGAGTAAATTTGAACCAATTGATATTTCTGTTAATGTGATCTAAGAACAGTAAATTTGAACCAGATGATAATATTGATATTAATACGATTGAAGAACAGTAAATTACAATCAGTTGATAATATTGATGTTAATGGGATTTTAGAACAGTAAATCTGAACCAGTTGATAATATTGATTTTAATAGGATTGAAGATCAGTAAATATGAACCAGTTGATAATATTACTGTCAATGTGATTTAAGAACAGTAACTGTGAACCAGTTGATATTTCTTTTAATGTGATCTAAGAACAGTAAATCTGAACCAGTCGATCATATTACTATTTATTTGATTCAAGAACAGTAAATTTGAATCAGTTGATATTATAACTGTTAATGTAATTCAAGAGCAGTTAATGAGAACCAGTCGATAATATGGATGTTAATGGGATTTAAGAACAGTAAATGTGAACCAGTTGATAATATTATTATTAATTTGATTCAAGAATAGATAATGTGAACCAGTTGATATTACTGTTAATGTGATCTAGGAACAGTAAATAAACAGTTGATCATATTGATGTAAATAGAATTTAAGAACAGTAAATTTGAATCAGTTGATATTATTACTGTTAATGTGATTCAAGAACAATTAATGGGAACCAGTTGATAATATTACCGTAAATATGATCTAAGAACAGTAAATGTGCAGCAGTTGCTAATATTCATGTTAATGGAATTTAAGAACACTAAATTTGAACCAGTTGATATTACTGTTAATTTGATCTAAGAACAGTAAATGTGAACCAGTTGATAATATTGATATTAATGGGATTTAAGAACAGTAAATGTGAACCAGTTGATATTACTGTTAATGTGATCTAAGAACAGTAAATAACCAGTTGATAATATTCATGTTAATAGGATTGAGGAACAGTAAATTTGAACCAGTTGATATTTCTGTTAATGTGATCTAAGAACAGTAAATGTGAACCAGTTGATAATATTGATATTAATGGGATATAAGAACAGTAAATGTGAAACAGTTTATAATATTGATGTTAATGATTTTTAAAAACAGTAAATTTGAACCAGTTGATATTTCTGTTAATGTGATCTAAGAACAGTAAATTTGAACCAGATGATAATATTGATATTAATACGATTGAAGAACAGTAAATGTGAACCAGTTGATAATATTATTAATTTGATTCAAGAATAGATAATTTGAACCAGTTGATAATATTACTAATCATTTTATTCAAGAGTAGATAATGTGAACCAGTTGATAAAATTGATGTTAATGGGATTTAAGAACAGTAAATGTTAACCAGTTGATAATATTACTGTCAATTTGATTTAAAAACAGTAAATGTGAACAAGTTGATATTACTGTTAATGTGATCTAAGAACAGTAAATAAACAGTTGATCATATTGATGTTAATAGAATTTAAGAACATTAAATTTGAATCAGTTGATATTATTACTATTTATTTGATTCAATAACAGTAAATTTGAATCAGTTGATATTATTACTGTTAATGTTATGCAAGAACAGTTAATGGGAACCAGTTGATAATATTGATGTTAATGATTTTTAAAAACAGTAAATGTGAACGAGTTGATATTACTGTTAATGTGATCTAAGAACAGTAAATGTGAACCAGTTGATCATATTACTATTTATTTGATTCAAGAACAGTAAATTTTAATCAGTTGATATTATTACTGTTAATGTAATTCAAGAGCAGTTAATGAGAAACAATCGATAATATGGATGTTAATGTGATCTAAGAACAGTAAGTGTGAACCAGTTGATAATATTATTATTAATTTGATTCAAGAATAGATAATGTGAACCAGTTGATAATATTACTAATCATTTTATTCAAGAGTAGATAATGTGAACCAGTTGATAAAATTGATGTTAATGGGATTTAAGAACAGTAAATGTTAACCAGTTGATAATATTACTGTCAATTTGATTTAAAAACAGTAAACGTGAACAAGTTGATATTACTGTTAATGTGATCTAAGAACAGTAAATAAACAGTTGATCATATTGATGTTAATAGAATTTAAGAACAGTAAATTTGAATCAGTAGAAAATATTACTGTTAATGTGATTCAAGAACAGTTAATGGGAAACAGTTGATAATATTACCGTAAATATGATCTAAGAAAAGTAAATGTGCAGCAGTTGATAATATTCATGTTAATGGAATTTAAGAACAATAAATTTGAACGATTTGATATTACTGTTAAAGTGATCTAAGAACAGTAAATAACCAGTTGATAATATTGATGTTAATGATTTTTAAAAACAGTAAATGTGAACGAGTTGATACTACTGTTAATGTGATCTAAGAACAGTAAATAACCAGTTGATAATATTGATGTTAATAGGATTGAGGAACAGTAAATTTGAACCAGTTGATATTTCTGTTAATGTGATCTAAGACCAGTAAATTTGAACCAGATGATAATATTGATATTAATACGATTGAAGAACAGTAAATTTGAATCAGTTGATAATATTGATGTTAATGGGATTTAAGAACAGTAAATCTGAACCAGTTGATAATATTGATTTTAATAGGATTGAAGATCAGTAAATATGAACCAGTTGATAATATTACTGTCAATGTGATTTAAGAACGGTAACTGTGAACCAGTTGATTAACTGTTAATGTGATCTAAGAACAGTAAATAACCAGTTGATCATATTAATGTTAATAGAATTTAAGAACGGTAAATTTGAATCAGTTGATATTATTACTGTTAATGTAATTCAAGAACAGTTCATGAGAACCAGTAGATAATATTGACATTAATGGGATTTAAGAACAGTAAATGTGAACCAGTTGATAATATTGATGTTAATGATTTTTAAAAACAGTAAATGTGAACGAGTTGATATTACTGTTAATGTGATCTAAGAACAGTAAATGTGAACCAGTTGATCATATTACTATTTATTTGATTCAAGAACAGTAAATTTTAATCAGTTAATATTATTACTGTTAATGTAATTCAAGAGCAGTTAATGAGAACCAATCGATAATATGGATGTTAATGTGATCTAAGAACAGTAAGTGTGAACCAGTTGATAATATTATTATTAATTTGATTCAAGAATAGATAATGTGAACCAGTTGATAATATTACTAATCATTTTATTCAAGAGTAGATAATGTGAACCAGTTGATAAAATTGATGTTAATGGGATTTAAGAACAGTAAATGTTAACCAGTTGATAATATTACTGTCAATTTGATTTAAAAACAGTAAACGTGAACAAGTTGATATTACTGTTAATGTGATCTAAGAACAGTAAATAAACAGTTGATCATATTGATGTTAATAGAATTTAAGAACAGTAAATTTGAATCAGTTGATATTATTACTGTTAATGCGATTCAAGAACAATTAATGGGAACCAGTTGATAATATTACCGTAAATATGATCTAAGAACAGTAAATGTGCAGCAGTTGCTAATATTCATGTTAATGGAATTTAAGAACACTAAATTTGAACCAGTTGACATTACTGTTAATTTGATCTAAGAACAGTAAATGCGAACCAGTTGATCATATTGATATTAATGGGATTTAAGAACAGTAAATGTGAACCAGTTGATAATATTGATGTTAATGATTTTTAAAAAGAGTAAATTTGAACCAGTTGATATTTCTGTTAATGTGATCTAAGAACAGTAAATTTGAACCAGATGATAATATTGATATTAATACGATTGAAGAACAGTAAATTACAATCAGTTGATAATATTGATGTTAATGGGATTTTAGAACAGTAAATCTGAACCAGTTGATAATATTGATTTTAATAGGATTGAAGATCAGTAAATATGAACCAGTTGATAATATTACTGTCAATGTGATTTAAGAACAGTAACTGTGAACCAGTTGATATTTCTTTTAATGTGATCTAAGAACAGTAAATCTGAACCAGTCGATCATATTACTATTTATTTGATTCAAGAACAGTAAATTTGAATCAGTTGATATTATTACTGTTAATGTAATTCAAGAGCAGTTAATGAGAACCAGTCGATAATATGGATGTTAATGGGATTTAAGAACAGTAAATGTGAACCAGTTGATAATATTATTATTAATTTGATTCAAGAATAGATAATGTGAACCAGTTGATATTACTGTTAATGTGATCTAGGAACAGTAAATAAACAGTTGATCATATTGATGTAAATAGAATTTAAGAACAGTAAATTTGAATCAGTTGATATTATTACTGTTAATGTGATTCAAGAACAATTAATGGGAACCAGTTGATAATATTACCGTAAATATGATCTAAGAACAGTAAATGTGCAGCAGTTGCTAATATTCATGTTAATGGAATTTAAGAACACTAAATTTGAACCAGTTGATATTACTGTTAATTTGATCTAAGAACAGTAAATGTGAACCAGTTGATAATATTGATATTAATGGGATTTAAGAACAGTAAATGTGAACCAGTTGATATTACTGTTAATGTGATCTAAGAACAGTAAATAACCAGTTGATAATATTCATGTTAATAGGATTGAGGAACAGTAAATTTGAACCAGTTGATATTTCTGTTAATGTGATCTAAGAACAGTAAATGTGAACCAGTTGATAATATTGATATTAATGGGATATAAGAACAGTAAATGTGAAACAGTTTATAATATTGATGTTAATGATTTTTAAAAACAGTAAATTTGAACCAGTTGATATTTCTGTTAATGTGATCTAAGAACAGTAAATTTGAACCAGATGATAATATTGATATTAATACGATTGAAGAACAGTAAATGTGAACCAGTTGATAATATTATTAATTTGATTCAAGAATAGATAATTTGAACCAGTTGATAATATTACTAATCATTTTATTCAAGAGTAGATAATGTGAACCAGTTGATAAAATTGATGTTAATGGGATTTAAGAACAGTAAATGTTAACCAGTTGATAATATTACTGTCAATTTGATTTAAAAACAGTAAATGTGAACAAGTTGATATTACTGTTAATGTGATCTAAGAACAGTAAATAAACTGTTGATCATATTGATGTTAATAGAATTTAAGAACATTAAATTTGAATCAGTTGATATTATTACTATTTATTTGATTCAATAACAGTAAATTTGAATCAGTTGATATTATTACTGTTAATGTTATGCAAGAACAGTTAATGGGAACCAGTTGATAATATTGATGTTAATGATTTTTAAAAACAGTAAATGTGAACGAGTTGATATTACTGTTAATGTGATCTAAGAACAGTAAATGTGAACCAGTTGATCATATTACTATTTATTTGATTCAAGAACAGTAAATTTTAATCAGTTGATATTATTACTGTTAATGTAATTCAAGAGCAGTTAATGAGAACCAATCGATAATATGGATGTTAATGTGATCTAAGAACAGTAAGTGTGAACCAGTTGATAATATTATTATTAATTTGATTCAAGAATAGATAATGTGAACCAGTTGATAATATTACTAATCATTTTATTCAAGAGTAGATAATGTGAACCAGTTGATAAAATTGATGTTAATGGGATTTAAGAACAGTAAATGTTAACCAGTTGATAATATTACTGTCAATTTGATTTAAAAACAGTAAACGTGAACAAGTTGATATTACTGTTAATGTGATCTAAGAACAGTAAATAAACAGTTGATCATATTGATGTTAATAGAATTTAAGAACAGTAAATTTGAATCAGTAGAAAATATTACTGTTAATGTGATTCAAGAACAGTTAATGGGAAACAGTTGATAATATTACCGTAAATATGATCTAAGAAAAGTAAATGTGCAGCAGTTGATAATATTCATGTTAATGGAATTTAAGAACAATAAATTTGAACGATTTGATATTACTGTTAAAGTGATCTAAGAACAGTAAATAACCAGTTGATAATATTGATGTTAATGATTTTTAAAAACAGTAAATGTGAACGAGTTGATACTACTGTTAATGTGATCTAAGAACAGTAAATAACCAGTTGATAATATTGATGTTAATAGGATTGAGGAACAGTAAATTTGAACCAGTTGATATTTCTGTTAATGTGATCTAAGACCAGTAAATTTGAACCAGATGATAATATTGATATTAATACGATTGAAGAACAGTAAATTTGAATCAGTTGATAATATTGATGTTAATGGGATTTAAGAACAGTAAATCTGAACGAGTTGATAATATTGATTTTAATAGGTTTGAAGATCAGTAAATATGAACCAGTTGATAATATTACTGTCAATGTGATTTAAGAACGGTAACTGTGAACCAGTTGATTAACTGTTAATGTGATCTAAGAACAGTAAATAACCAGTTGATCATATTAATGTTAATAGAATTTAAGAACGGTAAATTTGAATCAGTTGATATTATTACTGTTAATGTAATTCAAGAACAGTTCATGAGAACCAGTAGATAATATTGACATTAATGGGATTTAAGAACAGTAAATGTGAACCAGTTGATAATATTGATGTTAATGATTTTTAAAAACAGTAAATGTGAACGAGTTGATATTACTGTTAATGTGATCTAAGAACAGTAAATGTGAACCAGTTGATCATATTACTATTTATTTGATTCAAGAACAGTAAATTTTAATCAGTTAATATTATTACTGTTAATGTAATTCAAGAGCAGTTAATGAGAACCAATCGATAATATGGATGTTAATGTGATCTAAGAACAGTAAGTGTGAACCAGTTGATAATATTATTATTAATTTGATTCAAGAATAGATAATGTGAACCAGTTGATAATATTACTAATCATTTTATTCAAGAGTAGATAATGTGAACCAGTTGATAAAATTGATGTTAATGGGATTTAAGAACAGTAAATGTTAACCAGTTGATAATATTACTGTCAATTTGATTTAAAAACAGTAAACGTGAACAAGTTGATATTACTGTTAATGTGATCTAAGAACAGTAAATAAACAGTTGATCATATTGATGTTAATAGAATTTAAGAACAGTAAATTTGAATCAGTTGATATTATTACTTTTAATGCGATTCAAGAACAATTAATGGGAACCAGTTGATAATATTACCGTAAATATGATCTAAGAACAGTAAATGTGCAGCAGTTGCTAATATTCATGTTAATGGAATTTAAGAACACTAAATTTGAACCAGTTGACATTACTGTTAATTTGATCTAAGAACAGTAAATGCGAACCAGTTGATAATATTGATATTAATGGGATTTAAGAACAGTAAATGTGAACCAGTTGATAATATTGATGTTAATGATTTTTAAAAAGAGTAAATTTGAACCAGTTGATATTTCTGTTAATGTGATCTAAGAACAGTAAATTTGAACCAGATGATAATATTGATATTAATACGATTGAAGAACAGTAAATTACAATCAGTTGATAATATTGATGTTAATGGGATTTTAGAACAGTAAATCTGAACCAGTTGATAATATTGATTTTAATAGGATTGAAGATCAGTAAATATGAACCAGTTGATAATATTACTGTCAATGTGATTTAAGAACAGTAACTGTGAACCAGTTGATATTTCTTTTAATGTGATCTAAGAACAGTAAATCTGAACCAGTCGATCATATTACTATTTATTTGATTCAAGAACAGTAAATTTGAATCAGTTGATATTATTACTGTTAATGTAATTCAAGAGCAGTTAATGAGAACCAGTCGATAATATGGATGTTAATGGGATTTAAGAACAGTAAATGTGAACCAGTTGATAATATTATTATTAATTTGATTCAAGAATAGATAATGTGAACCAGTTGATATTACTGTTAATGTGATCTAGGAACAGTAAATAAACAGTTGATCATATTGATGTAAATAGAATTTAAGAACAGTAAATTTGAATCAGTTGATATTATTACTGTTAATGTGATTCAAGAACAATTAATGGGAACCAGTTGATAATATTACCGTAAATATGATCTAAGAACAGTAAATGTGCAGCAGTTGCTAATATTCATGTTAATGGAATTTAAGAACACTAAATTTGAACCAGTTGATATTACTGTTAATTTGATCTAAGAACAGTAAATGTGAACCAGTTGATAATATTGATATTAATGGGATTTAAGAACAGTAAATGTGAACCAGTTGATATTACTGTTAATGTGATCTAAGAACAGTAAATAACCAGTTGATAATATTCATGTTAATAGGATTGAGGAACAGTAAATTTGAACCAGTTGATATTTCTGTTAATGTGATCTAAGAACAGTAAATGTGAACCAGTTGATAATATTGATATTAATGGGATATAAGAACAGTAAATGTGAAACAGTTTATAATATTGATGTTAATGATTTTTAAAAACAGTAAATTTGAACCAGTTGATATTTCTGTTAATGTGATCTAAGAACAGTAAATTTGAACCAGATGATAATATTGATATTAATACGATTGAAGAACAGTAAATGTGAACCAGTTGATAATATTATTAATTTGATTCAAGAATAGATAATTTGAACCAGTTGATAATATTACTAATCATTTTATTCAAGAGTAGATAATGTGAACCAGTTGATAAAATTGATGTTAATGGGATTTAAGAACAGTAAATGTTAACCAGTCTATAATATTACTGTCAATTTGATTTAAAAACAGTAAATGTGAACAAGTTGATATTACTGTTAATGTGATCTAAGAACAGTAAATAAACAGTTGATCATATTGATGTTAATAGAATTTAAGAACATTAAATTTGAATCAGTTGATATTATTACTATTTATTTGATTCAATAACAGTAAATTTGAATCAGTTGATATTATTACTGTTAATGTTATGCAAGAACAGTTAATGGGAACCAGTTGATAATATTGATGTTAATGATTTTTAAAAACAGTAAATGTGAACGAGTTGATATTACTGTTAATGTGATCTAAGAACAGTAAATGTGAACCAGTTGATCATATTACTATTTATTTGATTCAAGAACAGTAAATTTTAATCAGTTGATATTATTACTGTTAATGTAATTCAAGAGCAGTTAATGAGAACCAATCGATAATATGGATGTTAATGTGATCTAAGAACAGTAAGTGTGAACCAGTTGATAATATTATTATTAATTTGATTCAAGAATAGATAATGTGAACCAGTTGATAATATTACTAATCATTTTATTCAAGAGTAGATAATGTGAACCAGTTGATAAAATTGATGTTAATGGGATTTAAGAACAGTAAATGTTAACCAGTTGATAATATTACTGTCAATTTGATTTAAAAACAGTAAACGTGAACAAGTTGATATTACTGTTAATGTGATCTAAGAACAGTAAATAAACAGTTGATCATATTGATGTTAATAGAATTTAAGAACAGTAAATTTGAATCAGTAGAAAATATTACTGTTAATGTGATTCAAGAACAGTTAATGGGAAACAGTTGATAATATTACCGTAAATATGATCTAAGAAAAGTAAATGTGCAGCAGTTGATAATATTCATGTTAATGGAATTTAAGAACAATAAATTTGAACGATTTGATATTACTGTTAAAGTGATCTAAGAACAGTAAATAACCAGTTGATAATATTGATGTTAATGATTTTTAAAAACAGTAAATGTGAACGAGTTGATACTACTGTTAATGTGATCTAAGAACAGTAAATAACCAGTTGATAATATTGATGTTAATAGGATTGAGGAACAGTAAATTTGAACCAGTTGATATTTCTGTTAATGTGATCTAAGACCAGTAAATTTGAACCAGATGATAATATTGATATTAATACGATTGAAGAACAGTAAATTTGAATCAGTTGATAATATTGATGTTAATGGGATTTAAGAACAGTAAATCTGAACGAGTTGATAATATTGATTTTAATAGGTTTGAAGATCAGTAAATATGAACCAGTTGATAATATTACTGTCAATGTGATTTAAGAACGGTAACTGTGAACCAGTTGATTAACTGTTAATGTGATCTAAGAACAGTAAATAACCAGTTGATCATATTAATGTTAATAGAATTTAAGAACGGTGAATTTGAATCAGTTGATATTATTACTGTTAATGTAATTCAAGAACAGTTCATGAGAACCAGTAGGTAATATTGATATTAATGGGATTTAAGAACAGTAAATGTGAACCAGTTGATGATATTGATGTTAATGATTTTTAAAAACAGTAAATGTGAACGAGTTGATATTACTGTTAATGTGATCTAAGAACAGTAAATGTGAACCAGTTGATCATATTACTATTTATTTGATTCAAGAACAGTAAATTTTAATCAGTTGATATTATTACTGTTAATGTAATTCAAGAGCAGTTAATGAGAACCAATCGATAATATGGATGTTAATGTGATCTAAGAACAGTAAGTGTGAACCAGTTGATAATATTATTATTAATTTGATTCAAGAATAGATAATGTGAACCAGTTGATAATATTACTAATCATTTTATTCAAGAGTAGATAATGTGAACCAGTTGATAAAATTGATGTTAATGGGATTTAAGAACAGTAAATGTTAACCAGTTGATAATATTACTGTCAATTTGATTTAAAAACAGTAAACGTGAACAAGTTGATATTACTGTTAATGTGATCTAAGAACAGTAAATAAACAGTTGATCATATTGATGTTAATAGAATTTAAGAACAGTAAATTTGAATCAGTTGATATTATTACTGTTAATGTGATGCAAGAACAGTTAATGGGAACCAGTTGATAATATTGATGTTAATGATTTTTAAAAACAGTAAATGTGAACAAGTTGATATTACTGTTAATGTGATCTAAGAACAGTAAATAAACAGTTGATCATATTGATGTTAATAGAATTTAAGAACATTAAATTTGAATCAGTTGATATTATAACTATTTATTTGATTCAATAACAGTAAATTTGAACCAGTTGATATTTCTGTTAATGTGATCTAAGAACAGTAAATTTGAACCAGATGATAATATTGATATTAATACGATTGAAGAACAGTAAATTTGAATCAGTTGATAATATTGATGTTAATGGGATTTAAGAACAGTAAATCTGAACCAGTTGATAATATTGATTTTAATAGGATTGAAGATCAGTAAATATGAACCAGTTGATAATATTACTGTCAATGTGATTTAAGAACAGTAACTGTGAACCAGTTGATATTACTGTTAATGTGATCTCAGAACAGTAATTAACCAGTTGATCATATTAATGTTAATAGAATTTAAGAACAGTAAATTTGAATCAGTTGATATTATTACTGTTAATGTAATTCAAGAACAGTTCATGAGAGCCAGTTGATAATATTGATATTAATGGGATTTAAGAACATTAAATGTGAACCAGTTGATAATATTGATTTTAATGATTTTTAAAAACAGTAAATGTGAACGAGTTGATATTACTGTTAATGTGATCTAAGAACAGTAAATGTGAACCAGTTGATCATATTACTATTTATTTGATTCAAGAACAGTAAATTTTAATCAGTTGATATTATTACTGTTAATGTAATTCAAGAGCAGTTAATGAGAACCAATCGATAATATGGATGTTAATGTGATCTAAGAACAGTAAGTGTGAACCAGTTGATAATATTATTATTAATTTGATTCAAGAATAGATAATGTGAACCAGTTGATAATATTACTAATCATTTTATTCAAGAGTAGATAATGTGAACCAGTTGATAAAATTGATGTTAATGGGATTTAAGAACAGTAAATGTTAACCAGTTGATAATATTACTGTCAATTTGATTTAAAAACAGTAAACGTGAACAAGTTGATATTACTGTTAATGTGATCTAAGAACAGTAAATAAACAGTTGATCATATTGATGTTAATAGAATTTAAGAACAGTAAATTTGAATCAGTTGATATTATTACTGTTAATGCGATTCAAGAACAATTAATGGGAACCAGTTGATAATATTACCGTAAATATGATCTAAGAACAGTAAATGTGCAGCAGTTGCTAATATTCATGTTAATGGAATTTAAGAACACTAAATTTGAACCAGTTGACATTACTGTTAATTTGATCTAAGAACAGTAAATGTGAACCAGTTGATAATATTGATATTAATGGGATTTAAGAACAGTAAATGTGAACCAGTTGATAATATTGATGTTAATGATTTTTAAAAAGAGTAAATTTGAACCAGTTGATATTTCTGTTAATGTGATCTAAGAACAGTAAATTTGAACCAGATGATAATATTGATATTAATACGATTGAAGAACAGTAAATTACAATCAGTTGATAATATTGATGTTAATGGGATTTTAGAACAGTAAATCTGAACCAGTTGATAATATTGATTTTAATAGGATTGAAGATCAGTAAATATGAACCAGTTGATAATATTACTGTCAATGTGATTTAAGAACAGTAACTGTGAACCAGTTGATATTTATTTTAATGTGATCTAAGAACAGTAAATCTGAACCAGTCGATCATATTACTATTTATTTGATTCAAGAACAGTAAATTTGAATCAGTTGATATTATTACTGTTAATGTAATTCAAGAGCAGTTAATGAGAACCAGTCGATAATATGGATGTTAATGGGATTTAAGAACAGTAAATGTGAACCAGTTGATAATATTATTATTAATTTGATTCAAGAATAGATAATGTGAACCAGTTGATATTACTGTTAATGTGATCTAAGAACAGTAAATAAACAGTTGATCATATTGATGTTAATAGAATTTAAGAACAGTAAATTTGAATCAGTTGATATTATTACTGTTAATGTGATTCAAGAACAATTAATGGGAACCAGTTGATAATATTACCGTAAATATGATCTAAGAACAGTAAATGTGCAGCAGTTGCTAATATTCATGTTAATGGAATTTAAGAACACTAAATTTGAACCAGTTGATATTACTGTTAATTGGATCTAAGAACAGTAAATGTGAACCAGTTGATAATATTGATATTAATGGGATTTAAGAACAGTAAATGTGAACCAGTGGATAATATTACTGTCAATTTGATTTAAAAACAGTAAATGTGAACAAGTTGATATTACTGTTAATGTGATCTAAGAACAGTAAATAAACAGTTGATCATATTGATGTTAATAGAATTTAAGAACAGTAAATTTGAATCAGTTGATATTATTACTGTTAATGTGATTCAAGAACAGTTAATGGGAACCAGTTGATAATATTACCGTAAATATGATCTAAGAACAGTAAATGTGCAGCAGTTGCTAATATTCATTTTAATGGAATTTAAGAACACTAAATTTGAACCATTTGATATTACTGTTAATGTGATCTAAGAACAGTAAATAACCAGTTTATAATATTCATGTTATAGGATTGAGGAACAGTAAATTTGAACCAGTTGATATTTCTGTTAATGTGATCTAAGAACGGTAAATGTGAACCAGTTAATAATATTGATATTAATGGGATATAAGAACAGTAAATGTGAACCAGTTGATAATATTGATGTTAATGATTTTTAAAAAGAGTAAATTTGAACCAGTTGATATTTCTGTTAATGTGATCTAAGAACAGTAAATTTGAACCAGATGATAATATTGATATTAATACGATTGAAGAACAGTAAATTTGAATCAGTTGATAATATTGATGTTAATGGGATTTTAGAACAGTAAATCTGAACCAGTTGATAATATTGATTTTAATAGGATTGAAGATCAGTAAATATGAACCAGTTGATAATATTACTGTCAATGTGATTTAAGAACAGTAACTGTGAACCAGTTGATATTACTGTTAATGTGATCTAAGAACAGTAAATAACCAGTTGATCATATTAATGTTAATAGAATTTAAGAACAGTAAATTTGAATCAGTTGATATTATTACTGTTAATGTAATTCAAGAACAGTTCATGAGAACCAGTTGATAATATTGATATTAATGGGATTTAAGAACAGTAAATGTGAACCAGTTGATAATATTGATGTTAATGATTTTTAAAAACAGTAAATGTGAACGAGTTGATATTACTGTTAATGTGATCTAAGAACAGTAAATAACCAGTTGATAATATTGATGTTAATAGGATTGAAGAACAGTAAATTTGAACCAGTTGATATTATTACTGTTCATGTGATTCAAGAATAGATAATGTGAACCAGTTGATGATATTGATGTTAATGGGATTCAAGAACAGTAAGTGTGAACCAGTTGATAATATTGATGTTAATAGAATTTAAGAACAGTAAATTTGAATCAGTTGATATTATTACTGTTAATGTGATTCAAGAACAATTAATGGGAACCAGTTGATAATATTACCGTTAATATGATCTAAGAACAGTAAATGTGCAGCAGTTGCTAATATTCATGTTAATGGAATTTAAGAACACTAAATTTGAACCAGTTGACATTACTGTTAATTTGATCTAAGAACAGTAAATGTGAACCAGTTGATAATATTGATATTAATGGGATTTAAGAACAGTAAATGTGAACCAGTTGATAATATTGATGTTAATGATTTTAAAAAGAGTAAATTTGAACCAGTTGATATTTCTGTTAATGTGATCTAAGAACAGTAAATTTGAACCAGATGATAATATTGATATTAATACGATTGAAGAACAGTAAATTTGAATCAGTTGATAATATTGATGTTAATGGGATTTTAGAACAGTAAATCTGAACCAGTTGATAATATTGATTTTAATAGGATTGAAGATCAGTAAATATGAACCAGTTGATAATATTACTGTCAATGTGATTTAAGAACAGTAACTGTGAACCAGTTGATATTTCTTTTAATGTGATCTAAGAACAGTAAATCTGAACCAGTCGATCATATTACTATTTATTTGATTCAAGAACAGTAAATTTGAATCAGTTGATATTATTACTGTTAATGTAATTCAAGAGCAGTTAATGAGAACCAGTCGATAATATGGATGTTAATGGGATTTAAGAACAGTAAATGTGAACCAGTTGATAATATTATTATTAATTTGATTCAAGAATAGATAATGTGAACCAGTTGATATTACTGTTAATGTGATCTAAGAACAGTAAATAAACAGTTGATCATATTGATGTTAATAGAATTTAAGAACAGTAAATTTGAATCAGTTGATATTATTACTGTTAATGTGATTCAAGAACAATTAATGGGAACCAGTTGATAATATTACCGTAAATATGATCTAAGAACAGTAAATGTGCAGCAGTTGCTAATATTCATGTTAATGGAATTTAAGAACACTAAATTTGAACCAGTTGATATTACTGTTAATTGGATCTAAGAACAGTAAATGTGAACCAGTTGATAATATTGATATTAATGGGATTTAAGAACATTAAATGTGAACCAGTGGATAATATTACTGTCAATTTGATTTAAAAACAGTAAATGTGAACAAGTTGATATTACTGTTAATGTGATCTAAGAACAGTAAATAAACAGTTGATCATATTGATGTTAATAGAATTTAAGAACAGTAAATTTGAATCAGTTGATATTATTACTGTTAATGTGATTCAAGAACAGTTAATGGGAACCAGTTGATAATATTACCGTAAATATGATCTAAGAACAGTAAATGTGCAGCAGTTGCTAATATTCATTTTAATGGAATTTAAGAACACTAAATTTGAACCATTTGATATTACTGTTAATGTGATCTAAGAACAGTAAATAACCAGTTTATAATATTCATGTTATAGGATTGAGGAACAGTAAATTTGAACCAGTTGATATTTCTGTTAATGTGATCTAAGAACGGTAAATGTGAACCAGTTAATAATATTGATATTAATGGGATATAAGAACAGTAAATGTGAACCAGTTGATAATAATGATGTTAATGATTTTTAAAAAGAGTAAATTTGAACCAGTTGATATTTCTGTTAATGTGATCTAAGAACAGTAAATTTGAACCAGATGATAATATTGATATTAATACGATTGAAGAACAGTAAATTTGAATCAGTTGATAATATTGATGTTAATGGGATTTTAGAACAGTAAATCTGAACCAGTTGATAATATTGATTTTAATAGGATTGAAGATCAGTAAATATGAACCAGTTGATAATATTACTGTCAATGTGATTTAAGAACAGTAACTGTGAACCAGTTGATATTACTGTTAATGTGATCTAAGAACAGTAAATAACCAGTTGATCATATTAATGTTAATAGAATTTAAGAACAGTAAATTTGAATCAGTTGATATTATTACTGTTAATGTAATTCAAGAACAGTTCATGAGAACCAGTTGATAATATTGATATTAATGGGATTTAAGAACAGTAAATGTGAACCAGTTGATAATATTGATGTTAATGATTTTTAAAAACAGTAAATGTGAACGAGTTGATATTACTGTTAATGTGATCTAAGAACAGTAAATAACCAGTTGATAATATTGATGTTAATAGGATTGAAGAACAGTAAATTTGAACCAGTTGATATTATTACTGTTCATGTGATTCAAGAATAGATAATGTGAACCAGTTGATGATATTGATGTTAATGGGATTGAAGATCAGTAAATATGAACCAGTTGATAATATTACCGTCAGTGTGATTTAAAAACAGTAAATGTGAACGAGTTGATATTACTGTTAATGTGATCTAAGAACATTAAATAACCAGTTGATCATATTGATGTTAATAGAATTTAAGAACAGTAAATTTGAATCAGTTGATATTATTATTGTTCATGTAATTCAAGAACAGTTAATGAGAACCAGACGATAATGTTGATGTTAATGGGATTCAAGAACATTAAGTGTGAACCAGTTGATAAGATTGATGTTAATGGGATTGAAGAACAGTAAATTTGAAGAAGTTGATATTTCTGTTAATGTGATCTAAGAATAGTAAATCTGAACCAGTTGATCATATTACTATTTATTTGATTCAAGAACAGTAAATTTGAATCAGTTGATATTATTACTGTTAATGAAATTCAAGAGCAGTTAATGAGAACCAGTCGATAATATTTCTGTTAATGTGATCTAAGAACAGTAAATAACCAGTTGATAATATTGATGTTAATAGGATTGAAGAACAGTAAATTTGAACCAGTTGATATTATTACTGTTCATGTGATTCAAGAATAGATAATGTGAACCAGTTGATGATATTGATGTTAATGGGATTGAAGATCAGTAAATATGAACCAGTTGATAATATTACCGTCAGTGTGATTTAAAAACAGTAAATGTGAACGAGTTGATATTACTGTTAATGTGATCTAAGAACAGTAAATAACCAGTTGATCATATTAATGTTAATAGAATTTAAGAACGGTGAATTTGAATCAGTTGATATTATTACTGTTAATGTAATTCAAGAACAGTTCATGAGAACCAGTAGGTAATATTGATATTAATGGGATTTAAGAACAGTAAATGTGAACCAGTTGATGATATTGATGTTAATGATTTTTAAAAACAGTAAATGTGAACGAGTTGATATTACTGTTAATGTGATCTAAGAACAGTAAATGTGAACCAGTTGATCATATTACTATTTATTTGATTCAAGAACAGTAAATTTTAATCAGTTGATATTATTACTGTTAATGTAATTCAAGAGCAGTTAATGAGAACCAATCGATAATATGGATGTTAATGTGATCTAAGAACAGTAAGTGTGAACCAGTTGATAATATTATTATTAATTTGATTCAAGAATAGATAATGTGAACCAGTTGATAATATTACTAATCATTTTATTCAAGAGTAGATAATGTGAACCAGTTGATAAAATTGATGTTAATGGGATTTAAGAACAGTAAATGTTAACCAGTTGATAATATTACTGTCAATTTGATTTAAAAACAGTAAACGTGAACAAGTTGATATTACTGTTAATGTGATCTAAGAACAGTAAATAAACAGTTGATCATATTGATGTTAATAGAATTTAAGAACAGTAAATTTGAATCAGTTGATATTATTACTGTTAATGTGATGCAAGAACAGTTAATGGGAACCAGTTGATAATATTGATGTTAATGATTTTTAAAAACAGTAAATGTGAACAAGTTGATATTACTGTTAATGTGATCTAAGAACAGTAAATAAACAGTTGATCATATTGATGTTAATAGAATTTAAGAACATTAAATTTGAATCAGTTGATATTATAACTATTTATTTGATTCAATAACAGTAAATTTGAACCAGTTGATATTTCTGTTAATGTGATCTAAGAACAGTAAATTTGAACCAGATGATAATATTGATATTAATACGATTGAAGAACAGTAAATTTGAATCAGTTGATAATATTGATGTTAATGGGATTTAAGAACAGTAAATCTGAACCAGTTGATAATATTGATTTTAATAGGATTGAAGATCAGTAAATATGAACCAGTTGATAATATTACTGTCAATGTGATTTAAGAACAGTAACTGTGAACCAGTTGATATTACTGTTAATGTGATCTCAGAACAGTAATTAACCAGTTGATCATATTAATGTTAATAGAATTTAAGAACAGTAAATTTGAATCAGTTGATATTATTACTGTTAATGTAATTCAAGAACAGTTCATGAGAGCCAGTTGATAATATTGATATTAATGGGATTTAAGAACATTAAATGTGAACCAGTTGATAATATTGATGTTAATGATTTTTAAAAACAGTAAATGTGAACGAGTTGATATTACTGTTAATGTGATCAAAGAACAGTAAATGTGAACCAGTTGATCATATTACTATTTATTTGATTCAAGAACAGTAAATTTTAATCAGTTGATATTATTACTGTTAATGTAATTCAAGAGCAGTTAATGAGAACCAATCGATAATATGGATGTTAATGTGATCTAAGAACAGTAAGTGTGAACCAGTTGATAATATTATTATTAATTTGATTCAAGAATAGATAATGTGAACCAGTTGATAATATTACTAATCATTTTATTCAAGAGTAGATAATGTGAACCAGTTGATAAAATTGATGTTAATGGGATTTAAGAACAGTAAATGTTAACCAGTTGATAATATTACTGTCAATTTGATTTAAAAACAGTAAACGTGAACAAGTTGATATTACTGTTAATGTGATCTAAGAACAGTAAATAAACAGTTGATCATATTGATGTTAATAGAATTTAAGAACAGTAAATTTGAATCAGTTGATATTATTACTGTTAATGCGATTCAAGAACAATTAATGGGAACCAGTTGATAATATTACCGTAAATATGATCTAAGAACAGTAAATGTGCAGCAGTTGCTAATATTCATGTTAATGGAATTTAAGAACACTAAATTTGAACCAGTTGACATTACTGTTAATTGGATCTAAGAACAGTAAATGTGAACCAGTTGATAATATTGATATTAATGGGATTTAAGAACATTAAATGTGAACCAGTGGATAATATTACTGTCAATTTGATTTAAAAACAGTAAATGTGAACAAGTTGATATTACTGTTAATGTGATCTAAGAACAGTAAATAAACAGTTGATCATATTGATGTTAATAGAATTTAAGAACAGTAAATTTGAATCAGTTGATATTATTACTGTTAATGTGATTCAAGAACAGTTAATGGGAACCAGTTGATAATATTACCGTAAATATGATCTAAGAACAGTAAATGTGCAGCAGTTGCTAATATTCATTTTAATGGAATTTAAGAACACTAAATTTGAACCATTTGATATTACTGTTAATGTGATCTAAGAACAGTAAATAACCAGTTTATAATATTCATGTTATAGGATTGAGGAACAGTAAATTTGAACCAGTTGATATTTCTGTTAATGTGATCTAAGAACGGTAAATGTGAACCAGTTAATAATATTGATATTAATGGGATATAAGAACAGTAAATGTGAACCAGTTGATAATATTGATGTTAATGATTTTTAAAAAGAGTAAATTTGAACCAGTTGATATTTCTGTTAATGTGATCTAAGAACAGTAAATTTGAACCAGATGATAATATTGATATTAATACGATTGAAGAACAGTAAATTTGAATCAGTTGATAATATTGATGTTAATGGGATTTTAGAACAGTAAATCTGAACCAGTTGATAATATTGATTTTAATAGGATTGAAGATCAGTAAATATGAACCAGTTGATAATATTACTGTCAATGTGATTTAAGAACAGTAACTGTGAACCAGTTGATATTACTGTTAATGTGATCTAAGAACAGTAAATAACCAGTTGATCATATTAATGTTAATAGAATTTAAGAACAGTAAATTTGAATCAGTTGATATTATTACTGTTAATGTAATTCAAGAACAGTTCATGAGAACCAGTTGATAATATTGATATTAATGGGATTTAAGAACAGTAAATGTGAACCAGTTGATAATATTGATGTTAATGATTTTTAAAAACAGTAAATGTGAACGAGTTGATATTACTGTTAATGTGATCTAAGAACAGTAAATAACCAGTTGATAATATTGATGTTAATAGGATTGAAGAACAGTAAATTTGAACCAGTTGATATTATTACTGTTCATGTGATTCAAGAATAGATAATGTGAACCAGTTGATGATATTGATGTTAATGGGATTGAAGATCAGTAAATATGAACCAGTTGATAATATTACCGTCAGTGTGATTTAAAAACAGTAAATGTGAACGAGTTGATATTACTGTTAATGTGATCTAAGAACATTAAATAACCAGTTGATCATATTGATGTTAATAGAATTTAAGAACAGTAAATTTGAATCAGTTGATATTATTATTGTTCATGTAATTCAAGAACAGTTAATGAGAACCAGACGATAATGTTGATGTTAATGGGATTCAAGAACATTAAGTGTGAACCAGTTGATAAGATTGATGTTAATGGGATTGAAGAACAGTAAATTTGAAGAAGTTGATATTTCTGTTAATGTGATCTAAGAATAGTAAATCTGAACCAGTTGATCATATTACTATTTATTTGATTCAAGAACAGTAAATTTGAATCAGTTGATATTATTACTGTTAATGAAATTCAAGAGCAGTTAATGAGAACCAGTCGATAATATTTCTGTTAATGTGATCTAAGAACAGTAAATAACCAGTTGATAATATTGATGTTAATAGGATTGAAGAACAGTAAATTTGAACCAGTTGATATTATTACTGTTCATGTGATTCAAGAATAGATAATGTGAACCAGTTGATGATATTGATGTTAATGGGATTGAAGATCAGTAAATATGAACCAGTTGATAATATTACCGTCAGTGTGATTTAAAAACAGTAAATGTGAACGAGTTGATATTACTGTTAATGTGATCTAAGAACAGTAAATAACCAGTTGATCATATTAATGTTAATAGAATTTAAGAACGGTGAATTTGAATCAGTTGATATTATTACTGTTAATGTAATTCAAGAACAGTTCATGAGAACCAGTAGGTAATATTGATATTAATGGGATTTAAGAACAGTAAATGTGAACCAGTTGATGATATTGATGTTAATGATTTTTAAAAACAGTAAATGTGAACGAGTTGATATTACTGTTAATGTGATCTAAGAACAGTAAATGTGAACCAGTTGATCATATTACTATTTATTTGATTCAAGAACAGTAAATTTTAATCAGTTGATATTATTACTGTTAATGTAATTCAAGAGCAGTTAATGAGAACCAATCGATAATATGGATGTTAATGTGATCTAAGAACAGTAAGTGTGAACCAGTTGATAATATTATTATTAATTTGATTCAAGAATAGATAATGTGAACCAGTTGATAATATTACTAATCATTTTATTCAAGAGTAGATAATGTGAACCAGTTGATAAAATTGATGTTAATGGGATTTAAGAACAGTAAATGTTAACCAGTTGATAATATTACTGTCAATTTGATTTAAAAACAGTAAACGTGAACAAGTTGATATTACTGTTAATGTGATCTAAGAACAGTAAATAAACAGTTGATCATATTGATGTTAATAGAATTTAAGAACAGTAAATTTGAATCAGTTGATATTATTACTGTTAATGTGATGCAAGAACAGTTAATGGGAACCAGTTGATAATATTGATGTTAATGATTTTTAAAAACAGTAAATGTGAACAAGTTGATATTACTGTTAATGTGATCTAAGAACAGTAAATAAACAGTTGATCATATTGATGTTAATAGAATTTAAGAACATTAAATTTGAATCAGTTGATATTATAACTATTTATTTGATTCAATAACAGTAAATTTGAACCAGTTGATATTTCTGTTAATGTGATCTAAGAACAGTAAATTTGAACCAGATGATAATATTGATATTAATACGATTGAAGAACAGTAAATTTGAATCAGTTGATAATATTGATGTTAATGGGATTTAAGAACAGTAAATCTGAACCAGTTGATAATATTGATTTTAATAGGATTGAAGATCAGTAAATATGAACCAGTTGATAATATTACTGTCAATGTGATTTAAGAACAGTAACTGTGAACCAGTTGATATTACTGTTAATGTGATCTCAGAACAGTAATTAACCAGTTGATCATATTAATGTTAATAGAATTTAAGAACAGTAAATTTGAATCAGTTGATATTATTACTGTTAATGTAATTCAAGAACAGTTCATGAGAGCCAGTTGATAATATTGATATTAATGGGATTTAAGAACATTAAATGTGAACCAGTTGATAATATTGATGTTAATGATTTTTAAAAACAGTAAATGTGAACGAGTTGATATTACTGTTAATGTGATCTAAGAACAGTAAATGTGAACCAGTTGATCATATTACTATTTATTTGATTCAAGAACAGTAAATTTTAATCAGTTGATATTATTACTGTTAATGTAATTCAAGAGCAGTTAATGAGAACCAATCGATAATATGGATGTTAATGTGATCTAAGAACAGTAAGTGTGAACCAGTTGATAATATTATTATTAATTTGATTCAAGAATAGATAATGTGAACCAGTTGATAATATTACTAATCATTTTATTCAAGAGTAGATAATGTGAACCAGTTGATAAAATTGATGTTAATGGGATTTAAGAACAGTAAATGTTAACCAGTTGATAATATTACTGTCAATTTGATTTAAAAACAGTAAACGTGAACAAGTTGATATTACTGTTAATGTGATCTAAGAACAGTAAATAAACAGTTGATCATATTGATGTTAATAGAATTTAAGAACAGTAAATTTGAATCAGTTGATATTATTACTGTTAATGCGATTCAAGAACAATTAATGGGAACCAGTTGATAATATTACCGTAAATATGATCTAAGAACAGTAAATGTGCAGCAGTTGCTAATATTCATGTTAATGGAATTTAAGAACACTAAATTTGAACCAGTTGACATTACTGTTAATTTGATCTAAGAACAGTAAATGTGAACCAGTTGATAATATTGATATTAATGGGATTTAAGAACAGTAAATGTGAACCAGTTGATAATATTGATGTTAATGATTTTTAAAAAGAGTAAATTTGAACCAGTTGATATTTCTGTTAATGTGATCTAAGAACAGTAAATTTGAACCAGATGATAATATTGATATTAATACGATTGAAGAACAGTAAATTACAATCAGTTGATAATATTGATGTTAATGGGATTTTAGAACAGTAAATCTGAACCAGTTGATAATATTGATTTTAATAGGATTGAAGATCAGTAAATATGAACCAGTTGATAATATTACTGTCAATGTGATTTAAGAACAGTAACTGTGAACCAGTTGATATTACTGTTAATGTGATCTAAGAACAGTAAATAACCAGTTGATCATATTAATGTTAATAGAATTTAAGAACAGTAAATTTGAATCAGTTGATATTATTACTGTTAATGTAATTCAAGAACAGTTCATGAGAACCAGTTGATAATATTGATATTAATGGGATTTAAGAACAGTAAATGTGAACCAGTTGATAATATTGATGTTAATGATTTTTAAAAACAGTAAATGTGAACGAGTTGATATTACTGTTAATGTGATCTAAGAACAGTAAATAACCAGTTGATAATATTGATGTTAATAGGATTGAAGAACAGTAAATTTGAACCAGTTGATATTATTACTGTTCATGTGATTCAAGAATAGATAATGTGAACCAGTTGATGATATTGATGTTAATGGGATTCAAGAACAGTAAGTGTGAACCAGTTGATAATATTGATGTTAATAGAATTTAAGAACAGTAAATTTGAATCAGTTGATATTATTACTGTTAATGTGATTCAAGAACAATTAATGGGAACCAGTTGATAATATTACCGTTAATATGATCTAAGAACAGTAAATGTGCAGCAGTTGCTAATATTCATGTTAATGGAATTTAAGAACACTAAATTTGAACCAGTTGACATTACTGTTAATTTGATCTAAGAACAGTAAATGTGAACCAGTTGATAATATTGATATTAATGGGATTTAAGAACAGTAAATGTGAACCAGTTGATAATATTGATGTTAATGATTTTAAAAAGAGTAAATTTGAACCAGTTGATATTTCTGTTAATGTGATCTAAGAACAGTAAATTTGAACCAGATGATAATATTGATATTAATACGATTGAAGAACAGTAAATTTGAATCAGTTGATAATATTGATGTTAATGGGATTTTAGAACAGTAAATCTGAACCAGTTGATAATATTGATTTTAATAGGATTGAAGATCAGTAAATATGAACCAGTTGATAATATTACTGTCAATGTGATTTAAGAACAGTAACTGTGAACCAGTTGATATTTCTTTTAATGTGATCTAAGAACAGTAAATCTGAACCAGTCGATCATATTACTATTTATTTGATTCAAGAACAGTAAATTTGAATCAGTTGATATTATTACTGTTAATGTAATTCAAGAGCAGTTAATGAGAACCAGTCGATAATATGGATGTTAATGGGATTTAAGAACAGTAAATGTGAACCAGTTGATAATATTATTATTAATTTGATTCAAGAATAGATAATGTGAACCAGTTGATATTACTGTTAATGTGATCTAAGAACAGTAAATAAACAGTTGATCATATTGATGTTAATAGAATTTAAGAACAGTAAATTTGAATCAGTTGATATTATTAATGTTAATGTGATTCAAGAACAGTTAATGGGAACCAGTTGATAATATTACCGTAAATATGATCTAAGAACAGTAAATGTGCAGCAGTTGCTAATATTCATGTTAATGGAATTTAAGAACACTAAATTTGAACCAGTTGATATTACTGTTAATTGGATCTAAGAACAGTAAATGTGAACCAGTTGATAATATTGATATTAATGGGATTTAAGAACAGTAAATGTGAACCAGTGGATAATATTACTGTCAATTTGATTTAAAAACAGTAAATGTGAACAAGTTGATATTACTGTTAATGTGATCTAAGAACAGTAAATAAACAGTTGATCATATTGATGTTAATAGAATTTAAGAACAGTAAATTTGAATCAGTTGATATTATTACTGTTAATGTGATTCAAGAACAGTTAATGGGAACCAGTTGATAATATTACCGTAAATATGATCTAAGAACAGTAAATGTGCAGCAGTTGCTAATATTCATTTTAATGGAATTTAAGAACACTAAATTTGAACCATTTGATATTACTGTTAATGTGATCTAAGAACAGTAAATAACCAGTTTATAATATTCATGTTATAGGATTGAGGAACAGTAAATTTGAACCAGTTGATATTTCTGTTAATGTGATCTAAGAACGGTAAATGTGAACCAGTTAATAATATTGATATTAATGGGATATAAGAACAGTAAATGTGAACCAGTTGATAATATTGATGTTAATGATTTTTAAAAAGAGTAAATTTGAACCAGTTGATATTTCTGTTAATGTGATCTAAGAACAGTAAATTTGAACCAGATGATAATATTGATATTAATACGATTGAAGAACAGTAAATTTGAATCAGTTGATAATATTGATGTTAATGGGATTTTAGAACAGTAAATCTGAACCAGTTGATAATATTGATTTTAATAGGATTGAAGATCAGTAAATATGAACCAGTTGATAATATTACTGTCAATGTGATTTAAGAACAGTAACTGTGAACCAGTTGATATTACTGTTAATGTGATCTAAGAACAGTAAATAACCAGTTGATCATATTAATGTTAATAGAATTTAAGAACAGTAAATTTGAATCAGTTGATATTATTACTGTTAATGTAATTCAAGAACAGTTCATGAGAACCATTTGATAATATTGATATTAATGGGATTTAAGAACAGTAAATGTGAACCAGTTGATAATATTGATGTTAATGATTTTTAAAAACAGTAAATGTGAACGAGTTGATATTACTGTTAATGTGATCTAAGAACAGTAAATAACCAGTTGATAATATTGATGTTAATAGGATTGAAGAACAGTAAATTTGAACCAGTTGATATTATTACTGTTCATGTGATTCAAGAATAGATAATGTGAACCAGTTGATGATATTGATGTTAATGGGATTGAAGATCAGTAAATATGAACCAGTTGATAATATTACCGTCAGTGTGATTTAAAAACAGTAAATGTGAACGAGTTGATATTACTGTTAATGTGATCTAAGAACATTAAATAACCAGTTGATCATATTGATGTTAATAGAATTTAAGAACAGTAAATTTGAATCAGTTGATATTATTATTGTTCATGTAATTCAAGAACAGTTAATGAGAACCAGACGATAATGTTGATGTTAATGGGATTCAAGAACATTAAGTGTGAACCAGTTGATAAGATTGATGTTAATGGGATTGAAGAACAGTAAATTTGAAGAAGTTGATATTTCTGTTAATGTGATCTAAGAATAGTAAATCTGAACCAGTTGATCATATTACTATTTATTTGATTCAAGAACAGTAAATTTGAATCAGTTGATATTATTACTGTTAATGAAATTCAAGAGCAGTTAATGAGAACCAGTCGATAATATGGATGTTAATGGGATTTAAGAACAGTAAATGTGAACCAGTTGATAATATTATTATTAATTTGATTCAAGAATAGATCATATGAACCAGTTGATAATATTCATGTTAATGGAATTTAAGAAGACTAAATTTGAACCATTTGATATTACTGTTAATGTGATCTAAGAACAGTAAATAACCAGTTGATAATATTCATGTTAATAGGATTGAGGAACAGTAAATTTGAACCAGTTGATATTTCTGTTAATGTGATCTAAGAACAGTAAATGTGAACCAGTTGATAATATTGATATTAATGGGATATAAGAACAGTAAATGTGAAACAGTTTATAATATTGATGTTAATGATTTTTAAAAACAGTAAATTTGAACCAGATGATAATATTGATATTAATACGATTGAAGAACAGTAAATGTGAACCAGTTGATAATATTATTAATTTGATTCAAGAATAGATAATGTGAACCAGTTGATAATATTACTAATCATTTTATTCAAGAGTAGATAATGTGAACCAGTTGATAAAATTGATGTTAATGGGATTTAAGAACAGTAAATGTTAACCAGTTGATAATATTACTGTCAATTTGATTTAAAAACAGTAAACGTGAACAAGTTGATATTACTGTTAATGTGATCTAAGAACAGTAAATAAACAGTTGATCATATTGATGTTAATAGAATTTAAGAACAGTAAATTTGAATCAGTTGATATTATTACTGTTAATGTGATTCAAGAACAATTAATGGGAACCAGTTGATAATATTACCGTTAATATGATCTAAGAACAGTAAATGTGCAGCAGTTGCTAATATTCATGTTAATGGAATTTAAGAACACTAAATTTGAACCAGTTGACATTACTGTTAATTTGATCTAAGAACAGTAAATGTGAACCAGTTGATAATATTGATATTAATGGGATTTAAGAACAGTAAATGTGAACCAGTTGATAATATTGATGTTAATGATTTTTAAAAAGAGTAAATTTGAACCAGTTGATATTTCTGTTAATGTGAAATAAGAACAGTAAATTTGAACCAGATGATAATATTGATATTAATACGATTGAAGAACAGTAAATTTGAATCAGTTGATAATATTGATGTTAATGGGATTTTAGAACAGTAAATATGAACCAGTTGATAATATTACTGTCAATGTGATTTAAGAACAGTAACTGTGAACCAGTTGATATTTCTTTTAATGTGATCTAAGAACAGTAAATCTGAACCAGTCGATCATATTACTATTTATTTGATTCAAGAACAGTAAATTTGAATCAGTTGATATTATTACTGTTAATGTAATTCAAGAGCAGTTAATGAGAACCAGTCGATAATATGGATGTTAATGGGATTTAAGAACAGTAAATGTGAACCAGTTGATAATATTATTATTAATTTGATTCAAGAATAGATAATGTGAACCAGTTGATATTACTGTTAATGTGATCTAAGAACAGTAAATAAACAGTTGATCATATTGATGTTAATAGAATTTAAGAACAGTAAATTTGAATCAGTTGATATTATTACTGTTAATGTGATTCAAGAACAATTAATGGGAACCAGTTGATAATATTACCGTAAATATGATCTAAGAACAGTAAATGTGCAGCAGTTGCTAATATTCATGTTAATGGAATTTAAGAACACTAAATTTGAACCAGTTGATATTACTGTTAATTGGATCTAAGAACTGTAAATGTGAACCAGTTGATAATATTGATATTAATGGGATTTAAGAACAGTAAATGTGAACCAGTGGATAATATTACTGTCAATTTGATTTAAAAACAGTAAATGTGAACAAGTTGATATTACTGTTAATGTGATCTAAGAACAGTAAATAAACAGTTGATCATATTGATGTTAATAGAATTTAAGAACAGTAAATTTGAATCAGTTGATATTATTACTGTTAATGTGATTCAAGAACAGTTAATGGGAACCAGTTGATAATATTACCGTAAATATGATCTAAGAACAGTAAATGTGCAGCAGTTGCTAATATTCATTTTAATGGAATTTAAGAACACTAAATTTGAACCATTTGATATTACTGTTAATGTGATCTAAGAACAGTAAATAACCAGTTTATAATATTCATGTTATAGGATTGAGGAACAGTAAATTTGAACCAGTTGATATTTCTGTTAATGTGATCTAAGAACGGTAAATGTGAACCAGTTAATAATATTGATATTAATGGGATATAAGAACAGTAAATGTGAACCAGTTGATAATATTGATGTTAATGATTTTTAAAAAGAGTAAATTTGAACCAGTTGATATTTCTGTTAATGTGATCTAAGAACAGTAAATTTGAACCAGATGATAATATTGATATTAATACGATTGAAGAACAGTAAATTTGAATCAGTTGATAATATTGATGTTAATGGGATTTTAGAACAGTAAATCTGAACCAGTTGATAATATTGATTTTAATAGGATTGAAGATCAGTAAATATGAACCAGTTGATAATATTACTGTCAATGTGATTTAAGAACAGTAACTGTGAACCAGTTGATATTACTGTTAATGTGATCTAAGAACAGTAAATAACCAGTTGATCATATTAATGTTAATAGAATTTAAGAACAGTAAATTTGAATCAGTTGATATTATTACTGTTAATGTAATTCAAGAACAGTTCATGAGAACCAGTTGATAATAATGATATTAATGGGATTTAAGAACAGTAAATGTGAACCAGTTGATAATATTGATGTTAATGATTTTTAAAAACAGTAAATGTGAACGAGTTGATATTACTGTTAATGTGATCTAAGAACAGTAAATAACCAGTTGATAATATTGATGTTAATAGGATTGAAGAACAGTAAATTTGAACCAGTTGATATTATTACTGTTCATGTGATTCAAGAATAGATAATGTGAACCAGTTGATGATATTGATGTTAATGGGATTGAAGATCAGTAAATATGAACCAATTGATAATATTACCGTCAGTGTGATTTAAAAACAGTAAATGTGAACGAGTTGATATTACTGTTAATGTGATCTAAGAACATTAAATAACCAGTTGATCATATTGATGTTAATAGAATTTAAGAACAGTAAATTTGAATCAGTTGATATTATTATTGTTCATGTAATTCAAGAACAGTTAATGAGAACCAGACGATAATGTTGATGTTAATGGGATTCAAGAACATTAAGTGTGAACCAGTTGATAAGATTGATGTTAATGGGATTGAAGAACAGTAAATTTGAAGAAGTTGATATTTCTGTTAATGTGATCTAAGAATAGTAAATCTGAACCAGTTGATCATATTACTATTTATTTGATTCAAGAACAGTAAATTTGAATCAGTTGATATTATTACTGTTAATGAAATTCAAGAGCAGTTAATGAGAACCAGTCGATAATATTTCTGTTAATGTGATCTAAGAACAGTAAATAACCAGTTGATAATATTGATGTTAATAGGATTGAAGAACAGTAAATTTGAACCAGTTGATATTATTACTGTTCATGTGATTCAAGAATAGATAATGTGAACCAGTTGATGATATTGATGTTAATGGGATTGAAGATCAGTAAATATGAACCAGTTGATAATATTACCGTCAGTGTGATTTAAAAACAGTAAATGTGAACAAGTTGATATTACTGTTAATGTGATCTAAGAACAGTAAATAACCAGTTGATAATATTGATGTTAATAGAATTTAAGAACAGTAAATTTGAATCAGTTGATATTATTACTGTTAATGTGATTCAAGAACAATTAATGGGAACCAGTTGATAATATTACCGTTAATATGATCTAAGAACAGTAAATGTGCAGCAGTTGCTAATATTCATGTTAATGGAATTTAAGAACACTAAATTTGAACCAGTTGACATTACTGTTAATTTGATCTAAGAACAGTAAATGTGAACCAGTTGATAATATTGATATTAATGGGATTTAAGAACAGTAAATGTGAACCAGTTGATAATATTGATGTTAATGATTTTTAAAAAGAGTAAATTTGAACCAGTTGATATTTCTGTTAATGTGAAATAAGAGCAGTAAATTTGAACCAGATGATAATATTGATATTAATACGATTGAAGAACAGTAAATTTGAATCAGTTGATAATATTGATGTTAATGGGATTTTAGAACAGTAAATCTGAACCAGTTGATAATATTGATTTTAATAGGATTGAAGATCAGTAAATATGAACCAGTTGATAATATTACTGTCAATGTGATTTAAGAACAGTAACTGTGAACCAGTTGATATTTCTTTTAATGTGATCTAAGAACAGTAAATCTGAACCAGTCGATCATATTACTATTTATTTGATTCAAGAACAGTAAATTTGAATCAGTTGATATTATTACTGTTAATGTAATTCAAGAGCAGTTAATGAGAACCAGTCGATAATATGGATGTTAATGGGATTTAAGAACAGTAAATGTGAACCAGTTGATAATATTATTATTAATTTGATTCAAGAATAGATAATGTGAACCAGTTGATATTACTGTTAATGTGATCTAAGAACAGTAAATAAACAGTTGATCATA
The DNA here is from genome assembly GCA_037951165.1 of Lophius americanus. NCBI lineage: Eukaryota > Metazoa > Chordata > Actinopteri > Lophiiformes > Lophiidae > Lophius > Lophius americanus. The sequence goes on from JBBDHG010000319.1 coordinate 644,033, forward strand.
TTGATGTTAATAGAATTTAAGAACAGTAAATTTGAATCAGTTGATATTATTACTGTTAATGTGATTCAAGAACAATTAATGGGAACCAGTTGATAATATTACCGTAAATATGATCTAAGAACAGTAAATGTGCAGCAGTTGCTAATATTCATGTTAATGGAATTTAAGAACACTAAATTTGAACCAGTTGATATTACTGTTAATTGGATCTAAGAACAGTAAATGTGAACCAGTTGATAATATTGATATTAATGGGATTTAAGAATAGTAAATGTGAACCAGTGGATAATATTACTGTCAATTTGATTTAAAAACAGTAAATGTGAACAAGTTGATATTACTGTTAATGTGATCTAAGAACAGTAAATAAACAGTTGATCATATTGATGTTAATAGAATTTAAGAACAGTAAATTTGAATCAGTTGATATTATTACTGTTAATGTGATTCAAAAACAGTTAATGGGAACCAGTTGATAATATTACCGTAAATATGATCTAAGAACAGTAAATGTGCAGCAGTTGCTAATATTCATTTTAATGGAATTTAAGAACACTAAATTTGAACCATTTGATATAACTGTTAATGTGATCTAAGAACAGTAAATAACCAGTTTATAATATTCATGTTATAGGATTGAGGAACAGTAAATTTGAACCAGTTGATATTTCTGTTAATGTGATCTAAGAACGGTAAATGTGAACCAGTTAATAATATTGATATTAATGGGATATAAGAACAGTAAATGTGAACCAGTTGATAATATTGATGTTAATGATTTTTAAAAAGAGTAAATTTGAACCAGTTGATATTTCTGTTAATGTGATCTAAGAACAGTAAATTTGAACCAGATGATAATATTGATATTAATACGATTGAAGAACAGTAAATTTGAATCAGTTGATAATATTGATGTTAATGGGATTTTAGAACAGTAAATCTGAACCAGTTGATAATATTGATTTTAATAGGATTGAAGATCAGTAAATATGAACCAGTTGATAATATTACTGTCAATGTGATTTAAGAACAGTAACTGTGAACCAGTTGATATTACTGTTAATGTGATCTAAGAACAGTAAATAATCAGTTGATCATATTAATGTTAATAGAATTTAAGAACAGTAAATTTGAATCAGTTGATATTATTACTGTTAATGTAATTCAAGAACAGTTAATGAGAACCAGTTGATAATATTGATATTAATGGGATTTAAGAACAGTAAATGTGAACCAGTTGATAATATTGATGTTAATGATTTTTAAAAACAGTAAATGTGAACGAGTTGATATTACTGTTAATGTGATCTAAGAACAGTAAATAACCAGTTGATAATATTGATGTTAATAGGATTGAAGAACAGTAAATTTGAACCAGTTGATATTATTACTGTTCATGTGATTCAAGAATAGATAATGTGAACCAGTTGATGATATTGATGTTAATGGGATTGAAGATCAGTAAATATGAACCAGTTGATAATATTACCGTCAGTGTGATTTAAAAACAGTAAATGTGAACGAGTTGATATTACTGTTAATGTGATCTAAGAACATTAAATAACCAGTTGATCATATTGATGTTAATAGAATTTAAGAACAGTAAATTTGAATCAGTTGATATTATTATTGTTCATGTAATTCAAGAACAGTTAATGAGAACCAGACGATAATGTTGATGTTAATGGGATTCAAGAACATTAAGTGTGAACCAGTTGATAAGATTGATGTTAATGGGATTGAAGAACAGTAAATTTGAAGAAGTTGATATTTCTGTTAATGTGATCTAAGAATAGTAAATCTGAACCAGTTGATCATATTACTATTTATTTGATTCAAGAACAGTAAATTTGAATCAGTTGATATTATTACTGTTAATGAAATTCAAGAGCAGTTAATGAGAACCAGTCGATAATATTTCTGTTAATGTGATCTAAGAACAGTAAATAACCAGTTGATAATATTGATGTTAATAGGATTGAAGAACAGTAAATTTGAACCAGTTGATATTATTACTGTTCATGTGATTCAAGAATAGATAATGTGAACCAGTTGATGATATTGATGTTAATGGGATTGAAGATCAGTAAATATGAACCAGTTGATAATATTACCGTCAGTGTGATTTAAAAACAGTAAATGTGAACGAGTTGATATTACTGTTAATGTGATCTAAGAACATTAAATAACCAGTTGATCATATTGATGTTAATAGAATTTAAGAACAGTAAATTTGAATCAGTTGATATTATTATTGTTCATGTAATTCAAGAACAGTTAATGAGAACCAGACGATAATGTTGATGTTAATGGGATTCAAGAACATTAAGTGTGAACCAGTTGATAAGATTGATGTTAATGGGATTGAAGAACAGTAAATTTGAAGAAGTTGATATTTCTGTTAATGTGATCTAAGAATAGTAAATCTGAACCAGTTGATCATATTACTATTTATTTGATTCAAGAACAGTAAATTTGAATCAGTTGATATTATTACTGTTAATGAAATTCAAGAGCAGTTAATGAGAACCAGTCGATAATATTTCTGTTAATGTGATCTAAGAACAGTAAATAACCAGTTGATAATATTGATGTTAATAGGATTGAAGAACAGTAAATTTGAACCAGTTGATATTATTACTGTTCATGTGATTCAAGAATAGATAATGTGAACCAGTTGATGATATTGATGTTAATGGGATTGAAGATCAGTAAATATGAACCAGTTGATAATATTACCGTCAGTGTGATTTAAAAACAGTAAATGTGAACGAGTTGATATTACTGTTAATGTGATCTAAGAACATTAAATAACCAGTTGATCATATTGATGTTAATAGAATTTAAGAACAGTAAATTTGAATCAGTTGATATTATTATTGTTCATGTAATTCAAGAACAGTTAATGAGAACCAGACGATAATGTTGATGTTAATGGGATTCAAGAACATTAAGTGTGAACCAGTTGATAAGATTGATGTTAATGGGATTGAAGAACAGTAAATTTGAAGAAGTTGATATTTCTGTTAATGTGATCTAAGAATAGTAAATCTGAACCAGTTGATCATATTACTATTTATTTGATTCAAGAACAGTAAATTTGAATCAGTTGATATTATTACTGTTAATGAAATTCAAGAGCAGTTAATGAGAACCAGTCGATAATATGGATGTTAATGGGATTTAAGAACCGTAAATGTGAACCAGTTGATAATATTATTATTAATTTGATTCAAGAATAGATCATATGAACCAGTTGATAATATTCATGTTAATGGAATTTAAGAACACTAAATTTGAACCATTTGATATTACTGTTAATGTGATCTAAGAACAGTAAATAACCAGTTGATAATATTCATGTTAATAGGATTGAGGAACAGTAAATTTGAACCAGTTGATATTTCTGTTAATGTGATCTAAGAACAGTAAATGTGAACCAGTTGATAATATTGATATTAATGGGATATAAGAACAGTAAATGTGAAACAGTTTATAATATTGATGTTAATGATTTTTAAAAACAGTAAATTTGAACCAGATGATAATATTGATATTAATACGATTGAAGAACAGTAAATGTGAACCAGTTGATAATATTATTAATTTGATTCAAGAATAGATAATGTGAACCAGTTGATAATATTACTAATCATTTTATTCAAGAGTAGATAATGTGAACCAGTTGATAAAATTGATGTTAATGGGATTTAAGAACAGTAAATGTTAACCAGTTGATAATATTACTGTCAATTTGATTTAAAAACAGTAAATGTGAACAAGTTCATATTACTGTTAATGTGATCTAAGAACAGTAAATAAACAGTTGATCATATTGATGTTAATAGAATTTAAGAACAGTAAATTTGAATCAGTTGATATTATTACTATTTATTTGATTCAAGAACAGTAAATTTTAATCAGTTGATATTATTACTGTTAATGTGATTCAAGAACAGTTAATGGGAACCAGTTGATAATATTACCGTAAATATGATCTAAGAACAGTAAATGTGCAGCAGTTGATAATATTCATGTTAATGGAATTTAAGAACACTAAATTTGAACCATTTGATATTACTGTTAATGTGATCTAAGAACAGTAAATAACCAGTTGATAATATTGATGTTAATAGGATTGAGGAACAGTAAATTTGAACCAGTTGATATTTCTGTTAATGTGGTCTAAGAACAGTAAATGTGAACCAGTTGATATTACTGTTAATGTGATCTCAGAACAGTAATTAACCAGTTGATCATATTAATGTTAATAGAATTTAAGAACAGTAAATTTGAATCAGTTGATATTATTACTGTTAATGTAATTCAAGAACAGTTCATGAGAGCCAGTTGATAATATTGATATTAATACGATTGAAGAACAGTAAATTTGAATCAGTTGATAATATTGATGTTAATGGGATTTTAGAACAGTAAATCTGAACCAGTTGATAATATTGATTTTAATAGGATTGAAGATCAGTAAATATGAACCAGTTGATAATATTACTGTCAATGTGATTTAAGAACAGTAACTGTGAACCAGTTGATATTTCTTTTAATGTGATCTAAGAAGAGTAAATCTGAACCAGTCGATCATATTACTATTTATTTGATTCAAGAACAGTAAATTTGAATCAGTTGATATTATTACTGTTAATGTAATTCAAGAGCAGTTAATGAGAACCAGTCGATAATATGGATGTTAATGGGATTTAAGAACAGTAAATGTGAACCAGTTGATAATATTATTATTAATTTGATTCAAGAATAGATAATGTGAACCAGTTGATATTACTGTTAATGTGATCTAAGAACAGTAAATAAACAGTTGATCATATTGATGTTAATAGAATTTAAGAACAGTAAATTTGAATCAGTTGATATTATTACTGTTAATGTGATTCAAGAACAATTAATGGGAACCAGTTGATAATATTACCGTAAATATGATCTAAGAACAGTAAATGTGCAGCAGTTGCTAATATTCATGTTAATGGAATTTAAGAACACTAAATTTGAACCAGTTGATATTACTGTTAATTGGATCTAAGAACAGTAAATGTGAACCAGTTGATAATATTGATATTAATGGGATTTAAGAACAGTAAATGTGAACCAGTGGATAATATTACTGTCAATTTGATTTAAAAACAGTAAATGTGAACAAGTTGATATTACTGTTAATGTGATCTAAGAACAGTAAATAAACAGTTGATCATATTGATGTTAATAGAATTTAAGAACAGTAAATTTGAATCAGTTGATATTATTACTGTTAATGTGATTCAAGAACAGTAAATGGGAACCAGTTGATAATATTACCGTAAATATGATCTAAGAACAGTAAATGTGCAGCAGTTGCTAATATTCATGTTAATGGAATTTAAGAACACTAAATTTGAACCATTTGATATTACTGTTAATGTGATCTAAGAACAGTAAATAACCAGTTTATAATATTCATGTTATAGGATTGAGGAACAGTAAATTTGAACCAGTTGATATTTCTGTTAATGTGATCTAAGAACGGTAAATGTGAACCAGTTAATAATATTGATATTAATGGGATATAAGAACAGTAAATGTGAACCAGTTGATAATATTGATGTTAATGATTTTTAAAAAGAGTAAATTTGAACCAGTTGATATTTCTGTTAATGTGATCTAAGAACAGTAAATTTGAACCAGATGATAATATTGATATTAATACGATTGAAGAACAGTAAATTTGAATCAGTTGATAATATTGATGTTAATGGGATTTTAGAACAGTAAATCTGAACCAGTTGATAATATTGATTTTAATAGGATTGAAGATCAGTAAATATGAACCAGTTGATAATATTACTGTCAATGTGATTTAAGAACAGTAACTGTGAACCAGTTGATATTACTGTTAATGTGATCTAAGAACAGTAAATAACCAGTTGATCATATTAATGTTAATAGAATTTAAGAACAGTAAATTTGAATCAGTTGATATTATTACTGTTAATGTAATTCAAGAACAGTTCATGAGAGCCAGTTGATAATATTGATATTAATGGGATTTAAGAACAGTAAATGTGAACCAGTTGATAATATTGATGTTAATGATTTTTAAAAACAGTAAATGTGAACGAGTTGATATTACTGTTAATGTGATCTAAGAACAGTAAATGTGAACCAGTTGATCATATTACTATTTATTTGATTCAAGAACAGTAAATTTTAATCAGTTGATATTATTACTGTTAATGTAATTCAAGAGCAGTTAATGAGAACCAATCGATAATATGGATGTTAATGTGATCTAAGAACAGTAAGTGTGAACCAGTTGATAATATTATTATTAATTTGATTCAAGAATAGATAATGTGAACCAGTTGATAATATTACTAATCATTTTATTCAAGAGTAGATAATGTGAACCAGTTGATAAAATTGATGTTAATGGGATTTAAGAACAGTAAATGTTAACCAGTTGATAATATTACTGTCAATTTGATTTAAAAACAGTAAACATGAACAAGTTGATATTACTGTTAATGTGATCTAAGAACAGTAAATAAACAGTTGATCATATTGATGTTTATAGAATTTAAGAACAGTAAATTTGAATCAGTTGATATTATTACTGTTAATGTGATTCAAGAACAGTTAATCGGAACCAGTTGATAATATTACCGTAAATATGATCTAAGAACAGTAAATGTGCAGCAGTTGATAATATTCATGTTAATGGAATTTAAGAACACTAAATTTGAACCATTTGATATTACTGTTAATGTGATCTAAGAACAGTAAATAACCAGTTGATAATATTGATGTTAATAGGATTGAGGAACAGTAAATTTGAATCAGTTGATATTTCTGTTAATGTGATCTAAGAACAGTAAATTTGAACCAGATGATAATATTGATATTAATAGGATTGAAGATCAGTAAATTTGAATCAGTTGATAATATTGATGTTAATGGGATTCAAGAACAATAAATGTGAACCAGTTGATAATATTGATGTTAATGGGATTTAAGAACAGTAAATGTTAACCAGTTGATAATATTACTGTCAATTTGATCTAAGAACAGTAAATCTGAACCAGTTGATCATATTATTAATTTGATTCAAGAATAGATAATGTGAACCAGTTGATAATATTACTAATCATTTTATTCAAGAGTAGATAATGTGAACCAGTTGATAATATTGATGTTAATGGGATTTAAGAACAGTAAATGTTAACCAGTTGATAATATTACTGTCAATTTGATTTAAAAACAGTAAATGTGAACAAGTTGATATAACTGTTAATGTGATCTAAGAACAGTAAATAAACAGTTGATCATATTGATGTTAATAGAATTTAAGAACAGTAAATTTGAACCAGTTGATCATATTACTATTTATTTGATTCAAGAACAGTAAATTTGAATCAGTTGATATTATTACTGTTAATGAAATTCAAGAGCAGTTAATGAGAACCAGTCGATAATATGGATGTTAATGGGATTTAAGAACCGTAAATGTGAACCAGTTGATAATATTATTATTAATTTGATTCAAGAATAGATCATATGAACCAGTTGATAATATTCATGTTAATGGAATTTAAGAACACTAAATTTGAACCATTTGATATTACTGTTAATGTGATCTAAGAACAGTAAATAACCAGTTGATAATATTCATGTTAATAGGATTGAGGAACAGTAAATTTGAACCAGTTGATATTTCTGTTAATGTGATCTAAGAACAGTAAATGTGAACCAGTTGATAATATTGATATTAATGGGATATAAGAACAGTAAATGTGAAACAGTTTATAATATTGATGTTAATGATTTTTAAAAACAGTAAATTTGAACCAGATGATAATATTGATATTAATACGATTGAAGAACAGTAAATGTGAACCAGTTGATAATATTATTAATTTGATTCAAGAATAGATAATGTGAACCAGTTGATAATATTACTAATCATTTTATTCAAGAGTAGATAATGTGAACCAGTTGATAAAATTGATGTTAATGGGATTTAAGAACAGTAAATGTTAACCAGTTGATAATATTACTGTCAATTTGATTTAAAAACAGTAAATGTGAACAAGTTCATATTACTGTTAATGTGATCTAAGAACAGTAAATAAACAGTTGATCATATTGATGTTAATAGAATTTAAGAACAGTAAATTTGAATCAGTTGATATTATTACTATTTATTTGATTCAAGAACAGTAAATTTTAATCAGTTGATATTATTACTGTTAATGTGATTCAAGAACAGTTAATGGGAACCAGTTGATAATATTACCGTAAATATGATCTAAGAACAGTAAATGTGCAGCAGTTGATAATATTCATGTTAATGGAATTTAAGAACACTAAATTTGAACCATTTGATATTACTGTTAATGTGATCTAAGAACAGTAAATAACCAGTTGATAATATTGATGTTAATAGGATTGAGGAACAGTAAATTTGAACCAGTTGATATTTCTGTTAATGTGGTCTAAGAACAGTAAATGTGAACCAGTTGATATTACTGTTAATGTGATCTCAGAACAGTAATTAACCAGTTGATCATATTAATGTTAATAGAATTTAAGAACAGTAAATTTGAATCAGTTGATATTATTACTGTTAATGTAATTCAAGAACAGTTCATGAGAGCCAGTTGATAATATTGATATTAATACGATTGAAGAACAGTAAATTTGAATCAGTTGATAATATTGATGTTAATGGGATTTTAGAACAGTAAATCTGAACCAGTTGATAATATTGATTTTAATAGGATTGAAGATCAGTAAATATGAACCAGTTGATAATATTACTGTCAATGTGATTTAAGAACAGTAACTGTGAACCAGTTGATATTTCTTTTAATGTGATCTAAGAACAGTAAATCTGAACCAGTCGATCATATTACTATTTATTTGATTCAAGAACAGTAAATTTGAATCAGTTGATATTATTACTGTTAATGTAATTCAAGAGCAGTTAATGAGAACCAGTCGATAATATGGATGTTAATGGGATTTAAGAACAGTAAATGTGAACCAGTTGATAATATTATTATTAATTTGATTCAAGAATAGATAATGTGAACCAGTTGATATTACTGTTAATGTGATCTAAGAACAGTAAATAAACAGTTGATCATATTGATGTTAATAGAATTTAAGAACAGTAAATTTGAATCAGTTGATATTATTACTGTTAATGTGATTCAAGAACAATTAATGGGAACCAGTTGATAATATTACCGTAAATATGATCTAAGAACAGTAAATGTGCAGCAGTTGCTAATATTCATGTTAATGGAATTTAAGAATACTAAATTTGAACCAGTTGATATTACTGTTAATTGGATCTAAGAACAGTAAATGTGAACCAGTTGATAATATTGATATTAATGGGATTTAAGAACAGTAAATGTGAACCAGTGGATAATATTACTGTCAATTTGATTTAAAAACAGTAAATGTGAACAAGTTGATATTACTGTTAATGTGATCTAAGAACAGTAAATAAACAGTTGATCATATTGATGTTAATAGAATTTAAGAACAGTAAATTTGAATCAGTTGATATTATTACTGTTAATGTGATTCAAGAACAGTAAATGGGAACCAGTTGATAATATTACCGTAAATATGATCTAAGAACAGTAAATGTGCAGCAGTTGCTAATATTCATGTTAATGGAATTTAAGAACACTAAATTTGAACCATTTGATATTACTGTTAATGTGATCTAAGAACAGTAAATAACCAGTTTATAATATTCATGTTATAGGATTGAGGAACAGTAAATTTGAACCAGTTGATATTTCTGTTAATGTGATCTAAGAACGGTAAATGTGAACCAGTTAATAATATTGATATTAATGGGATATAAGAACAGTAAATGTGAACCAGTTGATAATATTGATGTTAATGATTTTTAAAAAGAGTAAATTTGAACCAGTTGATATTTCTGTTAATGTGATCTAAGAACAGTAAATTTGAACCAGATGATAATATTGATATTAATACGATTGAAGAACAGTAAATTTGAATCAGTTGATAATATTGATGTTAATGGGATTTTAGAACAGTAAATCTGAACCAGTTGATAATATTGATTTTAATAGGATTGAAGATCAGTAAATATGAACCAGTTGATAATATTACTGTCAATGTGATTTAAGAACAGTAACTGTGAACCAGTTGATATTACTGTTAATGTGATCTAAGAACAGTAAATAACCAGTTGATCATATTAATGTTAATAGAATTTAAGAACAGTAAATTTGAATCAGTTGATATTATTACTGTTAATGTAATTCAAGAACAGTTCATGAGAGCCAGTTGATAATATTGATATTAATGGGATTTAAGAACAGTAAATGTGAACCAGTTGATAATATTGATGTTAATGATTTTTAAAAACAGTAAATGTGAACGAGTTGATATTACTGTTAATGTGATCTAAGAACAGTAAATGTGAACCAGTTGATCATATTACTATTTATTTGATTCAAGAACAGTAAATTTTAATCAGTTGATATTATTACTGTTAATGTAATTCAAGAGCAGTTAATGAGAACCAATCGATAATATGGATGTTAATGTGATCTAAGAACAGTAAGTGTGAACCAGTTGATAATATTATTATTAATTTGATTCAAGAATAGATAATGTGAACCAGTTGATAATATTACTAATCATTTTATTCAAGAGTAGATAATGTGAACCAGTTGATAAAATTGATGTTAATGGGATTTAAGAACAGTAAATGTTAACCAGTTGATAATATTACTGTCAATTTGATTTAAAAACAGTAAACATGAACAAGTTGATATTACTGTTAATGTGATCTAAGAACAGTAAATAAACAGTTGATCATATTGATGTTAATAGAATTTAAGAACAGTAAATTTGAACCAGTTGATCATATTACTATTTATTTGATTCAAGAACAGTAAATTTGAATCAGTTGATATTATTACTGTTAATGAAATTCAAGAGCAGTTAATGAGAACCAGTCGATAATATGGATGTTAATGGGATTTAAGAACCGTAAATGTGAACCAGTTGATAATATTATTATTAATTTGATTCAAGAATAGATCATATGAACCAGTTGATAATATTCATGTTAATGGAATTTAAGAACACTAAATTTGAACCATTTGATATTACTGTTAATGTGATCTAAGAACAGTAAATAACCAGTTGATAATATTCATGTTAATAGGATTGAGGAACAGTAAATTTGAACCAGTTGATATTTCTGTTAATGTGATCTAAGAACAGTAAATGTGAACCAGTTGATAATATTGATATTAATGGGATATAAGAACAGTAAATGTGAAACAGTTTATAATATTGATGTTAATGATTTTTAAAAACAGTAAATTTGAACCAGATGATAATATTGATATTAATACGATTGAAGAACAGTAAATGTGAACCAGTTGATAATATTATTAATTTGATTCAAGAATAGATAATGTGAACCAGTTGATAATATTACTAATCATTTTATTCAAGAGTAGATAATGTGAACCAGTTGATAAAATTGATGTTAATGGGATTTAAGAACAGTAAATGTTAACCAGTTGATAATATTACTGTCAATTTGATTTAAAAACAGTAAATGTGAACAAGTTCATATTACTGTTAATGTGATCTAAGAACAGTAAATAAACAGTTGATCATATTGATGTTAATAGAATTTAAGAACAGTAAATTTGAATCAGTTGATATTATTACTATTTATTTGATTCAAGAACAGTAAATTTTAATCAGTTGATATTATTACTGTTAATGTGATTCAAGAACAGTTAATGGGAACCAGTTGATAATATTACCGTAAATATGATCTAAGAACAGTAAATGTGCAGCAGTTGATAATATTCATGTTAATGGAATTTAAGAACACTAAATTTGAACCATTTGATATTACTGTTAATGTGATCTAAGAACAGTAAATAACCAGTTGATAATATTGATGTTAATAGGATTGAGGAACAGTAAATTTGAACCAGTTGATATTTCTGTTAATGTGGTCTAAGAACAGTAAATGTGAACCAGTTGATATTACTGTTAATGTGATCTCAGAACAGTAATTAACCAGTTGATCATATTAATGTTAATAGAATTTAAGAACAGTAAATTTGAATCAGTTGATATTATTACTGTTAATGTAATTCAAGAACAGTTCATGAGAGCCAGTTGATAATATTGATATTAATACGATTGAAGAACAGTAAATTTGAATCAGTTGATAATATTGATGTTAATGGGATTTTAGAACAGTAAATCTGAACCAGTTGATAATATTGATTTTAATAGGATTGAAGATCAGTAAATATGAACCAGTTGATAATATTACTGTCAATGTGATTTAAGAACAGTAACTGTGAACCAGTTGATATTTCTTTTAATGTGATCTAAGAACAGTAAATCTGAACCAGTCGATCATATTACTATTTATTTGATTCAAGAACAGTAAATTTGAATCAGTTGATATTATTACTGTTAATGTAATTCAAGAGCAGTTAATGAGAACCAGTCGATAATATGGATGTTAATGGGATTTAAGAACAGTAAATGTGAACCAGTTGATAATATTATTATTAATTTGATTCAAGAATAGATAATGTGAACCAGTTGATATTACTGTTAATGTGATCTAAGAACAGTAAATAAACAGTTGATCATATTGATGTTAATAGAATTTAAGAACAGTAAATTTGAATCAGTTGATATTATTACTGTTAATGTGATTCAAGAACAATTAATGGGAACCAGTTGATAATATTACCGTAAATATGATCTAAGAACAGTAAATGTGCAGCAGTTGCTAATATTCATGTTAATGGAATTTAAGAATACTAAATTTGAACCAGTTGATATTACTGTTAATTGGATCTAAGAACAGTAAATGTGAACCAGTTGATAATATTGATATTAATGGGATTTAAGAACAGTAAATGTGAACCAGTGGATAATATTACTGTCAATTTGATTTAAAAACAGTAAATGTGAACAAGTTGATATTACTGTTAATGTGATCTAAGAACAGTAAATAAACAGTTGATCATATTGATGTTAATAGAATTTAAGAACAGTAAATTTGAATCAGTTGATATTATTACTGTTAATGTGATTCAAGAACAGTAAATGGGAACCAGTTGATAATATTACCGTAAATATGATCTAAGAACAGTAAATGTGCAGCAGTTGCTAATATTCATGTTAATGGAATTTAAGAACACTAAATTTGAACCATTTGATATTACTGTTAATGTGATCTAAGAACAGTAAATAACCAGTTTATAATATTCATGTTATAGGATTGAGGAACAGTAAATTTGAACCAGTTGATATTTCTGTTAATGTGATCTAAGAACGGTAAATGTGAACCAGTTAATAATATTGATATTAATGGGATATAAGAACAGTAAATGTGAACCAGTTGATAATATTGATGTTAATGATTTTTAAAAAGAGTAAATTTGAACCAGTTGATATTTCTGTTAATGTGATCTAAGAACAGTAAATTTGAACCAGATGATAATATTGATATTAATACGATTGAAGAACAGTAAATTTGAATCAGTTGATAATATTGATGTTAATGGGATTTTAGAACAGTAAATCTGAACCAGTTGATAATATTGATTTTAATAGGATTGAAGATCAGTAAATATGAACCAGTTGATAATATTACTGTCAATGTGATTTAAGAACAGTAACTGTGAACCAGTTGATATTACTGTTAATGTGATCTAAGAACAGTAAATAACCAGTTGATCATATTAATGTTAATAGAATTTAAGAACAGTAAATTTGAATCAGTTGATATTATTACTGTTAATGTAATTCAAGAACAGTTCATGAGAGCCAGTTGATAATATTGATATTAATGGGATTTAAGAACAGTAAATGTGAACCAGTTGATAATATTGATGTTAATGATTTTTAAAAACAGTAAATGTGAACGAGTTGATATTACTGTTAATGTGATCTAAGAACAGTAAATGTGAACCAGTTGATCATATTACTATTTATTTGATTCAAGAACAGTAAATTTTAATCAGTTGATATTATTACTGTTAATGTAATTCAAGAGCAGTTAATGAGAACCAATCGATAATATGGATGTTAATGTGATCTAAGAACAGTAAGTGTGAACCAGTTGATAATATTATTATTAATTTGATTCAAGAATAGATAATGTGAACCAGTTGATAATATTACTAATCATTTTATTCAAGAGTAGATAATGTGAACCAGTTGATAAAATTGATGTTAATGGGATTTAAGAACAGTAAATGTTAACCAGTTGATAATATTACTGTCAATTTGATTTAAAAACAGTAAACATGAACAAGTTGATATTACTGTTAATGTGATCTAAGAACAGTAAATAAACAGTTGATCATATTGATGTTTATAGAATTTAAGAACAGTAAATTTGAATCAGTTGATATTATTACTGTTAATGTGATTCAAGAACAGTTAATCGGAACCAGTTGATAATATTACCGTAAATATGATCTAAGAACAGTAAATGTGCAGCAGTTGATAATATTCATGTTAATGGAATTTAAGAACACTAAATTTGAACCATTTGATATTACTGTTAATGTGATCTAAGAACAGTAAATAACCAGTTGATAATATTGATGTTAATAGGATTGAGGAACAGTAAATTTGAATCAGTTGATATTTCTGTTAATGTGATCTAAGAACAGTAAATTTGAACCAGATGATAATATTGATATTAATAGGATTGAAGATCAGTAAATTTGAATCAGTTGATAATATTGATGTTAATGGGATTCAAGAACAATAAATGTGAACCAGTTGATAATATTGATGTTAATGGGATTTAAGAACAGTAAATGTTAACCAGTTGATAATATTACTGTCAATTTGATCTAAGAACAGTAAATCTGAACCAGTTGATCATATTATTAATTTGATTCAAGAATAGATAATGTGAACCAGTTGATAATATTACTAATCATTTTATTCAAGAGTAGATAATGTGAACCAGTTGATAATATTGATGTTAATGGGATTTAAGAACAGTAAATGTTAACCAGTTGATAATATTACTGTCAATTTGATTTAAAAACAGTAAATGTGAACAAGTTGATATAACTGTTAATGTGATCTAAGAACAGTAAATAAACAGTTGATCATATTGATGTTAATAGAATTTAAGAACAGTAAATTTGAATCAGTTGATATTATTACTGTTAATATGATTCAAGAACAGTTAATGGGAACCAGTTGATAATATTACCATAAATATGATCTAAGAACAGTAAATGTGCAGCAGTTGATAATATTCATGTTAATGGAATTTAAGAACACTAAATTTGAACCATTTGATATTACTGTTAATGTGATCTAAGAACAGTAAATAACCAGTTGATAATATTCATGTTAATAGGATTGAGGAACAGTAAATTTGAACCAGTTGATATTTCTGTTAATGTGATCTAAGAACAGTAAATGTGAACCAGTTGATAATATTGATATTAATGTGATATAAGAACAATAAATGTGAACCAGTTGATAATATTGATGTTAATGATTTTTAAAAACAGTAAATTTGAGCCAGTTGATATTTCTTTTAATGTGATCTAAGAACAGTAAATTTGAACCAGATGATAATATTGATGTTAATGGGATTTAAGACCAGTAAATCTGAACCAGTTGATAATATTGATTTTAATAGGATTGAAGATCAGTAAATATGAACCACTTGATAATATTACTGTCAATGTGATTTAGGAACAGTAACTGTGAACCAGTTGATATTACTGTTAATGTGATCTAAGAACAGTAAATAACCAGTTGATCATATTAATGTTAATAGAATTTAAGAACAGTAAATTTGAATCAGTTGATATTATTACTGTTAATATAATTCAAGAACAGTTCATGAGAACCAGTTGATAATATTGATATTAATGGGATTTAAGAACAGTAAATGTGAACCAGTTGATAATATTGATGTTAATGATTTTTAAAAACAGTAAATGTGAACGAGTTGATATTACTGTTAATGTGATCTAAGAACAGTAAATAACCAGTTGATAATATTGATGTTAATAGGATTGAGGAACAGTAAATTTGAACGAGTTGATATTTCTGTTAATGTGATCTAAGAACAGTAAATGTGAACCAGTTGATAATATTATTAATTTGATTCAAGAATAGATAATGTGAACCAGTTGATAATATTACTAATCATTTTATTCAAGAGTAGATAATGTGAACCAGTTGATAATATTGATGTTAATGGGATTTAAGAACAGTAAATGTTAACCAGTTGATAATATTACTGTCAATTTGAATTTAAAAACAGTTAATGTGAACAAGTTTATATTACTGTTAATGTGATCTAAGAACAGTAAATAAACAGTTGATCATATTGGTGTTAATAGAATTTAAGAACAGTAAATTTGAATCAGTTGATATTATTACTGTTAATGTGATTCAAGAACAGTTATGGGAACCAGTTGATAATATTACCGTAAATATGATCTAAGAACAGTAAATGTGCAGCAGTTGATAATATTCATGTTAATTGAATTTAAGAATACTAAATTTGAACAATTTGATATTACTGTTAATGTGATCTAAGAACAGTAAATAACCAGTTGATAATATTGATGTTAATAGGATTGAGGAACAGTAAATTTGAACGAGTTGATATTTCTGTTAATGTGATATAAGAACATTAAATGTGAACCAGTTGATAATATTGATATTAATGTGATATATGAACAATAAATGTGAACCAGTTGATAATATTGATGTTAATGGGATTTAAGAACAGTAAATGTTAACCAGTTGATAATATTACTGTCAATTTGATTTAAAAACAGTAAATGTGAACAAGTTGATATTACTGTTAATGTGATCGATGAACAGTAAATAAACAGTTGATCATATTGATGTTAATAGAATTTAAGAACAGTACATTTGAATCAGTTGATATTATTACTGTTAATGTGATTCAAGAACAGTTAATGGGAACCAGTTGATAATATTACCGTAAATATGATCTAAGAACAGTAAATGTGCAGCAGTTTATAATATTCATGTTAATGGAATTTAAGAACACTAAATTTGAACCATTTGATATTACTGTTAATGTGATCTAAGAACAGTAAATAACCAGTTGATAATATTCATGTTAATAGGATTGAGGAACAGTAAATTTGAACCAGTTGATATTTCTGTTAATGTGATCTAAGAACAGCAAATGTGAACCAGTTGATAATATTGATATTAATGTGATATAAGAACAATAAATGTGAACCACTTGATAATATTGATGTTAATGATTTTTAAAAAACAGAAAATTTGAGCCAGTTGATATTTCTGTTAATGTGATCTAAGAACAGTAAATTTGAACCAGATGATAATATTGATATTAATACGATTGAAGAACAGTAAATTTGAATCAGTTGATAATATTGATGTTAAGGGGATTTAAGAACAGTAAATCTGAACCAGTTGATAATATTGATTTTAATAGGATTGAAGATCAGTAAATATGAACCACTTGATAATATTACTGTCAATGTGATTTAGGAACAGTAACTGTGAACCAGTTGATATTACTGTTAATGTGATCTAAGAACAGTAAATAACCAGTTGATAATATTGATGTTAATAAGATTGAGGAACAGTAAATTTGAATCAGTTGATATTATTACTGATAATGTAATTCAAGAACAGTTCATGAGAACCAGTTGATAATATTGATATTAATGGGATTTAAGAACAGTAAATGTGAACCAGTTGATAATATTGATGTTAATGATTTTTAAAAACAGTAAATGTGAACGAGTTGATATTACTGTTAATGTGATCTAAGAACAGTAAATAACCAGTTGATAATATTGATGTTAATAGGATTGAGGAACAGTAAATTTGAACGAGTTGATATTTCTGTTAATGTGATCTAAGAACAGTAAATCTGAACCAGTTGATCATATTACTATTTATTTGATTCAAGAACAGTAAATTTGAATCAGTTGATATTATTACTGTTAATGTAATTCAAGAACAGTTAATGGGAACCAGTTGATAATATTACCGTAAATATGATCTAAGAACAGTAAATGTGCAGCAGTTGATAATATTCATGTTAATGGAATTTAAGAACACTAAATTTGAACCATTTGATATTACTGTTAATGTGATCTAAGAACAGTAAATAACCAGTTGATAATATTGATGTTAATAGGGTTGAGGAACAGTAAATTTGAACGAGTTGATATTTCTGTTAATGTGATATAAGAACAGTAAATGTGAACCAGTTGATAATATTGATATTAATGTGATATAAGAACAATAAATGTGAACCAGTTGATAATATTGATGTTAATGGGATTTAAGAACAGTAAATGTTAACCAGTTGATAATATTACTGTCAATTTGATTTAAAAACAGTAAATGTGAACAAGTTGATATTACTGTTAATGTGATCTAAGAACAGTAAATAAACAGTTGATCATATTGATGTTAATAGAATTTAAGAACAGTTAATTTGAATCAGTTGATATTATTACTGTTAATTTGATTCAAGAACAGTTAATCGGAACCAGTTGATAATATTACCGTAAATATGATCTAAGAACAGTAAATGTGCAGCAGTTGATAATATTCATGTTAATGGAATTTAAGAACACTAAATTTGAACCATTTGATATTACTGTTAATGTGATCTAAGAACAGTAAATAACCAGTTGATAATATTCATGTTAATAGGATTGAGGAACAGTAAATTTGAACCAGTTGATATTTCTGTTAATGTGATCTAAGAACAGTAAATGTGAACCAGTTGATAATATTGATATTAATGTGATATAAGAACAATAAATGTGAACCAGTTGATAATATTGATGTTAATGATTTTTAAAAACAGTAAATTTGAGCCAGTTGATATTTCTGTTAATGTGATCTAAGAACAGTAAATTTGAACCAGATGATAATATTGATATTAATACGATTGAAGAACAGTAAATTTGAATCAGTTGATAATATTGATGTTAAGGGGATTTAAGAACAGTAAATCTGAACCAGTTGATAATATTGATTTTAATAGGATTGAAGATCAGTAAATATGAACCACTTGATAATATTACTGTCAATGTGATTTAGGAACAGTAACTGTGAACCAGTTGATATTACTGTTAATGTGATCTAAGAACAGTAAATAACCAGTTGATCATATTAATGTTAATAGAATTTAAGAACAGTAAATTTGAATCAGTTGATATTATTACTGTTAATGTAATTCAAGAACAGTTCATGAGAACCAGTTGATAATATTGATATTAATGGGATTTAAGAACAGTAAATGTGAACCAGTTGATAATATTGATGTTAATGATTTTTAAAAACAGTAAATGTGAACGAGTTGATATTACTGTTAATGTGATCTAAGAACAGTAAATAACCAGTTGATAATATTGATGTTAATAGGATTGAGGAACAGTAAATTTGAACGAGTTGATATTTCTGTTAATGTGATCTAAGAACAGTAAATCTGAACCAGTTGATCATATTACTATTTATTTGATTCAAGAACAGTAAATTTGAATCAGTTGATATTATTACTGTTAATGTAATTCAAGAGCAGTTAATGAGAACCAGTTGATAATATTGATGTTAATGGGATTTAAGAACAGTAAATGTTAACCAGTTGATAATATTACTGTCAATTTGATTTAAAAACAGTAAATGTGAACAAGTTGATATTACTGTTAATGTGATCTAAGAACAGTAAATAAACAGTTGATCATATTGATGTTAATAGAATTTAAGAACAGTTAATTTGAATCAGTTGATATTATTACTGTTAATGTGATTCAAGAACAGTTAATCGGAACCAGTTGATAATATTACCGTAAATATGATCTAAGAACAGTAAATGTGCAGCAGTTGATAATATTCATGTTAATGGAATTTAAGAACACTAAATTTGAACCATTTGATATTACTGTTAATGTGATCTAAGAACAGTAAATAACCAGTTGATAATATTCATGTTAATAGGATTGAGGAACAGTAAATTTGAACCAGTTGATATTTCTGTTAATGTGATCTAAGAACAGTAAATGTGAACCAGTTGATAATATTGATATTAATGTGATA
Organism: Lophius americanus; assembly: GCA_037951165.1. Taxonomy (NCBI): domain Eukaryota; kingdom Metazoa; phylum Chordata; class Actinopteri; order Lophiiformes; family Lophiidae; genus Lophius; species Lophius americanus. The sequence continues at coordinate 664,205 of JBBDHG010000319.1, forward strand.
TAAGAACAATAAATGTGAACCAGTTGATAATATTGATGTTAATGATTTTTAAAAACAGTAAATTTGAGCCAGTTGATATTTCTGTTAATGTGATCTAAGAACAGTAAATTTGAACCAGATGATAATATTGATATTAATACGATTGAAGAACAGTAAATTTGAATCAGTTGATAATATTGATGTTAAGGGGATTTAAGAATAGTAAATCTGAACCAGTTGATAATATTGATTTTAATAGGATTGAAGATCAGTAAATATGAACCACTTGATAATATTACTGTCAATGTGATTTAGGAACAGTAACTGTGAACCAGTTGATATTACTGTTAATGTGATCTAAGAACAGTAAATAACCAGTTGATCATATTAATGTTAATAGAATTTAAGAACAGTAAATTTGAATCAGTTGATATTATTACTGTTAATGTAATTCAAGAACAGTTCATGAGAACCAGTTGATAATATTGATATTAATGGGATTTAAGAACAGTAAATGTGAACCAGTTGATAATATTGATGTTAATGATTTTTAAAAACAGTAAATGTGAACGAGTTGATATTACTGTTAATGTGATCTAAGAACAGTAAATAACCAGTTGATAATATTGATGTTAATAGGATTGAGGAACAGTAAATTTGAACGAGTTGATATTTCTGTTAATGTGATCTAAGAACAGTAAATCTGAACCAGTTGATCATATTACTATTTATTTGATTCAAGAACAGTAAATTTGAATCAGTTGATATTATTACTGTTAATGTAATTCAAGAGCAGTTAATGAGAACCAGTTGATAATATTGATGTTAATGGGATTTAAGAACAGTAAATGTTAACCAGTTGATAATATTACTGTCAATTTGATTTAAAAACAGTAAATGTGAACAAGTTGATATTACTGTTAATGTGATCTAAGAACAGTAAATAAACAGTTGATCATATTGATGTTAATAGAATTTAAGAACAGTAAATTTGAATCAGTTGATATTATTACTGTTAATGTGATTCAAGAACAGTTAATCGGAACCAGTTGATAATATTACCGTAAATATGATCTAAGAACAGTAAATGTGCAGCAGTTGATAATATTCATTTTAATGGAATTTAAGAACACTAAATTTGAACCATTTGATATTACTGTTAATGTGATCTAAGAACAGTAAATAACCAGTTGATAATATTGATGTTAATAGGATTGAGGAACAGTAAATTTGAATCAGTTGATATTTCTGTTAATGTGATCTAAGAACAGTAAATTTGAACCAGATGATAATATTGATATTAATAGGATTGAAGATCAGTAAATTTGAATCAGTTGATAATATTGATGTTAATGGGATTCAAGAACAGTAAATCTGAACCAGTTGATAATATTGATTTTAATAGGATTGAAGATCAGTAAATATGAACCAGTTGATAATATTACTGTCAATGTGATTTAAGAACAGTAACTGTGAACCAGTTGATATTACTGTTAATGTGATCTAAGAACAATAAATAACCAGTCTATAATATTGATGTTAATGGGATTTAAGAACAGTAAATCTGAACCAGTTGATAATATTGATTTTAATAGGATTGAAGATCAGTAAATATGAACCACTTGATAATATTACTGTCAATGTGATTTAAGAACAGTAACTGTGAACCAGTTGATATTACTGTTAATGTGATCTAAGAACAGTAAATAACCAGTTGATCATATTAATGTTAATAGAATTTAAGAACAGTAAATTTAATTCAGTTGATATTATTACTGTTAATGTAATTCAAGAACAGTTCATGAGAACCAGTTGATAATATTGATATTAATGGGATTTAAGAACAGTAAATGTGAACCAGTTGATAATATTGATGTTAATGAATTTTAAAAACAGTAAATGTGAACGAGTTGATATTACTGTTAATGTGATCTAAGAACAGTAAATAACCAGTTGATAATATTGATGTTAATAGGATTGAGGAACAGTAAATTTGAACGAGTTGATATTTCTGTTAATGTGATCTAAGAACAGTAAATCTGAACCAGTTGATAATATTACTATTTATTTGATTCAAGAACAGTAAATTTGAATCAGTTGATATTATTACTGTTAATGTAATTCAAGAGCAGTTAATGAGAACCAGTTGATAATATTGATGTTAATGGGATTTAAGAACAGTAAATGTTAACCAGTTGATAATATTACTGTCAATTTGATTTAAAAACAGTAAATGTGAACAAGTTGATATTATTGTTAATGTGATCTAAGAACAGTAAATAAACAGTTGATCATATTGATGTTAATAGAATTTAAGAACAGTAAATTTGAATCAGTTGATATTATTACTGTTAATGTGATTCAAGAACAGTTAATCGGAACCAGTTGATAATATTACCGTAAATATGATCTAAGAACAGTAAATGTGCAGCAGTTGATAATATTCATGTTAATGGAATTTAAGAACACTAAATTTGAACCATTTGATATTACTGTTAATGTGATCTAAGAACAGTAAATAACCAGTTGATAATATTGATGTTAATAAGTTTGAGGAACAGTAAATTTGAATCAGTTGATATTTCTGTTAATGTGATCTAAGAACAGTAAATTTGAACCAGATGATAATATTGATATTAATAGGATTGAAGATCAGTAAATTTGAATCAGTTGATAATATTGATGTTAATGGGATTCAAGAACAGTAAATCTGAACCAGTTGATAATATTGATTTTAATAGAATTGAAGATCAGTAAATATGAACCAGTTGATAATATTACTGTCAATGTGATTTAAGAACAGTAACTGTGAACCAGTTGATATTACTGTTAATGTGATCTAAGAACAATAAATAACCAGTTGATAATATTGATGTTAATGGGATTTAAGAACAGTAAATCTGAACCAGTTGATAATATTGATTTTAATAGGATTGAAGATCAGTAAATATGAACCACTTGATAATATTACTGTCAATGTGATTTAAGAACAGTAACTGTGAACCAGTTGATATTACTGTTAATGTGATCTAAGAACAGTAAATAACCAGTTGATCATATTAATGTTAATAGAATTTAAGAACAGTAAATTTGATTCAGTTGATATTATTACTGTTAATGTAATTCAAGAACAGTTCATGAGAACCAGTTGATAATATTGATATTAATGGGATTTTAGAACAGTAAATGTGAACCAGTTGATAATATTGATGTTAATGAATTTTAAAAACAGTAAATGTGAACGAGTTGATATTACTGTTAATGTGATCTAAGAATAGTAAATAACCAGTTGATAATATTGATATAATAGGATTGAGGAACAGTAATTTTGAACGAGTTGATATTTCTGTTAATGTGATCTAAGAACAGTAAATCTGAACCAGTTGATCATATTACTATTTATTTGATTCAAGAACAGTGAATTTGAATCAGTTGATATTTTTACTGTTAATGTAATTCAAGAGCAGTTAATGAGAACCAGTCGATAATATGGATGTTAATGGGATTTAAGAACAGTAAATGTGAACCAGTTGATAATATTATTAATTTGATTCAAGAATAGATAATGTGAACCAGTTGATAATATTACTAATCATTTTATTCAAGAGTAGATAATGTGAACCAGTTGATAATATTGATGTTAATGGGATTTAAGAACAGTAAATGTGAACAAGTTGATAATATTGATATTAATGGGATTTAAGAACAGTAAATGTGAACCAGTTGATAATATTGATGTTAATGAATTTTAAAAACAGTAAATGTGAACGAGTTGATATTACTGTTAATGTGATCTAAGAACAGTAAATAACCAGTTGATAATATTGATGTTAATAGGATTGAGGAACAGTAAATTTGAACGAGTTGATATTTCTGTTAATGTGATCTAAGAACAGTAAATCTGAACCAGTTGATCATATTACTATTTATTTGATTCAAGAACAGTAAATTTGAATCAGTTGATATTATTACTGTTAATGTAATTCAAGAGCAGTTAATGAGAACCAGTTGATAATATTGATGTTAATGGGATTTAAGAACAGTAAATGTTAACCAGTTGATAATATTACTGTCAATTTGATTTAAAAACAGTAAATGTGAACAAGTTGATATTATTGTTAATGTGATCTAAGAACAGTAAATAAACAGTTGATCATATTGATGTTAATAGAATTTAAGAACAGTAAATTTGAATCAGTTGATATTATTACTGTTAATGTGATTCAAGAACAGTTAATCGGAACCAGTTGATAATATTACCGTAAATATGATCTAAGAACAGTAAATGTGCAGCAGTTGATAATATTCATGTTAATGGAATTTAAGAACACTAAATTTGAACCATTTGATATTACTGTTAATGTGATCTAAGAACAGTAAATAACCAGTTGATAATATTGATGTTAATAAGTTTGAGGAACAGTAAATTTGAATCAGTTGATATTTCTGTTAATGTGATCTAAGAACAGTAAATTTGAACCAGATGATAATATTGATATTAATAGGATTGAAGATCAGTAAATTTGAATCAGTTGATAATATTGATGTTAATGGGATTCAAGAACAGTAAATCTGAACCAGTTGATAATATTGATTTTAATAGAATTGAAGATCAGTAAATATGAACCAGTTGATAATATTACTGTCAATGTGATTTAAGAACAGTAACTGTGAACCAGTTGATATTACTGTTAATGTGATCTAAGAACAATAAATAACCAGTTGATAATATTGATGTTAATGGGATTTAAGAACAGTAAATCTGAACCAGTTGATAATATTGATTTTAATAGGATTGAAGATCAGTAAATAAGAACCACTTGATAATATTACTGTCAATGTGATTTAAGAACAGTAACTGTGAACCAGTTGATATTACTGTTAATGTGATCTAAGAACAGTAAATAACCAGTTGATCATATTAATGTTAATAGAATTTAAGAACAGTAAATTTGATTCAGTTGATATTATTACTGTTAATGTAATTCAAGAACAGTTCATGAGAACCAGTTGATAATATTGATATTAATAGGATTTTAGAACAGTAAATGTGAACCAGTTGATAATATTGATGTTAATGATTTTTAAAAACAGTAAATGTGAACGAGTTGATATTACTGTTAATGTGATCTAAGAATAGTAAATAACCAGTTGATAATATTGATATAATAGGATTGAGGAACAGTAATTTTGAACGAGTTGATATTTCTGTTAATGTGATCTAAGAACAGTAAATCTGAACCAGTTGATCATATTACTATTTATTTGATTCAAGAACAGTGAATTTGAATCAGTTGATATTTTTACTGTTAATGTAATTCAAGAGCAGTTAATGAGAACCAGTCGATAATATGGATGTTAATGGGATTTAAGAACAGTAAATGTGAACCAGTTGATAATATTATTAATTTGATTCAAGAATAGATAATGTGAACCAGTTGATAATATTACTAATCATTTTATTCAAGAGTAGATAATGTGAACCAGTTGATAATATTGATGTTAATGGGATTTAAGAACAGTAAATGTTAACCAGTTGATAATATTACTGTCAATTTGAATTTAAAAACAGTAAATGTGAACAAGTTGATATTACTGTTAATGTGATCTAAGAACAGTAAATAAACAGTTGATCATATTGGTGTTAATAGAATTTAAGAACAGTAAATTTGAATCAGTTGATATTATTACTGTTAATGTGATTCAAGAACAGTTAATGGGAACCAGTTGATAATATTACCGTAAATATGATCTAAGAACAGTAAATGTGCAGCAGTTGATAATATTCATGTTAATGGAATTTAAGAACACTAAATTTGAACCATTTGATATTACTGTTAATGTGATCTAAGAACAGTAAATAACCAGTTGATAATATTGATGTTAATAGGATTGAGGAACAGTAAATTTGAACGAGTTGATATTTCTGTTAATGTGATCTAAGAACAGTAAATCTGAACCAGTTGATCATATTACTATTTATTTGATTCAAGAACAGTAAATTTGAATCAGTTGATATTATTACTGTTAATGTAATTCAAGAGCAGTTAATGAGAACCAGTTGATAATATTGATGTTAATGGGATTTAAGAACAGTAAATGTTAACCAGTTGATAATATTACTGTCAATTTGATTTAAAAACAGTAAATGTGAACAAGTTGATATTATTGTTAATGTGATCTAAGAACAGTAAATAAACAGTTGATCATATTGATGTTAATAGAATTTAAGAACAGTAAATTTGAATCAGTTGATATTATTACTGTTAATGTGATTCAAGAACAGTTAATCGGAACCAGTTGATAATATTACCGTAAATATGATCTAAGAACAGTAAATGTGCAGCAGTTGATAATATTCATGTTAATGGAATTTAAGAACACTAAATTTGAACCATTTGATATTACTGTTAATGTGATCTAAGAACAGTAAATAACCAGTTGATAATATTGATGTTAATAAGTTTGAGGAACAGTAAATTTGAATCAGTTGATATTTCTGTTAATGTGATCTAAGAACAGTAAATTTGAACCAGATGATAATATTGATATTAATAGGATTGAAGATCAGTAAATTTGAATCAGTTGATAATATTGATGTTAATGGGATTCAAGAACAGTAAATCTGAACCAGTTGATAATATTGATTTTAATAGAATTGAAGATCAGTAAATATGAACCAGTTGATAATATTACTGTCAATGTGATTTAAGAACAGTAACTGTGAACCAGTTGATATTACTGTTAATGTGATCTAAGAACAATAAATAACCAGTTGATAATATTGATGTTAATGGGATTTAAGAACAGTAAATCTGAACCAGTTGATAATATTGATTTTAATAGGATTGAAGATCAGTAAATATGAACCACTTGATAATATTACTGTCAATGTGATTTAAGAACAGTAACTGTGAACCAGTTGATATTACTGTTAATGTGATCTAAGAACAGTAAATAACCAGTTGATCATATTAATGTTAATAGAATTTAAGAACAGTAAATTTGATTCAGTTGATATTATTACTGTTAATGTAATTCAAGAACAGTTCATGAGAACCAGTTGATAATATTGATATTAATGGGATTTTAGAACAGTAAATGTGAACCAGTTGATAATATTGATGTTAATGATTTTTAAAAACAGTAAATGTGAACGAGTTGATATTACTGTTAATGTGATCTAAGAATAGTAAATAACCAGTTGATAATATTGATATAATAGGATTGAGGAACAGTAATTTTGAACGAGTTGATATTTCTGTTAATGTGATCTAAGAACAGTAAATCTGAACCAGTTGATCATATTACTATTTATTTGATTCATGAACAGTGAATTTGAATCAGTTGATATTTTTACTGTTAATGTAATTCAAGAGCAGTTAATGAGAACCAGTCGATAATATGGATGTTAATGGGATTTAAGAACAGTAAATGTGAACCAGTTGATAATATTATTAATTTGATTCAAGAATAGATAATGTGAACCAGTTGATAATATTACTAATGATTTTATTCAAGAGTAGATAATGTGAACCAGTTGATAATATTGATGTTAATGGGATTTAAGAACAGTAAATGTTAACCAGTTGATAATATTACTGTCAATTTGAATTTAAAAACAGTAAATGTGAACAAGTTGATATTACTGTTAATGTGATCTAAGAACAGTAAATAAACAGTTGATCATATTGGTGTTAATAGAATTTAAGAACAGTAAATTTGAATCAGTTGATATTATTACTGTTAATGTGATTCAAGAACAGTTAATGGGAACCAGTTGATAATATTACCGTAAATATGATCTAAGAACAGTAAATGTGCAGCAGTTGATAATATTCATGTTAATGGAATTTAAGAACACTAAATTTGAACCATTTGATATTACTGTTAATGTGATCTAAGAACAGTAAATAACCAGTTGATAATATTGATGTTAATAGGATTGAGGAACAGTAAGTTTGAACGAGTTGATATTTCTGTTAATGTGATATAAGAACAGTAAATGTGAACCAGTTGATAATATTGATATTAATGTGATATAAGAACAATAAATGTGAACCAGTTGATAATATTGATGTTAATGGGATTTAAGAACAGTAAATGTTAACCAGTTGATAATATTACTGTCAATTTGATTTAAAAACAGTAAATGTGAACAAGTTGATATTACTGTTAATGTGATCTAAGAACAGTAAATAAACAGTTGATCATATTGATGTTAATAGAATTTAAGAACAGTAAATTTGAATCAGTTGATATTATTACTGTTAATGTGATTCAAGAACAGTTAATGGGAACCAGTTGATAATATTACCGTAAATATGATCTAAGAACAGTAAATGTGCAGCAGTTGATAATATTCATGTTAATGGAATTTAAGAACACTAAATTTGAACCATTTTATATTACTGTTAATGTGATCTAAGAACAGTAAATAACCAGTTGATAATATTCATGTTAATAGGATTGAGGAACAGTAAATTTGAACCAGTTGATATTTCTGTTAATGTGATCTAAGAACAGTAAATGTGAACCAGTTGATAATATTGATTTTAATAGGATTGAAGATCAGTAAATATGAACCACTTGATAATATTACTGTCAATGTGATTTAGGAACAGTAACTGTGAACCAGTTGATATTACTGTTAATGTGATCTAAGAACAGTAAATAACCAGTTGATCATATTAATGTTAATAGAATTTAAGAACAGTAAATTTGATTCAGTTGATATTATTACTGTTAATGTAATTCAAGAACAGTTCATGAGAACCAGTTGATAATATTGATATTAATGGGATTTTAGAACAGTAAATGTGAACCAGTTGATAATATTGATGTTAATGATTTTTAAAAACAGTAAATGTGAACGAGTTGATATTACTGTTAATGTGATCTAAGAATAGTAAATAACCAGTTGATAATATTGATATAATAGGATTGAGGAACAGTAATTTTGAACGAGTTGATATTTCTGTTAATGTGATCTAAGAACAGTAAATCTGAACCAGTTGATCATATTACTATTTATTTGATTCATGAACAGTGAATTTGAATCAGTTGATATTTTTACTGTTAATGTAATTCAAGAGCAGTTAATGAGAACCAGTCGATAATATGGATGTTAATGGGATTTAAGAACAGTAAATGTGAACCAGTTGATAATATTATTAATTTGATTCAAGAATAGATAATGTGAACCAGTTGATAATATTACTAATGATTTTATTCAAGAGTAGATAATGTGAACCAGTTGATAATATTGATGTTAATGGGATTTAAGAACAGTAAATGTTAACCAGTTGATATTACTGTTAATGTGATCTAAGAACAGTAAATAAACAGTTGATCATATTGGTGTTAATAGAATTTAAGAACAGTAAATTTGAATCAGTTGATATTATTACTGTTAATGTGATTCAAGAACAGTTAATGGGAACCAGTTGATAATATTACCGTAAATATGATCTAAGAACAGTAAATGTGCAGCAGTTGATAATATTCATGTTAATGGAATTTAAGAACACTAAATTTGAACCATTTTATATTACTGTTAATGTGATCTAAGAACAGTAAATAACCAGTTGATAATATTCATGTTAATAGGATTGAGGAACAGTAAATTTGAACCAGTTGATATTTCTGTTAATGTGATCTAAGAACAGTAAATGTGAACCAGTTGATAATATTGATTTTAATAGGATTGAAGATCAGTAAATATGAACCACTTGATAATATTACTGTCAATGTGATTTAGGAACAGTAACTGTGAACCAGTTGATATTACTGTTAATGTGATCTAAGAACAGTAAATAACCAGTTGATCATATTAATGTTAATAGAATTTAAGAACAGTAAATTTGAATCAGTTGATATTATTACTGTTAATGTAATTCAAGAACAGTTCATGAGAACCAGTTGATAATATTGATATTAATGGGATTTAAGAACAGTAAATGTGAACCAGTTGATAATATTGATGTTAATGATTTTTAAAAACAGTAAATGTGAACGAGTTGATATTACTGTTAATGTGATCTAAGAACAGTAAATAACCAGTTGATAATATTGATGTTAATAGGATTGAGGAACAGTAAATTTGAACGAGTTGATATTTCTGTTAATGTGATCTAAGAACAGTAAATCTGAACCAGTTGATAATATTATTAATTTGATTCAAGAATAGATAATGTGAACCAGTTGATAATATTACTAATCATTTTATTCAAGAGTAGATAATGTGAACCAGTTGATAATATTGATGTTAATGGGATTTAAGAACAGTAAATGTTAACCAGTTGATAATATTACTGTCAATTTGAATTTAAAAACAGTAAATGTGAACAAGTTGATATTACTGTTAATGTGATCTAAGAACAGTAAATAAACAGTTGATCATATTGGTGTTAATAGAATTTAAGAACAGTACATTTGAATCAGTTGATATTATTACTGTTAATGTGATTCAAGAACAGTTAATGGGAACCAGTTGATAATATTACCGTAAATATGATCTAAGAACAGTAAATGTGCAGCAGTTGATAATATTCATGTTAATGGAATTTAAGAACACTAAATTTGAACCATTTGATATTACTGTTAATGTGATCTAAGAACAGTAAATAACCAGTTGATAATATTGATGTTAATAGGATTGAGGAACAGTAAATTTGAACGAGTTGATATTTCTGTTAATGTGATATAAGAACAGTAAATGTGAACCAGTTGATAATATTGATATTAATGTGATATAAGAACAATAAATGTGAACCAGTTGATAATATTGATGTTAATGGGATTTAAGAACAGTAAATGTTAACCAGTTGATAATATTACTGTCAATTTGATTTAAAAACAGTAAATGTGAACAAGTTGATATTACTGTTAATGTGATCTAAGAACAGTAAATAAACAGTTGATCATATTGATGTTAATAGAATTTAAGAACAGTAAATTTGAATCAGTTGATATTATTACTGTTAATGTGATTCAAGAACAGTTAATGGGAACCAGTTGATAATATTACCGTAAATATGATCTAAGAACAGTAAATGTGCAGCAGTTGATAATATTCATGTTAATGGAATTTAAGAACACTAAATTTGAACCATTTTATATTACTGTTAATGTGATCTAAGAACAGTAAATAACCAGTTGATAATATTCATGTTAATAGGATTAAGGAACAGTAAATTTGAACCAGTTGATATTTCTGTTAATGTGATCTAAGAACAGTAAATGTGAACCAGTTGATAATATTGATATTAATGTGATATAAGAACAATAAATGTGAACCAGTTGATAATATTGATGTTAATGATTTTTAAAATCAGTAAATTTGAGCCAGTTGATATTTCTGTTAATGTGATCTAAGAACAGTAAATTTGAACCAGATGATAATATTGATATTAATACGATTGAAGAACAGTAAATTTGAATCAGTTGATAATATTGATGTTAAGGGGATTTAAGAACAGTAAATCTGAACCAGTTGATAATATTGATTTTAATAGGATTGAAGATCAGTAAATATGAACCACTTGATAATATTACTGTCAATGTGATTTAGGAACAGTAACTGTTAACCAGTTGATATTACTGTTAATGTGATCTAAGAACAGTAAATAACGAGTTGATCATATTAATGTTAATAGAATTTAAGAACAGTAAATTTGAATCAGTTGATATTATTACTGTTAATGTAATTCAAGAACAGTTCATGAGAACCAGTTGATAATATTGATATTAATGGGATTTAAGAACAGTAAATGTGAACCAGTTGATAATATTACTGTCAATTTGATTTAAAAACAGTAAATGTGAACAAGTTGATATTACTGTTAATGTGATCTAAGAACAGTAAATAAACAGTTGATCATATTGATGTTAATAGAATTTAAGAACAGTAAATTTGAATCAGTTGATATTATTACTGTTAATGTAATTCAAGAGCAGTTAATGAGAACCAGTTGATAATATTGATGTTAATGGGATTTAAAAACAGTAAATGTTAACCAGTTGATAATATTACTGTCAATTTGATTTAAAAACAGTAAATGTGAACAAGTTGATATTACTGTTAATGTGATCTAAGAACAGTAAATAAACAGTTGATCATATTGATGTTAATAGAATTTAAGAACAGTAAATTTGAATCAGTTGATATTATTACTGTTAATGTGATTCAAGAACAGTTAATCGGAACCAGTTGATAATATTACCGTAAATATGATCTAAGAACAGTAAATGTGCAGCAGTTGATAATATTCATTTTAATGGAATTTAAGAACACTAAATTTGAACCATTTGATATTACTGTTAATGTGATCTAAGAACAGTAAATAACCAGTTGATAATATTGATGTTAATAGGATTGAGGAACAGTAAATTTGAATCAGTTGATATTTCTGTTAATGTGATCTAAGAACAGTAAATTTGAACCAGATGATAATATTGATATTAATAGGATTGAAGATCAGTAAATTTGAATCAGTTGATAATATTGATGTTAATGGGATTCAAGAACAGTAAATCTGAACCAGTTGATAATATTGATTTTAATAGGATTGAAGATCAGTAAATATGAACCAGTTGATAATATTACTGTCAATGTGATTTAAGAACAGTAACTGTGAACCAGTTGATATTACTGTTAATGTGATCTAAGAACAATAAATAACCAGTTGATAATATTGATGTTAATGGGATTTAAGAACAGTAAATCTGAACCAGTTGATAATATTGATTTTAATAGGATTGAAGATCAGTAAATATGAACCACTTGATAATATTACTGTCAATGTGATTTAAGAACAGTAACTGTGAACCAGTTGATATTACTGTTAATGTGATCTAAGAACAGTAAATAACCAGTTGATCATATTAATGTTAATAGAATTTAAGAACAGTAAATATAATTCAGTTGATATTATTACTGTTAATGTAATTCAAGAACAGTTCATGAGAACCAGTTGATAATATTGATATTAATGGGATTTAAGAACAGTAAATGTGAACCAGTTGATAATATTGATGTTAATGAATTTTAAAAACAGTAAATGTGAACGAGTTGATATTACTGTTAATGTGATCTAAGAACAGTAAATAACCAGTTGATAATATTGATGTTAATAGGATTGAGGAACAGTAAATTTGAACGAGTTGATATTTCTGTTAATGTGATCTAAGAACAGTAAATCTGAACCAGTTGATCATATTACTATTTATTTGATTCAAGAACAGTAAATTTGAATCAGTTGATATTATTACTGTTAATGTAATTCAAGAGCAGTTAATGAGAACCAGTTGATAATATTGATGTTAATGGGATTTAAGAACAGTAAATGTTAACCAGTTGATAATATTACTGTCAATTTGATTTAAAAACAGTAAATGTGAACAAGTTGATATTACTGTTAATGTGATCTAAGAACAGTAAATAAACAGTTGATCATATTGATGTTAATAGAATTTAAGAACAGTAAATTTGAATCAGTTGATATTATTACTGTTAATGTAATTCAAGAGCAGTTAATGAGAACCAGTTGATAATATTGATGTTAATGGGATTTAAAAACAGTAAATGTTAACCAGTTGATAATATTACTGTCAATTTGATTTAAAAACAGTAAATGTGAACAAGTTGATATTACTGTTAATGTGATCTAAGAACAGTAAATAAACAGTTGATCATATTGATGTTAATAGAATTTAAGAACAGTAAATTTGAATCAGTTGATATTATTACTGTTAATGTGATTCAAGAACAGTTAATCGGAACCAGTTGATAATATTACCGTAAATATGATCTAAGAACAGTAAATGTGCAGCAGTTGATAATATTCATTTTAATGGAATTTAAGAACACTAAATTTGAACCATTTGATATTACTGTTAATGTGATCTAAGAACAGTAAATAACCAGTTGATAATATTGATGTTAATAGGATTGAGGAACAGTAAATTTGAATCAGTTGATATTTCTGTTAATGTGATCTAAGAACAGTAAATTTGAACCAGATGATAATATTGATATTAATAGGATTGAAGATCAGTAAATTTGAATCAGTTGATAATATTGATGTTAATGGGATTCAAGAACAGTAAATCTGAACCAGTTGATAATATTGATTTTAATAGGATTGAAGATCAGTAAATATGAACCAGTTGATAATATTACTGTCAATGTGATTTAAGAACAGTAACTGTGAACCAGTTGATATTACTGTTAATGTGATCTAAGAACAATAAATAACCAGTTGATAATATTGATGTTAATGGGATTTAAGAACAGTAAATCTGAACCAGTTGATAATATTGATTTTAATAGGATTGAAGATCAGTAAATATGAACCACTTGATAATATTACTGTCAATGTGATTTAAGAACAGTAACTGTGAACCAGTTGATATTACTGTTAATGTGATCTAAGAACAGTAAATAACCAGTTGATCATATTAATGTTAATAGAATTTAAGAACAGTAAATATAATTCAGTTGATATTATTACTGTTAATGTAATTCAAGAACAGTTCATGAGAACCAGTTGATAATATTGATATTAATGGGATTTAAGAACAGTAAATGTGAACCAGTTGATAATATTGATGTTAATGAATTTTAAAAACAGTAAATGTGAACGAGTTGATATTACTGTTAATGTGATCTAAGAACAGTAAATAACCAGTTGATAATATTGATGTTAATAGGATTGAGGAACAGTAAATTTGAACGAGTTGATATTTCTGTTAATGTGATCTAAGAACAGTAAATCTGAACCAGTTGATCATATTACTATTTATTTGATTCAAGAACAGTAAATTTGAATCAGTTGATATTATTACTGTTAATGTAATTCAAGAGCAGTTAATGAGAACCAGTTGATAATATTGATGTTAATGGGATTTAAGAACAGTAAATGTTAACCAGTTGATAATATTACTGTCAATTTGATTTAAAAACAGTAAATGTGAACAAGTTGATATTATTGTTAATGTGATCTAAGAACAGTAAATAAACAGTTGATCATATTGATGTTAATAGAATTTAAGAACAGTAAATTTGAATCAGTTGATATTATTACTGTTAATGTGATTCAAGAACAGTTAATCGGAACCAGTTGATAATATTACCGTAAATATGATCTAAGAACAGTAAATGTGCAGCAGTTGATAATATTCATGTTAATGGAATTTAAGAACACTAAATTTGAACCATTTGATATTACTGTTAATGTGATCTAAGAACAGTAAATAACCAGTTGATAATAGTGATGTTAATAAGTTTGAGGAACAGTAAATTTGAATCAGTTGATATTTCTGTTAATGTGATCTAAGAACAGTAAATTTGAACCAGATGATAATATTGATATTAATAGGATTGAAGATCAGTAAATTTGAATCAGTTGATAATATTGATGTTAATGGGATTCAAGAACAGTAAATCTGAACCAGTTGATAATATTGATTTTAATAGAATTGAAGATCAGTAAATATGAACCAGTTGATAATATTACTGTCAATGTGATTTAAGAACAGTAACTGTGAACCAGTTGATATTACTGTTAATGTGATCTAAGAACAATAAATAACCAGTTGATAATATTGATGTTAATGGGATTTAAGAACAGTAAATCTGAACCAGTTGATAATATTGATTTTAATAGGATTGAAGATCAGTAAATATGAACCACTTGATAATATTACTGTCAATGTGATTTAAGAACAGTAACTGTGAACCAGTTGATATTACTGTTAATGTGATCTAAGAACAGTAAATAACCAGTTGATCATATTAATGTTAATAGAATTTAAGAACAGTAAATTTGATTCAGTTGATATTATTACTGTTAATGTAATTCAAGAACAGTTCATGAGAACCAGTTGATAATATTGATATTAATGGGATTTTAGAACAGTAAATGTGAACCAGTTGTTAATATTGATGTTAATTATTTTTAAAAACAGTAAATGTGAACGAGTTGATATTACTGTTAATGTGATCTAAGAACAGTAAATAACCAGTTGATAATATTGATATAATAGGATTGAGGAACAGTAATTTTGAACGAGTTGATATTTCTGTTAATGTGATCTAAGAACAGTAAATCTGAACCAGTTGATCATATTACTATTTATTTGATTCAAGAACAGTAAATTTGAATCAGTTGATATTTTTACTGTTAATGTAATTCAAGAGCAGTTAATGAGAACCAGTCGATAATATGGATGTTAATGGGATTTAAGAACAGTAAATGTGAACCAGTTGATAATATTATTAATTTGATTCAAGAATAGATAATGTGAACCAGTTGATATTACTAATCATTTTATTCAAGAGTAGATAATGTGAACCAGTTGATAATATTGATGTTAATGGGATTTAAGAACAGTAAATGTTAACCAGTTGATAATATTACTGTCAATTTGAATTTAAAAACAGTAAATGTGAACAAGTTGATATTACTGTTAATGTGATCTAAGAACAGTAAATAAACAGTTGATCATATTGGTGTTAATAGAATTTAAGAACAGTAAATTTGAATCAGTTGATATTATTACTGTTAATGTGATTCAAGAACAGTTAATGGGAACCAGTTGATAATATTACCGTAAATATGATCTAAGAACAGTAAATGTGCAGCAGTTGATAATATTCATGTTAATGGAATTTAAGAACACTAAATTTGAACCATTTGATATTACTGTTAATGTGATCTAAGAACAGTAAATAACCAGTTGATAATATTGATGTTAATAGGATTGAGGTACAGTAAATTTGAACGAGTTGATATTTCTGTTAATGTGATATAAGAACAGTAAATGTGAACCAGTTGATAATATTGATATTAATGTGATATAAGAACAATAAATGTGAACCAGTTGATAATATTGATGTTAATGGGATTTAAGAACAGTAAATGTTAACCAGTTGATAATATTACTGTCAATTTGATTTAAAAACAGTAAATGTGAACAAGTTGATATTACTGTTAATGTGATCTAAGAACAGTAAATAAACAGTTGATCATATTGATGTTAATAGAATTTAAGAACAGTAAATTTGAATCAGTTGATATTATTACTGTTAATGTGATTCAAGAACAGTTAATGGGAACCAGTTGATAATATTACCGTAAATATGATCTAAGAACAGTAAATGTGCAGCAGTTGATAATATTCATGTTAATGGAATTTAAGAACACTAAATTTGAACCATTTTATATTACTGTTAATGTGATCTAAGAACAGTAAATAACCAGTTGATAATATTCATGTTAATAGGATTGAGGAACAGTAAATTTGAACCAGTTGATATTTCTGTTAATGTGATCTAAGAACAGTAAATGTGAACCAGTTGATAATATTGATTTTAATAGGATTGAAGATCAGTAAATATGAACCACTTGATAATATTACTGTCAATGTGATTTAGGAACAGTAACTGTGAACCAGTTGATATTACTGTTAATGTGATCTAAGAACAGTAAATAACCAGTTGATCATATTAATGTTAATAGAATTTAAGAACAGTAAATTTGAATCAGTTGATATTATTACTGTTAATGTAATTCAAGAACAGTTCATGAGAACCAGTTGATAATATTGATATTAATGGGATTTAAGAACAGTAAATGTGAACCAGTTGATAATATTGATGTTAATGATTTTTAAAAACAGTAAATGTGAACGAGTTGATATTACTGTTAATGTGATCTAAGAACAGTAAATAACCAGTTGATAATATTGATGTTAATAGGATTGAGGAACAGTAAATTTGAACGAGTTGATATTTCTGTTAATGTGATCTAAGAACAGTAAATCTGAACCAGTTGATAATATTATTAATTTGATTCAAGAATAGATAATGTGAACCAGTTGATAATATTACTAATCATTTTATTCAAGAGTAGATAATGTGAACCAGTTGATAATATTGATGTTAATGGGATTTAAGAACAGTAAATGTTAACCAGTTGATAATATTACTGTCAATTTGAATTTAAAAACAGTAAATGTGAACAAGTTGATATTACTGTTAATGTGATCTAAGAACAGTAAATAAACAGTTGATCATATTGGTGTTAATAGAATTTAAGAACAGTACATTTGAATCAGTTGATATTATTACTGTTAATGTGATTCAAGAACAGTTAATGGGAACCAGTTGATAATATTACCGTAAATATGATCTAAGAACAGTAAATGTGCAGCAGTTGATAATATTCATGTTAATGGAATTTAAGAACACTAAATTTGAACCATTTGATATTACTGTTAATGTGATCTAAGAACAGTAAATAACCAGTTGATAATATTGATGTTAATAGGATTGAGGAACAGTAAATTTGAACGAGTTGATATTTCTGTTAATGTGATATAAGAACAGTAAATGTGAACCAGTTGATAATATTGATATTAATGTGATATAAGAACAATAAATGTGAACCAGTTGATAATATTGATGTTAATGGGATTTAAGAACAGTAAATGTTAACCAGTTGATAATATTACTGTCAATTTGATTTAAAAACAGTAAATGTGAACAAGTTGATATTACTGTTAATGTGATCTAAGAACAGTAAATAAACAGTTGATCATATTGATGTTAATAGAATTTAAGAACAGTAAATTTGAATCAGTTGATATTATTACTGTTAATGTGATTCAAGAACAGTTAATGGGAACCAGTTGATAATATTACCGTAAATATGATCTAAGAACAGTAAATGTGCAGCAGTTGATAATATTCATGTTAATGGAATTTAAGAACACTAAATTTGAACCATTTTATATTACTGTTAATGTGATCTAAGAACAGTAAATAACCAGTTGATAATATTCATGTTAATAGGATTAAGGAACAGTAAATTTGAACCAGTTGATATTTCTGTTAATGTGATCTAAGAACAGTAAATGTGAACCAGTTGATAATATTGATATTAATGTGATATAAGAACAATAAATGTGAACCAGTTGATAATATTGATGTTAATGATTTTTAAAATCAGTAAATTTGAGCCAGTTGATATTTCTGTTAATGTGATCTAAGAACAGTAAATTTGAACCAGATGATAATATTGATATTAATACGATTGAAGAACAGTAAATTTGAATCAGTTGATAATATTGATGTTAAGGGGATTTAAGAACAGTAAATCTGAACCAGTTGATAATATTGATTTTAATAGGATTGAAGATCAGTAAATATGAACCACTTGATAATATTACTGTCAATGTGATTTAGGAACAGTAACTGTTAACCAGTTGATATTACTGTTAATGTGATCTAAGAACAGTAAATAACGAGTTGATCATATTAATGTTAATAGAATTTAAGAACAGTAAATTTGAATCAGTTGATATTATTACTGTTAATGTAATTCAAGAACAGTTCATGAGAACCAGTTGATAATATTGATATTAATGGGATTTAAGAACAGTAAATGTGAACCAGTTGATAATATTACTGTCAATTTGATTTAAAAACAGTAAATGTGAACAAGTTGATATTACTGTTAATGTGATCTAAGAACAGTAAATAAACAGTTGATCATATTGATGTTAATAGAATTTAAGAACAGTAAATTTGAATCAGTTGATATTATTACTGTTAATGTAATTCAAGAGCAGTTAATGAGAACCAGTTGATAATATTGATGTTAATGGGATTTAAAAACAGTAAATGTTAACCAGTTGATAATATTACTGTCAATTTGATTTAAAAACAGTAAATGTGAACAAGTTGATATTACTGTTAATGTGATCTAAGAACAGTAAATAAACAGTTGATCATATTGATGTTAATAGAATTTAAGAACAGTAAATTTGAATCAGTTGATATTATTACTGTTAATGTGATTCAAGAACAGTTAATCGGAACCAGTTGATAATATTACCGTAAATATGATCTAAGAACAGTAAATGTGCAGCAGTTGATAATATTCATTTTAATGGAATTTAAGAACACTAAATTTGAACCATTTGATATTACTGTTAATGTGATCTAAGAACAGTAAATAACCAGTTGATAATATTGATGTTAATAGGATTGAGGAACAGTAAATTTGAATCAGTTGATATTTCTGTTAATGTGATCTAAGAACAGTAAATTTGAACCAGATGATAATATTGATATTAATAGGATTGAAGATCAGTAAATTTGAATCAGTTGATAATATTGATGTTAATGGGATTCAAGAACAGTAAATCTGAACCAGTTGATAATATTGATTTTAATAGGATTGAAGATCAGTAAATATGAACCAGTTGATAATATTACTGTCAATGTGATTTAAGAACAGTAACTGTGAACCAGTTGATATTACTGTTAATGTGATCTAAGAACAATAAATAACCAGTTGATAATATTGATGTTAATGGGATTTAAGAACAGTAAATCTGAACCAGTTGATAATATTGATTTTAATAGGATTGAAGATCAGTAAATATGAACCACTTGATAATATTACTGTCAATGTGATTTAAGAACAGTAACTGTGAACCAGTTGATATTACTGTTAATGTGATCTAAGAACAGTAAATAACCAGTTGATCATATTAATGTTAATAGAATTTAAGAACAGTAAATATAATTCAGTTGATATTATTACTGTTAATGTAATTCAAGAACAGTTCATGAGAACCAGTTGATAATATTGATATTAATGGGATTTAAGAACAGTAAATGTGAACCTGTTGATAATATTGATGTTAATGAATTTTAAAAACAGTAAATGTGAACGAGTTGATATTACTGTTAATGTGATCTAAGAACAGTAAATAACCAGTTGATAATATTGATGTTAATAGGATTGAGGAACAGTAAATTTGAACGAGTTGATATTTCTGTTAATGTGATCTAAGAACAGTAAATCTGAACCAGTTGATCATATTACTATTTATTTGATTCAAGAACAGTAAATTTGAATCAGTTGATATTATTACTGTTAATGTAATTCAAGAGCAGTTAATGAGAACCAGTTGATAATATTGATGTTAATGGGATTTAAGAACAGTAAATGTTAACCAGTTGATAATATTACCGTCAATTTGATTTAAAAACAGTAAATGTGAACAAGTTGATATTATTGTTAATGTGATCTAAGAACAGTAAATAAACAGTTGATCATATTGATGTTAATAGAATTTAAGAACAGTAAATTTGAATCAGTTGATATTATTACTGTTAATGTGATTCAAGAACAGTTAATCGGAACCAGTTGATAATATTACCGTAAATATGATCTAAGAACAGTAAATGTGCAGCAGTTGATAATATTCATGTTAATGGAATTTAAGAACACTAAATTTGAACCATTTGATATTACTGTTAATGTGATCTAAGAACAGTAAATAACCAGTTGATAATAGTGATGTTAATAAGTTTGAGGAACAGTAAATTTGAATCAGTTGATATTTCTGTTAATGTGATCTAAGAACAGTAAATTTGAACCAGATGATAATATTGATATTAATAGGATTGAAGATCAGTAAATTTGAATCAGTTGATAATATTGATGTTAATGGGATTCAAGAACAGTAAATCTGAACCAGTTGATAATATTGATTTTAATAGAATTGAAGATCAGTAAATATGAACCAGTTGATAATATTACTGTCAATGTGATTTAAGAACAGTAACTGTGAACCAGTTGATATTACTGTTAATGTGATCTAAGAACAATAAATAACCAGTTGATAATATTGATGTTAATGGGATTTAAGAACAGTAAATCTGAACCAGTTGATAATATTGATTTTAATAGGATTGAAGATCAGTAAATATGAACCACTTGATAATATTACTGTCAATGTGATTTAAGAACAGTAACTGTGAACCAGTTGATATTACTGTTAATGTGATCTAAGAACAGTAAATAACCAGTTGATCATATTAATGTTAATAGAATTTAAGAACAGTAAATTTGATTCAGTTGATATTATTACTGTTAATGTAATTCAAGAACAGTTCATGAGAACCAGTTGATAATATTGATATTAATGGGATTTTAGAACAGTAAATGTGAACCAGTTGATAATATTGATGTTAATGATTTTTAAAAACAGTAAATGTGAACGAGTTGATATTACTGTTAATGTGATCTAAGAACAGTAAATAACCAGTTGATAATATTGATATAATAGGATTGAGGAACAGTAATTTTGAACGAGTTGATATTTCTGTTAATGTGATCTAAGAACAGTAAATCTGAACCAGTTGATCATATTACTATTTATTTGATTCAAGAACAGTAAATTTGAATCAGTTGATATTTTTACTGTTAATGTAATTCAAGAGCAGTTAATGAGAACCAGTCGATAATATGGATGTTAATGGGATTTAAGAACAGTAAATGTGAACCAGTTGATAATATTATTAATTTGATTCAAGAATAGATAATGTGAACCAGTTGATATTACTAATCATTTTATTCAAGAGTAGATAATGTGAACCAGTTGATAATATTGATGTTAATGGGATTTAAGAACAGTAAATGTTAACCAGTTGATAATATTACTGTCAATTTGAATTTAAAAACAGTAAATGTGAACAAGTTGATATTACTGTTAATGTGATCTAAGAACAGTAAATAAACAGTTGATCATATTGGTGTTAATAGAATTTAAGAACAGTAAATTTGAATCAGTTGATATTATTACTGTTAATGTGATTCAAGAACAGTTAATGGGAACCAGTTGATAATATTACCGTAAATATGATCTAAGAACAGTAAATGTGCAGCAGTTGATAATATTCATGTTAATGGAATTTAAGAACACTAAATTTGAACCATTTGATATTACTGTTAATGTGATCTAAGAACAGTAAATAACCAGTTGATAATATTGATGTTAATAGGATTGAGGTACAGTAAATTTGAACGAGTTGATATTTCTGTTAATGTGATATAAGAACAGTAAATGTGAACCAGTTGATAATATTGATATTAATGTGATATAAGAACAATAAATGTGAACCAGTTGATAATATTGATGTTAATGGGATTTAAGAACAGTAAATGTTAACCAGTTGATAATATTACTGTCAATTTGATTTAAAAACAGTAAATGTGAACAAGTTGATATTACTGTTAATGTGATCTAAGAACAGTAAATAAACAGTTGATCATATTGATGTTAATAGAATTTAAGAACAGTAAATTTGAATCAGTTGATATTATTACTGTTAATGTGATTCAAGAACAGTTAATGGGAACCAGTTGATAATATTACCGTAAATATGATCTAAGAACAGTAAATGTGCAGCAGTTGATAATATTCATGTTAATGGAATTTAAGAACACTAAATTTGAACCATTTTATATTACTGTTAATGTGATCTAAGAACAGTAAATAACCAGTTGATAATATTCATGTTAATAGGATTGAGGAACAGTAAATTTGAACCAGTTGATATTTCTGTTAATGTGATCTAAGAACAGTAAATGTGAACCAGTTGATAATATTGATTTTAATAGGATTGAAGATCAGTAAATATGAACCACTTGATAATATTACTGTCAATGTGATTTAGGAACAGTAACTGTGAACCAGTTGATATTACTGTTAATGTGATCTAAGAACAGTAAATAACCAGTTGATCATATTAATGTTAATAGAATTTAAGAACAGTAAATTTGAATCAGTTGATATTATTACTGTTAATGTAATTCAAGAACAGTTCATGAGAACCAGTTGATAATATTGATATTAATGGGATTTAAGAACAGTAAATGTGAACCAGTTGATAATATTGATGTTAATGATTTTTAAAAACAGTAAATGTGAACGAGTTGATATTACTGTTAATGTGATCTAAGAACAGTAAATAACCAGTTGATAATATTGATGTTAATAGGATTGAGGAACAGTAAATTTGAACGAGTTGATATTTCTGTTAATGTGATCTAAGAACAGTAAATCTGAACCAGTTGATAATATTATTAATTTGATTCAAGAATAGATAATGTGAACCAGTTGATAATATTACTAATCATTTTATTCAAGAGTAGATAATGTGAACCAGTTGATAATATTGATGTTAATGGGATTTAAGAACAGTAAATGTTAACCAGTTGATAATATTACTGTCAATTTGAATTTAAAAACAGTAAATGTGAACAAGTTGATATAACTGTTAATGTGATCTAAGAACAGTAAATAAACAGTTGATCATATTGGTGTTAATAGAATTTAAGAACAGTACATTTGAATCAGTTGATATTATTACTGTTAATGTGATTCAAGAACAGTTAATGGGAACCAGTTGATAATATTACCGTAAATATGATCTAAGAACAGTAAATGTGCAGCAGTTGATAATATTCATGTTAATGGAATTTAAGAACACTAAATTTGAACCATTTGATATTACTGTTAATGTGATCTAAGAACAGTAAATAACCAGTTGATAATATTGATGTTAATAGGATTGAGGAACAGTAAATTTGAACGAGTTGATATTTCTGTTAATGTGATATAAGAACAGTAAATGTGAACCAGTTGATAATATTGATATTAATGTGATATAAGAACAATAAATGTGAACCAGTTGATAATATTGATGTTAATGGGATTTAAGAACAGTAAATGTTAACCAGTTGATAATATTACTGTCAATTTGATTTAAAAACAGTAAATGTGAACAAGTTGATATTACTGTTAATGTGATCTAAGAACAGTAAATAAACAGTTGATCATATTGATGTTAATAGAATTTAAGAACAGTAAATTTGAATCAGTTGATATTATTACTGTTAATGTGATTCAAGAACAGTTAATGGGAACCAGTTGATAATATTACCGTAAATATGATCTAAGAACAGTAAATGTGCAGCAGTTGATAATATTCATGTTAATGGAATTTAAGAACACTAAATTTGAACCATTTTATATTACTGTTAATGTGATCTAAGAACAGTAAATAACCAGTTGATAATATTCATGTTAATAGGATTAAGGAACAGTAAATTTGAACCAGTTGATATTTCTGTTAATGTGATCTAAGAACAGTAAATGTGAACCAGTTGATAATATTGATATTAATGTGATATAAGAACAATAAATGTGAACCAGTTGATAATATTGATGTTAATGATTTTTAAAATCAGTAAATTTGAGCCAGTTGATATTTCTGTTAATGTGATCTAAGAACAGTAAATTTGAACCAGATGATAATATTGATATTAATACGATTGAAGAACAGTAAATTTGAATCAGTTGATAATATTGATGTTAAGGGGATTTAAGAACAGTAAATCTGAACCAGTTGATAATATTGATTTTAATAGGATTGAAGATCAGTAAATATGAACCACTTGATAATATTACTGTCAATGTGATTTAGGAACAGTAACTGTGAACCAGTTGATATTACTGTTAATGTGATCTAAGAACAGTAAATAACGAGTTGATCATATTAATGTTAATAGAATTTAAGAACAGTAAATTTGAATCAGTTGATATTATTACTGTTAATGTAATTCAAGAACAGTTCATGAGAACCAGTTGATAATATTGATATTAATGGGATTTAAGAACAGTAAATGTGAACCAGTTGATAATATTGATGTTAATGATTTTTAAAAACAGTAAATGTGAACGAGTTGATATTACTGTTAATGTGATCTAAGAACAGTAAATAACCAGTTGATAATATTGATGTTAATAGGATTGAGGAACAGTAAATTTGAACGAGTTGATATTTCTGTTAATGTGATCTAAGAACAGTAAATCTGAACCAGTTGATCATATTACTATTTATTTGATTCAAGAACAGTAAATTTGAATCAGTTGATATTATTACTGTTAATGTAATTCAAGAACAGTTAATGAGAACCAGTTGATAATATTGATGTTAATGGGATTTAAGAACAGTAAATGTTAACCAGTTGATAATATTACTGTCAATTTGATTTAAAAACAGTAAATGTGAACAAGTTGATATTACTGTTAATGTGATCTAAGAACAGTAAATAAACAGTTGATCATATTGATGTTAATAGAATTTAAGAACAGTAAATTTGAATCAGTTGATATTATTACTGTTAATGTGATTCAAGAACAGTTAATCGGAACCAGTTGATAATATTACCGTAAATATGATCTAAGAACAGTAAATGTGCAGCAGTTGATAATATTCATGTTAATGGAATTTAAGAACACTAAATTTGAACCATTTGATATTACTGTTAATGTGATCTAAGAACAGTAAATAACCAGTTGATAATATTGATGTTAATAGGATTGAGGAACAGTAAATTTGAATCAGTTGATATTTCTGTTAATGTGATCTAAGAACAGTAAATTTGAACAAGATGATAATATTGATATTAATAGGATTGAAGATCAGTAAATTTGAATCAGTTGATAATATTGATGTTAATGGGATTCAAGAACAGTAAATCTGAACCAGTTGATAATATTGATTTTAATAGGATTGAAGATCAGTAAATATGAACCAGTTGATAATATTACTGTCAATGTGATTTAAGAACAGTAACTGTGAACCAGTTGATATTACTGTTAATGTGATCTAAGAACAACAAATAACCAGTTGATAATATTGATGTTAATGGGATTTAAGAACAGTAAATCTGAACCAGTTGATAATATTGATTTTAATAGGATTGAAGATCAGTAAATATGAACCACTTGATAATATTACTGTCAATGTGATTTAAGAACAGTAACTGTGAACCAGTTGATATTACTGTTAATGTGATCTAAGAACAGTAAATAACCAGTTGATCATATTGATGTTAATAGAATTTCAGAACAGTAAATTTGAATCAGTTGATATTATTACTGTTAATGTGATTCAAGAACAGTTAATGGGAACCAGTTGATAATATTACCGTAAATATGATCTAAGAACAGTAAATGTGCAGCAGTTGATAATATTCATGTTAATGGAATTTAAGAACACTAAATTTGAACCATTTGATATTACTGTTAATGTGATATAAGAACAGTAAATAACCAGTTGATAATATAGATGTTAATAGGATTGAGGAACAGTAAATTTGAACCAGTTGATATTTCTGTTAATGTGATCTAAGAACAGTAAATTTGAACCAGATGATAATATTGATATTAATACGATTGAAGAACAGTAAATTTGAATCAGTTGATAATATTGATGTTAATGGGATTTAAGAACAGTAAATCTGAACCAGTTGATAATATTGATTTTAATAGGATTGAAGATCAGTAAATATGAACCAGTTGATAATATTACTGTCAATGTGATTTAAGAACAGTAACTGTGAACCAGTTGATAATATTATTAATTTGATTCAAGAATAGATAATGTGAACCAGTTGATAATATTACTAATCATTTTATTCAAGAGTAGATAATCTGAACCAGTTAATAATATTGATGTTAATGGGATTTAAGAACAGTAAATGTTAACCAGTTGATAATATTACTGTCAATTTGATTTAAAAACAGTAAATGTGAACAAGTTGATATTACTGTTAATGTGATCTAAGAACAGTAAATAAACAGTTTATCATATTAATGTTAATAGAATTTAAGAACAGTAAATTTGAATCAGTTGATATTATTACTGTTCATGTAATTCAAGAACAGTTCATGAGAACCAGTTGATAATATTGATATTAATGGGATTTAAGAACAGTAAATGTGAACCAGTTGATAATATTGATGTTAAGGATTTTTAAAAACAGTAAATGTGAACGAGTTGATATTACTGTTAATGTGATCTAAGAACAGTAAATAACCAGTTGATAATATTGATGTTAATAGGATTGAGGAACAGTAAATTTGAACGAGTTGATATTTCTGTTAATGTGATCTAAGAACAGTAAATCTGAACCAGTTGATCATATTACTATTTATTTGATTCAAGAACAGTAAATTTGAATCAGTTGATATTTTTACTGTTAATGTAATTCAAGAGCAGTTAATGAGAACCAGTCGATAATATGGATGTTAATGGGATTTAAGAACAGTAAATGTGAACCAGTTGATAATATTATTAATTTGATTCAAGAATAGATAATGTGAACCAGTTGATAATATTACTAATCATTTTATTCAAGAGTAGATAATGTGAACCAGTTAATAATATTGATGTTAATGGGATTTAAGAACAGTAAATGTTAACCAGTTGATAATATTACTGTCAATTTGATTTAAAAACAGTAAATGTGAACAAGTTGATATTACTGTTAATGTGATCTAAGAACAGTAAATAAACAGTTTATCATATTAATGTTAATAGAATTTAAGAACAGTAAATTTGAATCAGTGGATATTATTACTGTTCATGTAATTCAAGAACAGTTCATGAGAACCAGTTGATAATATTGATATTAATGGGATTTAAGAACAGTAAATGTGAACCAGTTGATAATATTGATGTTAATGATTTTTAAAAACAGTAAATGTGAACGAGTTGATATTACTGTTAATGTGATCTAAGAACAGTAAATAACCAGTTGATAATATTGATGTTAATAGGATTGAGGAACAGTAAATTTGAACGAGTTGATATTTCTGTTAATGTGATCTAAGAACAGTAAATCTGAACCAGTTGATCATATTACTATTTATTTGATTCAAGAACAGTAAATTTGAATCAGTTGATATTATTACTGTTAATGTAATTCAAGAGCAGTTAATGAGAACCAGTTGATAATATTGATGTTAATGGGATTTAAGAACAGTAAATGTTAACCAGTTGATAATATTACTGTCAATTTGATTTAAAAACAGTAAATGTGAACAAGTTGATATTACTGTTAATGTGATCTAAGAACAGTAAATAAACAGTTGATCATATTGATGTTAATAGAATTTAAGAACAGTAAATTTGAATCAGTTGATATTATTACTGTTAATGTAATTCAAGAACTGTTAATCGGAACCAGATGATAATATTACCGTAAATATGATCTAAGAACAGTAAATGTGCAGCAGTTGATAATATTAATGTTAATGGAATTTAAGAATACTAAATTTGAACCATTTGATATAACTGTTAATGTGATCTAAGAACAGTAAATAACCAGTTGATAATATTGATGTTAATAGGATTGAGGAACAGTAAATTTGAATCAGTTGATATTTCTGTTAATGTGATCTAAGAACAGTAAATTTGAACCAGATGATAATATTGATATTAATAGGATTGAAGATCAGTAAATTTGAATCAGTTGATAATATTGATGTTAATGGGATTCAAGAACAGTAAATCTGATCCAGTTGATAATATTGATTTTAATAGGATTGAAGATCAGTAAATATGAACCAGTTGATAATATTACTGTCAATGTGATTTAAGAACAGTAACTTTGAACCAGTTGATATTACTGTTAATGTGATCTAAGAACAATAAATAACCAGTTGATAATATTGATGTTAATGGGATTTAAGAACAGTAAATCTGAACCAGTTGATAATATTGATTTTAATAGGATTGAACTTCAGTAAATATGAACCACTTGATAATATTACTGTCAATGTGATTTAAGAACAGTAACTGTGAACCAGTTGATATTACTGTTAATGTGATCTAAGAACAGTAAATAACCAGTTGATCATATTAATGTTAATAGAATTTAAGAACAGTAAATTTGATTCAGTTGATATTATTACTGTTAATGTAATTCAAGAACAGTTCATGAGAACCAGTTGATAATATTGATATTAATAGGATTTAAGAACAGTAAATGTGAACCAGTTGATAATATTGATGTTAATGATTTTTAAAAACAGTAAATGTGAACGAGTTGATATTACTGTTAATGTGATCTAAGAACAGTAAATAACCAGTTGATAATATTGATGTTAATAGGATTGAGGAACAGTAAATTTGAACGAGTTGATATTTCTGTTAATGTGATCTAAGAACAGTAAATCTGAACCAGTTGATCATATTACTATTTATTTGATTCAAGAACAGTAAATTTGAATCAGTTGATATTTTTACTGTTAATGTAATTCAAGAGCAGTTAATGAGAACCAGTCGATAATATGGATGTTAATGGGATTTAAGAACAGTAAATGTGAACCAGTTGATAATATTATTAATTTGATTCAAGAATAGATAATGTGAACCAGTTGATAATATTACTAATCATTTTATTCAAGAGTAGATAATGTGAACCAGTTAATAATATTGATGTTAATGGGATTTAAGAACAGTAAATGTTAACCAGTTGATAATATTACTGTCAATTTGATTTAAAAACAGTAAATGTGAACAAGTTGATATTACTGTTAATGTGATCTAAGAACAGTAAATAAACAGTTGATCATATTGATATTAATAGAATTTCAGAACAGTAAATTTGAATCAGTTGATATTATTACTGTTAATGTGATTCAAGAACAGTTAATGGGAACCAGTTTATAATATTACCGTAAAAATGATCTAAGAACAGTAAATGTGCAGCAGTTGATAATATTCATGTTAATGGAATTTAAGAACACTAAATTTGAACCATTTGATATTACTGTTAATGTGATCTAAGAACAGTAAATAACCAGTTGATAATATTGATGTTAATAGGATTGAGGAACAGTAAATTTGAACCAGTTGATATTTCTGTTAATGTGTTCTAAGAACAGTAAATTTGAACCAGATGATAATATTGATATTAATACGATTGAAGAACAGTAAATTTGAATCAGTTGATAATATTGATGTTAATGGGATTTAAGAACAGTAAATCTGAACCAGTTGATAATATTGATTTTAATAGGATTGAAGATCAGTAAATATGAACCAGTTGATAATATTACTGTCAATGTGATTTAAGAACAGTAACTGTGAACCAGTTGATATTACTGTTAATGTGATCTAAGAACAGTAAATAACCAGTTGATCATATTAATGTTAATAGAATTTAAGAACAGTAAATTTGAATCAGTTGATATTATTACTGTTAATGTAATTCAAGAACAGTTCATGAGAACCAGTTGATAATATTGATATTAATGGGATTTAAGAACAGTAAATGTGAACCAGTTGATAATATTGATGTTAATGATTTTTAAAAACAGTAAATGTGAACGAGTTGATATTACTGTTAATGTGATCTAAGAACAGTAAATAACTATTTGATAATATTGATGTTAATAGGATTGAGGAACAGTAAATTTGAACGAGTTGATATTTCTGTTAATGTGATCTAAGAACAGTAATTCTGAACTAGTTGATCATATTACTATTTATTTGATTCAAGAACAGTAAATTTGAATCAGTTGATATTATTACTGTTAATGTAATTCAAGAGCAGTTAATGAGAACCAGTTGATAATATTACTGTCAATTTGATTTAAAAACAGTAAATGTGAACAAGTTGATATTACTGTTAATGTGATCTAAGAACAGTAAATAAACAGTTGATCATATTGATGTTAATAGAATTTAAGAACAGTAACTTTGAATCAGTTGATATTATTACTGTTAATGTGATTCAAGAACAGTTAATCGGAACCAGTTGATAATATTACCGTAAATATGATCTAAGAACAGTAAATGTGCAGCAGTTTATAATATTTATGTTAATGGAATTTAAGAACACTAAATTTGAACCATTTGATATAACTGTTAATGTGATCTAAGAACAGTAAATAACCAGTTGATAATATTTATGTTAATAGGATTGAGGAACAGTAAATTTGAATCAGTTGATATTTCTGTTAATGTGATCTAAGAACAGTAAATTTGAACCAGATGATAATATTGATATTAATAGGATTGAAGATCAGTAAATTTGAATCAGTTGATAATATTGATGTTAATGGGATTCAAGAACAGTAAATCTGAACCAGTTGATAATATTGATTTTAATAGGATTGAAGATCAGTAAATATGAACCAGTTGATAATATTACTGTCAATGTGATTTAAGAACAGTAACTGTGAACCAGTTGATATTACTGTTAATGTGATCTAAGAACAATAAATAACCAGTTGATAATATTGATGTTAATGGGATTTAAGAACAGTAAATCTGAACCAGTTGATAATATTGATTTTAATAGGATTGAAGATCAGTAAATATGAACCACTTGATAATATTACTGTCAATGTGATTTAAGAACAGTAACTGTGAACCAGTTGATATTACTGTTAATGTGATCTAAGAACAGTAAATAACCAGTTGATCATATTAATGTTAATAGAATTTAAGAACAGTAAATCTGATCCAGTTGATAATATTGATTTTAATAGGATTGAAGATCAGTAAATATGAACCAGTTGATAATATTACTGTCAATGTGATTTAAGAAGAGTAACTGTGAACCAGTTGATATTACTGTTAATGTGATCTAAGAACAGTAAATAAACAGTTGATCATATTGATGTTAATAGAATTTAAGAACAGTAAATTTGAATCAGTTGATATTATTACTGTTAATGTGATTCAAGAACAGTTAATGGGAACCAGTTGATAATATTACCGTAAATATGATCTAAGAACAGTAAATGTGCAGCAGTTGATAATATTCATGTTAATGGAATTTAAGAACACTAAATTTGAACCATTTGATATTACTGTTAATGTGATCTAAGAACAGTAAATTTGAACCAGATGATAATATTGATATTAATACGATTGAAGAACAGTAAATTTGAATCAGTTGATAATATTGATGTTAATGGGATTTAAGAACAGTAAATCTGAACCAGTTGATAATATTGATTTTAATAGGATTGAAGATCAGTAAATATGAACCAGTTGATAATATTACTGTCAATGTGATTTAAGAACAGTAACTGTGAACCAGTTGATATTACTGTTAATGTGATCTAAGAACAATAAATAATTAGTTGATAATATTGATGTTAATGGGATTTAAGAACAGTAAATCTGAACCAGTTGATAATATTGATTTTAATAGGATTGAAGATCAGTAAATATGAACCACTTGATAATATTACTGTCAATGTGATTTAAGAACAGTAACTGTGAACCAGTTGATATTACTGTTAATGTGATCTAAGAACAGTAAATAACCAGTTGATCATATTAATGTTAATAGAATTTAAGAACAGTAAATTTGATTCAGTTGATATTATTACTGTTAATGTAATTCAAGAACAGTTCATGAGAACCACTTGATAATATTGATATTAATAGGATTTAAGAACAGTAAATGTGAACCAGTTGATAATATTGATGTTAATGATTTTTAAAAACAGTAAATGTGAACGAGTTGATATTACTGTTAATGTGATCTAAGAACAGTAAATAACCAGTTGATAATATTGATGTTAATAGGATTGAGGAACAGTAAATTTGAACGAGTTGATATTTCTGTTAATGTGATCTAAGAACAGTAAATCTGAACCAGTTGATCATATTACTATTTATTTGATTCAAGAACAGTAAATTTGAATCAGTTGATATTTTTACTGTTAATGTAATTCAAGAGCAGTTAATGAGAACCAGTCGATAATATGGATGTTAATGGGATTTAAGAACAGTAAATGTGAACCAGTTGATAATATTATTAATTTGATTCAAGAATAGATAATGTGAACCAGTTGA
This sequence comes from Lophius americanus, assembly GCA_037951165.1. Classification (NCBI taxonomy): domain Eukaryota; kingdom Metazoa; phylum Chordata; class Actinopteri; order Lophiiformes; family Lophiidae; genus Lophius; species Lophius americanus. Next base: position 697,722 of record JBBDHG010000319.1, read on the forward strand.
TAATATTACTAATCATTTTATTCAAGAGTAGATAATGTGAACCAGTTAATAATATTGATGTTAATGGGATTTAAGAACAGTAAATGTTAACCAGTTGATAATATTACTGTCAATTTGATTTAAAAACAGTAAATGTGAACAAGTTGATATTACTGTTAATGTGATCTAAGAACAGTAAATAAACAGTTGATCATATTGATGTTAATAGAATTTCAGAACAGTAAATTTGAATCAGTTGATATTATTACTGTTAATGTGATTCAAGAACAGTTAATGGGAACCAGTTTATAATATTACCGTAAATATGATCTAAGAACAGTAAATGTGCAGCAGTTGATAATATTCATGTTAATGGAATTTAAGAACACTAAATTTGAACCATTTGATATTACTGTTAATGTGATCTAAGAACAGTAAATAACCAGTTGATAATATTGATGTTAATAGGATTGAGGAACAGTAAATTTGAACCAGTTGATATTTCTGTTAATGTGATCTAAGAACAGTAAATTTGAACCAGATGATAATATTGATATTAATACGATTGAAGAACAGTAAATTTGAATCAGTTGATAATATTGATGTTAATGGGATTTAAGAACAGTAAATCTGAACCAGTTGATAATATTGATTTTAATAGGATTAAAGATCAGTAAATATGAACCAGTTGATAATATTACTGTCAATGTGATTTAAGAACAGTAACTGTGAACCAGTTGATATTACTGTTAATGTGATCTAAGAACAGTAAATAACCAGTTGATCATATTAATGTTAATAGAATTTAAGAACAGTAAATTTGAATCAGTTGATATTATTACTGTTAATGTAATTCAAGAACAGTTCATGAGAACCAGTTGATAATATTGATATTAATGGGATTTAAGAACAGTAAATGTGAACCAGTTGATAATATTGATGTTAATGATTTTTAAAAACAGTAAATGTGAACGAGTTGATATTACTGTTAATGTGATCTAAGAACAGTAAATAACTATTTGATAATATTGATGTTAATAGGATTGAGGAACAGTAAATTTGAACGAGTTGATATTTCTGTTAATGTGATCTAAGAACAGTAATTCTGAACTAGTTGATCATATTACTATTTATTTGATTCAAGAACAGTAAATTTGAATCAGTTGATATTATTACTGTTTATGTAATTCAAGAGCAGTTAATGAGAACCAGTCGATAATATGGATGTTAATGGGATTTAAGAACAGTAAATGTGAACCAGTTGATAATATTATTAATTTGATTCAAGAATAGATAATGTGAACCAGTTGATAATATTACTAATCATTTTATTCAAGAGTAGATAATGTGAACCAGTTGATAAAATTGATGTTAATGGGATTTAAGAACAGCAAATGTTAACCAGTTGATAATATTACTGTCAATTTGATTTAAAAACAGTAAATGTGAACAAGTTGATATTACTGTTAATGTGATCTAAGAACAGTGAATAAACAGTTGATCATATTGATGTTAATAGAATTTAAGAACAGTAAATTTGAATCAGTTGATATTATTACTGTTAATGGGATTCAAGAACAGTTAATGGGAACCAGTTGATAATATTACCGTAAATATGATCTAAGAACAGTAAATGTGCAGCAGTTGATAATATTCATGTTAATGGAATTTAAGAACACTAAATTTGAACCATTTGATATTACTGTTAATTTGATCTAAGAACAGTAAATTTGAACCAGATAATAATATTGATATTAACACGATTGAAGAACAGTAAATTTGAATCAGTTGATAATATTGATGTTAATGGGATTTAAGAACAGTAAATCTGAACCATTTGATATTACTGTTAATGTGATCTAAGAACAGTAAATTTGAACCAGATGATAATATTGATATTAATACGATTGAAGAACAGTAAATTTGAATCAGTTGATAATATTGATGTTAATGGGATTTAAGAACAGTAAATCTGAACCAGTTGATAATATTGATTTTAATAGGATTGAAGATCAGTAAATATGAACCAGTTGATAATATTACTGTCAATGTGATTTAAGAACAGTAACTGTGAACCAGTTGATATTACTGTTAATGTGATCTAAGAACAGTAAATAACCAGTTGATCATATTAATGTTAATAGAATTTAAGAACAGTAAATTTGAATCAGTTGATATTATTACTGTTCATGTAATTCAAGAACAGTTCATGAGAACCAGTTGATAATATTGATATTAATGGGATTTAAGAACAGTAAATGTGAACCAGTTGATAATATTGATGTTAATGATTTTTAAAAACAGTAAATGTGAACCAGTTGATATTACTGTTAATGTGATCTAAGAACAGTAAATAACCAGTCGATAATATTGATGTTAATAGGATTGAGGAACAGTAAATTTGAACGAGTTGATATTTCTGTTAATGTGATCTAAGAACAGTAAATCTGAACCAGTTGATCATATTACTATTTATTTGATTCAAGAACAGTGAATTTGAATCAGTTGATATTATTACTGTTAATGTAATTCAAGAGCAGTTAATGAGAACCAGTCGATAATATGGATGTTAATGGGATTTAAGAACAGTAAATGTGAACCAGTTGATAATATTATTAATTGGATTCAAGAATAGATAATGTGAACCAGTTGATAAAATTGATGTTAATGGGATTTAAGAACAGTAAATGTTAACCAGTTGATAATATTACTGTCAATTTGATTTAAAAACAGTATATGTGAACAAGTTGATATTACTGTTAATGTGATCTAAGAACAGTAAATAAACAGTTGATCATATTGATGTTAATAGAATTTAAGAACAGTAAATTTGAATCAGTTGATATTATTACTGTTAATGTGATTCAAGAACAGTTAATGGGAACCAGTTGATAATATTACCGTAAATATGATCTAAGAACAGTAAATGTGCAGCAGTTGATAATATTCATGTTAATGGAATTTAAGAACACTAAATTTGAACCATTTGATATTACTGTTAATGTGATCTAAGAACAGTAAATTTGAACCAGATGATAATATTGATATTAATACGATTGAAGAACAGTAAATTTGAACCAGTTGATAATATTGATTTTAATAGGATTGAAGATCAGTAAATATGAACCAGTTGATAATATTGATTTTAATAGGATTGAAGATCAGTAAATATGAACCAGTTGATAATATTACTGTCAATGTGATTTAAGAACAGTAACTGTGAACCAGTTGATATTACTGTTAATGTGATCTAAGAACAATAAATAATTATTTGATAATATTGATGTTAATGGGATTTAAGAACAGTAAATCTGAACCAGTTGATAATATTGATTTTAATAGGATTGAAGATCAGTAAATATGAACCACTTGAGAATATTACTGTCAATGTGATTTAAGAACAGTAACTGTGAACCAGTTGATATTACTGTTAATGTGATCTAAGAACAGTAAATAACCAGTTGATCATATTAATGTTAATAGAATTTAAGAACAGTAAATTTGATTCAGTTGATATTATTACTGTTAATGTAATTCAAGAACAGTTCATGAGAACCAGTTGATAATATTGATATTAATAGGATTTAAGAACAGTAAATGTGAACCAGTTGATAATATTGATGTTAATGATTTTTAAAAACAGTAAATGTGAACGAGTTGATATTACTGTTAATGTGATCTAAGAACAGTAAATAACCAGTTGATAATATTGATGTTAATAGGATTGAGGAACAGTAAATTTGAACGAGTTGATATTTCTGTTAATGTGATCTAAGAACAGTAAATCTGAACCAGTTGATCATATTACTATTTATTTGATTCAAGAACAGTAAATTTGAATCAGTTGATATTTTTACTGTTAATGTAATTCAAGAGCAGTTAATGAGAACCAGTCGATAATATGGATGTTAATGGGATTTAAGAACAGTAAATGTGAACCAGTTGATAATATTATTAATTTGATTCAAGAATAGATAATGTGAACCAGTTGATAATATTACTAATCATTTTATTCAAGAGTAGATAATGTGAACCAGTTAATAATATTGATGTTAATGGGATTTAAGAACAGTAAATGTTAACCAGTTGATAATATTACTGTCAATTTGATTTAAAAACAGTAAATGTGAACAAGTTGATATTACTGTTAATGTGATCTAAGAACAGTAAATAAACAGTTGATCATATTGATGTTAATAGAATTTCAGAACAGTAAATTTGAATCAGTTGATATTATTACTGTTAATGTGATTCAAGAACAGTTAATGGGAACCAGTTTATAATATTACCGTAAATATGATCTAAGAACAGTAAATGTGCAGCAGTTGATAATATTCATGTTAATGGAATTTAAGAACACTAAATTTGAACCATTTGATATTACTGTTAATTTGATCTAAGAACAGTAAATTTGAACCAGATAATAATATTGATATTAACACGATTGAAGAACAGTAAATTTGAATCAGTTGATAATATTGATGTTAATGGGATTTAAGAACAGTAAATCTGAACCATTTGATATTACTGTTAATGTGATCTAAGAACAGTAAATTTGAACCAGATGATAATATTGATATTAATACGATTGAAGAACAGTAAATTTGAATCAGTTGATAATATTGATGTTAATGGGATTTAAGAACAGTAAATCTGAACCAGTTGATAATATTGATTTTAATAGGATTGAAGATCAGTAAATATGAACCAGTTGATAATATTACTGTCAATGTGATTTAAGAACAGTAACTGTGAACCAGTTGATATTACTGTTAATGTGATCTAAGAACAGTAAATAACCAGTTGATCATATTAATGTTAATAGAATTTAAGAACAGTAAATTTGAATCAGTTGATATTATTACTGTTCATGTAATTCAAGAACAGTTCATGAGAACCAGTTGATAATATTGATATTAATGGGATTTAAGAACAGTAAATGTGAACCAGTTGATAATATTGATGTTAATGATTTTTAAAAACAGTAAATGTGAACCAGTTGATATTACTGTTAATGTGATCTAAGAACAGTAAATAACCAGTCGATAATATTGATGTTAATAGGATTGAGGAACAGTAAATTTGAACGAGTTGATATTTCTGTTAATGTGATCTAAGAACAGTAAATCTGAACCAGTTGATCATATTACTATTTATTTGATTCAAGAACAGTGAATTTGAATCAGTTGATATTATTACTGTTAATGTAATTCAAGAGCAGTTAATGAGAACCAGTCGATAATATGGATGTTAATGGGATTTAAGAACAGTAAATGTGAACCAGTTGATAATATTATTAATTGGATTCAAGAATAGATAATGTGAACCAGTTGATAAAATTGATGTTAATGGGATTTAAGAACAGTAAATGTTAACCAGTTGATAATATTACTGTCAATTTGATTTAAAAACAGTATATGTGAACAAGTTGATATTACTGTTAATGTGATCTAAGAACAGTAAATAAACAGTTGATCATATTGATGTTAATAGAATTTAAGAACAGTAAATTTGAATCAGTTGATATTATTACTGTTAATGTGATTCAAGAACAGTTAATGGGAACCAGTTGATAATATTACCGTAAATATGATCTAAGAACAGTAAATGTGCAGCAGTTGATAATATTCATGTTAATGGAATTTAAGAACACTAAATTTGAACCATTTGATATTACTGTTAATGTGATCTAAGAACAGTAAATTTGAACCAGATGATAATATTGATATTAATACGATTGAAGAACAGTAAATTTGAACCAGTTGATAATATTGATTTTAATAGGATTGAAGATCAGTAAATATGAACCAGTTGATAATATTGATTTTAATAGGATTGAAGATCAGTAAATATGAACCAGTTGATAATATTACTGTCAATGTGATTTAAGAACAGTAACTGTGAACCAGTTGATATTACTGTTAATGTGATCTAAGAACAATAAATAATTATTTGATAATATTGATGTTAATGGGATTTAAGAACAGTAAATCTGAACCAGTTGATAATATTGATTTTAATAGGATTGAAGATCAGTAAATATGAACCACTTGAGAATATTACTGTCAATGTGATTTAAGAACAGTAACTGTGAACCAGTTGATATTACTGTTAATGTGATCTAAGAACAGTAAATAACCAGTTGATCATATTAATGTTAATAGAATTTAAGAACAGTAAATTTGATTCAGTTGATATTATTACTGTTAATGTAATTCAAGAACAGTTCATGAGAACCAGTTGATAATATTGATATTAATAGGATTTAAGAACAGTAAATGTGAACCAGTTGATAATATTGATGTTAATGATTTTTAAAAACAGTAAATGTGAACGAGTTGATATTACTGTTAATGTGATCTAAGAACAGTAAATAACCAGTTGATAATATTGATGTTAATAGGATTGAGGAACAGTAAATTTGAACGAGTTGATATTTCTGTTAATGTGATCTAAGAACAGTAAATCTGAACCAGTTGATCATATTACTATTTATTTGATTCAAGAACAGTAAATTTGAATCAGTTGATATTTTTACTGTTAATGTAATTCAAGAGCAGTTAATGAGAACCAGTCGATAATATGGATGTTAATGGGATTTAAGAACAGTAAATGTGAACCAGTTGATAATATTATTAATTTGATTCAAGAATAGATAATGTGAACCAGTTGATAATATTACTAATCATTTTATTCAAGAGTAGATAATGTGAACCAGTTAATAATATTGATGTTAATGGGATTTAAGAACAGTAAATGTTAACCAGTTGATAATATTACTGTCAATTTGATTTAAAAACAGTAAATGTGAACAAGTTGATATTACTGTTAATGTGATCTAAGAACAGTAAATAAACAGTTGATCATATTGATGTTAATAGAATTTCAGAACAGTAAATTTGAATCAGTTGATATTATTACTGTTAATGTGATTCAAGAACAGTTAATGGGAACCAGTTTATAATATTACCGTAAATATGATCTAAGAACAGTAAATGTGCAGCAGTTGATAATATTCATGTTAATGGAATTTAAGAACACTAAATTTGAACCATTTGATATTACTGTTAATTTGATCTAAGAACAGTAAATTTGAACCAGATAATAATATTGATATTAACACGATTGAAGAACAGTAAATTTGAATCAGTTGATAATATTGATGTTAATGGGATTTAAGAACAGTAAATCTGAACCATTTGATATTACTGTTAATGTGATCTAAGAACAGTAAATTTGAACCAGATGATAATATTGATATTAATACGATTGAAGAACAGTAAATTTGAATCAGTTGATAATATTGATGTTAATGGGATTTAAGAACAGTAAATCTGAACCAGTTGATAATATTGATTTTAATAGGATTGAAGATCAGTAAATATGAACCAGTTGATAATATTACTGTCAATGTGATTTAAGAACAGTAACTGTGAACCAGTTGATATTACTGTTAATGTGATCTAAGAACAGTAAATAACCAGTTGATCATATTAATGTTAATAGAATTTAAGAACAGTAAATTTGAATCAGTTGATATTATTACTGTTCATGTAATTCAAGAACAGTTCATGAGAACCAGTTGATAATATTGATATTAATGGGATTTAAGAACAGTAAATGTGAACCAGTTGATAATATTGATGTTAATGATTTTTAAAAACAGTAAATGTGAACCAGTTGATATTACTGTTAATGTGATCTAAGAACAGTAAATAACCAGTCGATAATATTGATGTTAATAGGATTGAGGAACAGTAAATTTGAACGAGTTGATATTTCTGTTAATGTGATCTAAGAACAGTAAATCTGAACCAGTTGATCATATTACTATTTATTTGATTCAAGAACAGTGAATTTGAATCAGTTGATATTATTACTGTTAATGTAATTCAAGAGCAGTTAATGAGAACCAGTCGATAATATGGATGTTAATGGGATTTAAGAACAGTAAATGTGAACCAGTTGATAATATTATTAATTGGATTCAAGAATAGATAATGTGAACCAGTTGATAAAATTGATGTTAATGGGATTTATGAACAGTAAATGTTAACCAGTTGATAATATTACTGTCAATTTGATTTAAAAACAGTATATGTGAACAAGTTGATATTACTGTTAATGTGATCTAAGAACAGTAAATAAACAGTTGATCATATTGATGTTAATAGAATTTAAGAACAGTAAATTTGAATCAGTTGATATTATTACTGTTAATGTGATTCAAGAACAGTTAATGGGAACCAGTTGATAATATTACCGTAAATATGATCTAAGAACAGTAAATGTGCAGCAGTTGATAATATTCATGTTAATGGAATTTAAGAACACTAAATTTGAACCATTTGATATTACTGTTAATGTGATCTAAGAACAGTAAATTTGAACCAGATGATAATATTGATATTAATACGATTGAAGAACAGTAAATTTGAACCAGTTGATAATATTGATTTTAATAGGATTGAAGATCAGTAAATATGAACCAGTTGATAATATTGATTTTAATAGGATTGAAGATCAGTAAATATGAACCAGTTGATAATATTACTGTCAATGTGATTTAAGAACAGTAACTGTGAACCAGTTGATATTACTGTTAATGTGATCTAAGAACAATAAATAATTATTTGATAATATTGATGTTAATGGGATTTAAGAACAGTAAATCTGAACCAGTTGATAATATTGATTTTAATAGGATTGAAGATCAGTAAATATGAACCACTTGAGAATATTACTGTCAATGTGATTTAAGAACAGTAACTGTGAACCAGTTGATATTACTGTTAATGTGATCTAAGAACAGTAAATAACCAGTTGATCATATTAATGTTAATAGAATTTAAGAACAGTAAATTTGATTCAGTTGATATTATTACTGTTAATGTAATTCAAGAACAGTTCATGAGAACCAGTTGATAATATTGATATTAATAGGATTTAAGAACAGTAAATGTGAACCAGTTGATAATATTGATGTTAATGATTTTTAAAAACAGTAAATGTGAACGAGTTGATATTACTGTTAATGTGATCTAAGAACAGTAAATAACCAGTTGATAATATTGATGTTAATAGGATTGAGGAACAGTAAATTTGAACGAGTTGATATTTCTGTTAATGTGATCTAAGAACAGTAAATCTGAACCAGTTGATCATATTACTATTTATTTGATTCAAGAACAGTAAATTTGAATCAGTTGATATTTTTACTGTTAATGTAATTCAAGAGCAGTTAATGAGAACCAGTCGATAATATGGATGTTAATGGGATTTAAGAACAGTAAATGTGAACCAGTTGATAATATTATTAATTTGATTCAAGAATAGATAATGTGAACCAGTTGATAATATTACTAATCATTTTATTCAAGAGTAGATAATGTGAACCAGTTAATAATATTGATGTTAATGGGATTTAAGAACAGTAAATGTTAACCAGTTGATAATATTACTGTCAATTTGATTTAAAAACAGTAAATGTGAACAAGTTGATATTACTGTTAATGTGATCTAAGAACAGTAAATAAACAGTTGATCATATTGATGTTAATAGAATTTCAGAACAGTAAATTTGAATCAGTTGATATTATTACTGTTAATGTGATTCAAGAACAGTTAATGGGAACCAGTTTATAATATTACCGTAAATATGATCTAAGAACAGTAAATGTGCAGCAGTTGATAATATTCATGTTAATGGAATTTAAGAACACTAAATTTGAACCATTTGATATTACTGTTAATGTGATCTAAGAACAGTAAATAACCAGTTGATAATATTGATGTTAATAGGATTGAGGAACAGTAAATTTGAACCAGTTGATATTTCTGTTAATGTGATCTAAGAACAGTAAATTTGAATCAGTTGATAATATTGATGTTAATGGGATTTAAGAACAGTAAATCTGAACCAGTTGATAATATTGATTTTAATAGGATTGAAGATCAGTAAATATGAACCAGTTGATAATATTACTGTCAATGTGATTTAAGAACAGTAACTGTGAACCAGTTGATATTACTGTTAATGTGATCTAAGAACAGTAAATAACCAGTTGATCATATTAATGTTAATAGAATTTAAGAACAGTAAATTTGAATCAGTTGATATTATTACTGTTAATGTGATTCAAGAACAGTTAATGGGAACCAGTTGATAATATTACCGTAAATATGATCTAAGAACAGTAAATGTGCAGCAGTTGATAATATTCATGTTAATGGAATTTAAGAACACTAAATTTGAACCATTTGATATTACTGTTAATGTGATCTAAGAACAGTAAATTTGAACCAGATGATAATATTGATATTAATACGATTGAAGAACAGTAAATTTGAATCAGTTGATAATATTGATGTTAATGGGATTGAAGATCAGTAAATCTGAACCAGTTGATAATATTGATTTTAATAGGATTGAAGATCAGTAAATATGAACCAGTTGATAATATTACTGTCAATGTGATTTAAGAACAGTAACTGTGAACCAGTTGATATTACTGTTAATGTGATCTAAGAACAATAAATAATTAGTTGATAATATTGATGTTAATGGGATTTAAGAACAGTAAATCTGAACCAGTTGATAATATTGATTTTAATAGGATTGAAGATCAGTAAATATGAACCAGTTGATAATATTACTGTCAATGTGATTTAAGAACAGTAACTGTGAACCAGTTGATATTACTGTTAATGTGATCTAAGAACAGTAAATAACCAGTTGATCATATTAATGTTAATAGAATTTAAGAACAGTAAATTTGATTCAGTTGATATTATTACTGTTAATGTAATTCAAGAACAGTTCATGAGAACCAGTTGATAATATTGATATTAATAGGATTTAAGAACAGTAAATGTGAACCAGTTGATAATATTGATGTTAATGATTTTTAAAAACAGTAAATGTGAACGAGTTGATATTACTGTTAATGTGATCTAAGAACAGTAAATAACCAGTTGATAATATTGATGTTAATAGGATTGAGGAACAGTAAATTTGAACGAGTTGATATTTCTGTTAATGTGATCTAAGAACAGTAAATCTGAACCAGTTGATCATATTACTATTTATTTGATTCAAGAACAGTAAATTTGAATCAGTTGATATTTTTACTGTTAATGTAATTCAAGAGCAGTTAATGAGAACCAGTCGATAATATGGATGTTAATGGGATTTAAGAACAGTAAATGTGAACCAGTTGATAATATTATTAATTTGATTCAAGAATAGATAATGTGAACCAGTTGATAATATTACTAATCATTTTATTCAAGAGTAGATAATGTGAACCAGTTAATAATATTGATGTTAATGGGATTTAAGAACAGTAAATGTTAACCAGTTGATAATATTACTGTCAATTTGATTTAAAAACAGTAAATGTGAACAAGTTGATATTACTGTTAATGTGATCTAAGAACAGTAAATAAACAGTTGATCATATTGATGTTAATAGAATTTCAGAACAGTAAATTTGAATCAGTTGATATTATTACTGTTAATGTGATTCAAGAACAGTTAATGGGAACCAGTTTATAATATTACCGTAAATATGATCTAAGAACAGTAAATGTGCAGCAGTTGATAATATTCATGTTAATGGAATTTAAGAACACTAAATTTGAACCATTTGATATTACTGTTAATGTGATCTAAGAACAGTAAATAACCAGTTGATAATATTGATGTTAATAGGATTGAGGAACAGTAAATTTGAACCAGTTGATATTTCTGTTAATGTGATCTAAGAACAGTAAATTTGAATCAGTTGATAATATTGATGTTAATGGGATTTAAGAACAGTAAATCTGAACCAGTTGATAATATTGATTTTAATAGGATTGAAGATCAGTAAATATGAACCAGTTGATAATATTACTGTCAATGTGATTTAAGAACAGTAACTGTGAACCAGTTGATATTACTGTTAATGTGATCTAAGAACAGTAAATAACCAGTTGATCATATTAATGTTAATAGAATTTAAGAACAGTAAATTTGAATCAGTTGATATTATTACTGTTAATGTGATTCAAGAACAGTTAATGGGAACCAGTTGATAATATTACCGTAAATATGATCTAAGAACAGTAAATGTGCAGCAGTTGATAATATTCATGTTAATGGAATTTAAGAACACTAAATTTGAACCATTTGATATTACTGTTAATGTGATCTAAGAACAGTAAATTTGAACCAGATGATAATATTGATATTAATACGATTGAAGAACAGTAAATTTGAATCAGTTGATAATATTGATGTTAATGGGATTTAAGAACAGTAAATCTGAACCAGTTGATAATATTGATTTTAATAGGATTGAAGATCAGTAAATATGAACCAGTTGATAATATTACTGTCAATGTGATTTAAGAACAGTAACTGTGAACCAGTTGATATTACTGTTAATGTGATCTAAGAACAATAAATAATTAGTTGATAATATTGATGTTAATGGGATTTAAGAACAGTAAATCTGAACCAGTTGATAATATTGATTTTAATAGGATTGAAGATCAGTAAATATGAACCAGTTGATAATATTACTGTCAATGTGATTTAAGAACAGTAACTGTGAACCAGTTGATATTACTGTTAATGTGATCTAAGAACAGTAAATAACCAGTTGATCATATTAATGTTAATAGAATTTAAGAACAGTAAATTTGATTCAGTTGATATTATTACTGTTAATGTAATTCAAGAACAGTTCATGAGAACCAGTTGATAATATTGATATTAATAGGATTTAAGAACAGTAAATGTGAACCAGTTGATAATATTGATGTTAATGATTTTTAAAAACAGTAAATGTGAACGAGTTGATATTACTGTTAATGTGATCTAAGAACAGTAAATAACCAGTTGATAATATTGATGTTAATAGGATTGAGGAACAGTAAATTTGAACGAGTTGATATTTCTGTTAATGTGATCTAAGAACAGTAAATCTGAACCAGTTGATCATATTACTATTTATTTGATTCAAGAACAGTAAATTTGAATCAGTTGATATTTTTACTGTTAATGTAATTCAAGAGCAGTTAATGAGAACCAGTCAATAATATGGATGTTAATGGGATTTAAGAACAGTAAATGTGAACCAGTTGATAATATCATTAATTTGATTCAAGAATAGATAATGTGAACCAGTTGATAATATTACTAATCATTTTATTCAAGAGTAGATAATGTGAACCAGTTAATAATATTGATGTTAATGGGATTTAAGAACAGTAAATGTTAACCAGTTGATAATATTACTGTCAATTTGATTTAAAAACAGTAAATGTGAACAAGTTGATATTACTGTTAATGTGATCTAAGAACAGTAAATAAACAGTTGATCATATTGATGTTAATAGAATTTCAGAACAGTAAATTTGAATCAGTTGATATTATTAATGTTAATGTGATTCAAGAACAGTTAATGGGAACCAGTTTATAATATTACCGTAAATATGATCTAAGAACAGTAAATGTGCAGCAGTTGATAATATTCATGTTAATGGAATTTAAGAACACTAAATTTGAACCATTTGATATTACTGTTAATGTGATCTAAGAACAGTAAATAACCAGTTGATAATATTGATGTTAATAGGATTGAGGAACAGTAAATTTGAACCAGTTGATATTTCTGTTAATGTGATCTAAGAACAGTAAATTTGAACCAGATGATAATATTGATATTAATACGATTGAAGAACAATAAATTTGAATCAGTTGATAATATTGATGTTAATGGGATTTAAGAACAGTAAATCTGAACCAGTTGATAATATTGATTTTAATAGGATTGAAGATCAGTAAATATGAACCAGTTGATAATATTACTGTCAATGTGATTTAAGAACAGTAACTGTGAACCAGTTGATATTACTGTTAATGTGATCTAAGAACAGTAAATAACCAGTTGATCATATTAATGTTAATAGAATTTAAGAACAGTAAATTTGAATCAGTTGATATTATTACTGTTAATGTAATTCAAGAACAGTTCATGAGAACCAGTTGATAATATTGATATTAATGGGATTTAAGAACAGTAAATGTGAACCAGTGGATAATATTGATGTTAATGATTTTTAAAAACAGTAAATGTGAACGAGTTGATATTACTGTTAATGTGATCTAAGAACAGTAAATAACTATTTGATAATATTGATGTTAATAGGATTGAGGAACAGTAAATTTGAACGAGTTGATATTTCTGTTAATGTGATCTAAGAACAGTAATTCTGAACTAGTTGATCATATTACTATTTATTTGATTCAAGAACAGTAAATTTGAATCAGTTGATATTATTACTGTTTATGTAATTCAAGAGCAGTTAATGAGAACCAGTCGATAATATGGATGTTAATGGGATTTAAGAACAGTAAATGTGAACCAGTTGATAATATTATTAATTTGATTCAAGAATAGATAATGTGAACCAGTTGATAATATTACTAATCATTTTATTCAAGTGTAGATAATGTGAACCAGTTGATAAAATTGATGTTAATGGGATTTAAGAACAGCAAATGTTAACCAGTTGATAATATTACTGTCAATTTGATTTAAAAACAGTAAATGTGAACAAGTTGATATTACTGTTAATGTGATCTAAGAACAGTGAATAAACAGTTGATCATATTGATGTTAATAGAATTTAAGAACAGTAAATTTGAATCAGTTGATATTATTACTGTTAATGGGATTCAAGAACAGTTAATGGGAACCAGTTGATAATATTACCGTAAATATGATCTAAGAACAGTAAATGTGCAGCAGTTGATAATATTCATGTTAATGGAATTTAAGAACACTAAATTTGAACCATTTGATATTACTGTTAATGTGATCTAAGAACAGTAAATTTGAACCAGATGATAATATTGATATTAATACGATTGAAGAACAGTAAATTTGAATCAGTTGATAATATTGATGTTAATGGGATTTAAGAACAGTAAATCTGAACCAGTTGATAATATTGATTTTAATAGGATTGAAGATCAGTAAATATGAACCAGTTGATCATATTAATGTTAATAGAATTTAAGAACAGTAAATTTGAATCAGTTGATATTATTACTGTTCATGTAATTCAAGAACAGTTCATGAGAACCAGTTGATAATATTGATATTAATGGGATTTAAGAACAGTAAATGTGAACCAGTTGATAATATTGATGTTAATGATTTTTAAAAACAGTAAATGTGAACGAGTTGATATTACTGTTAATGTGATCTAAGAACAGTAAATAACCAGTTGATAATATTGATGTTAATAGGATTGAGGAACAGTAAATTTGAACGAGTTGATATTTCTGTTAATGTGATCTAAGAACAGTAAATCTGAACCAGTTGATCATATTACTATTTATTTGATTCAAGAACAGTGAATTTGAATCAGTTGATATTATTACTGTTAATGTAATTCAAGAGCAGTTAATGAGAACCAGTCGATAATATGGATGTTAATGGGATTTAAGAACAGTAAATGTGAACCAGTTGATAATATTATTAATTTGATTCAAGAATAGATAATGTGAACCAGTTGATAATATTACTAATCATTTTATTCAAGAGTAGATAATGTGAACCAGTTGATAAAATTGATGTTAATGGGATTTAAGAACAGTAAATGTTAACCAGTTGATAATATTACTGTCAATTTGATTTAAAAACAGTAAATGTGAACAAGTTGATATTACTGTTAATGTGATCTAAGAACAGTAAAAAAACAGTTGATCATATTGATGTTAATAGAATTTAAGAACAGTAAATTTGAATCAGTTGATATTATTACTGTTAATGTGATTCAAGAACAGTTAATGGGAACCAGTTGATAATATTACCGTAAATATGATCTAAGAACAGTAAATGTGCAGCAGTTGATAATATTCATGTTAATGGAATTTAAGAACACTAAATTTGAACCATTTGATATTACTGTTAATGTGATCTAAGAACAGTAAATAACCAGTTGATAATATTGATGTTAATAGGATTGAGGAACAGTGAATTTGAACCAGTTGATATTTCTGTTAATGTGATCTAAGAACAGTAAATTTGAACCAGATGATAATATTGATATTAATACGATTGAAGAACAGTAAATTTGAATCAGTTGATAATATTGATGTTAATGGGATTTAAGAACAGTAAATCTGAACCAGTTGATAATATTGATTTTAATAGGATTGAAGATCAGTAAATATGAACCAGTTGATAATATTACTGTCAATGTGATTTAAGAACAGTAACTGTGAACCAGTTGATATTACTGTTAATGTGATCTAAGAACAGTAATTAACCAGTTGATCATATTAATGTTAATAGAATTTAAGAACAGTAAATTTGAATCAGTTGATATTATTACTGTTAATGTAATTCAAGAACAGTTCATGAGAACCAGTTGATAATATTGATATTAATGGGATTTAAGTACAGTAAATGTGAACCAGTTGATAATATTGATGTTAATGATTTTTAAAAACAGTAAATGTGAACGAGTTGATATTACAGTTAATGTGATCTAAGAACAGTAAATGTGAACCAGTTGATAATATTATTATTAATTTGATTCCAGAATAGATATTGTGAACCAGTTGACTATATTACTAATCATTTTATTCAAGAGCAGATAATGTGAACCAGTTGATAAAATTGATGTTAATGGGATTTAAGAACAGTAAATGTTAACCAGTTGATAATATTACTGTCAATTTGATTTAAAAACAGTAAATGTGAACAAGTTGATATTACTGTTAATGTGATCTAATAACAGTAAATAAACAGTTGATCATATTGATGTTAATAGAATTTAAGAACAGTAAATTTGAATCAGTTGATATTATTACTGTTAATGTGATTCAAGAACAGTTAACGGGATCCAGTTGATAATATTACCGTAAATATGATCTAAGAACAGTAAATGTGCAGCAGTTGATAATATTCATGTTAATGGAATTTAAGAACACTAAATTTGAACCATTTGATATTACTGTTAATGTGATCTAAGAACAGTAAATAACCAGTTGATAATATTGATGTTAATGATTTTTAAAAACAGTAAATGTGAACGAGTTGATATTACTGTTAATGTGATCTAAGAACAGTAAATAACCAGTTGATAATATTGATGTTAATAGGATTGAGGAACAGTAAATTTGAACCAGTTGATATTTCTGTTAATGTGAGCTAAGAACAGTAAATTTGAACCAGATGATAATATTGATATTAATACGATTGAAGAACAGTAAATTTGAATCAGTTGATAATATTGATGTTAATGGGATTTAAGAACAGTAAATCTGAACCAGTTGATAATATTGATTTTAATAGGATTGAAGATCAGTAAATATGAACCAGTTGATAATATTACTGTCAATGTGATTTAAGAACGGTAACTTTGAACCAGTTGATTAACTGTTAATGTGATCTAAGAACAGTAAATAACCAGTTGATCATATTAATGTTAATAGAATTTAAGAACAGTAAATTTGAATCAGTTGATATTATTACTGTTAATGTAATTCAAGAACAGTTCATGAGAACCAGTTGATAATATTGTTATTAATGGGATTTAAGAACAGTAAATGTGAACCAGATGATAATATTGATGTTAATGATTTTTAAAAACAGTAAATGTGAATGAGTTGATATTACTGTTAATGTGATCTAAGAACAGTAAATAACCAGTTGATAATATTGATGTTAATAGGATTGAGGAACAGTAAATTTGAATAAGTTGATATTTCTGTTAATGTGATCTAAGAACAGTAAATCTGAACCAGTTGATCATATTACTATTTATTTGATTCAAGAACAGTAAATTTGAATCAGTTGATATTATTACTGTTAATGTAATTCAAGAGCAGTTAATGAGAACCAGTCGATAATATGGATGTTAATGGGATTTAAGAACAGTAAGTGTGAACCAGTTGATAATATTATTATTAATTTGATTCAAGAATAGATAATGTGAACCAGTTGATAATATTAATATTCATTTTATTCAAGAGTAGATAATGTGAACCAGTTGATAAAATTGATGCTAATGGGATTCAAGAAGAGTAAATGTTAACCAGTTGATAATATTACTGTCAATGTGATTCAAAAACAGTATATGTGAACAAGTTGATATTACTGTTAATGTGATCTAAGAACAGTAAATAAACAGTTGATCATATTGATATTAATACGATTGAAGAACAGTAAATCTGAACCAGTTGATAATATTGATTTTAATAGGATTGAAGATCAGTAAATATGAACCAGTTGATAATATTACTGTCAATTTGATTTAAGAACGGTAACTGTGAACCAGTTGATATTACTGTTAATGTGATCTAAGAACAGTAAATAACCAGTTGATCATATTAATGTAAATAGAATTTAAGAACAGTAAATTTGAATCTGTCGATATTATTACTGTTAATGTAATTCAAGAACAGTTCATGAGAACCAGTTGATAATATTGATATTAATGCGATTTAAGAACAGTAAATATGAACCAGTTGATAATATTGATGTTAATGATTTTTAAAAACAGTAAATGTGAACGAGTTGATATTACAATTAATGTGATCTAAGAACAGTAAATAACCAGTTGATAATATTGATGTTAATAGGATTGAGGAACAGTAAATTTGAACAAGTTGATATTTCTGTTAATGTGATCTAAGAACAGTAAATGTGAACCAGTTGATCATATTACTATTTATTTGATTCAAGAACAGTAAATTTGAATCAGTTGATATTATTACTGTTAATGTAATTCAAGAGCAGTTAATGAGAACCAATCGATAATAAGGATGTTAATGTGATCTAAGAACAGTAAATGTGAACCAGTTGATAATATTATTATTAATTTGATTCAAGAATAGATAATGTGAACCAGTTGATAATATTACTAATCATTTTATTCAAGAGTAGATAATGTGAACCAGTTGATAAAATTGATGTTAATGGGATTTAAGAACAGTAAATGTTAACCAGTTGATAATATTACTGTCAATTTGATTTAAAAACAGTAAATGTGAACAGGTTGATATTTCTGTTAATGTGATCTAAGAACAGTAAATCTGAACCAGTTGATCATATTACTATTTATTTGATTCAAGAACAGTAAATTTGAATCAGTTGATATTATTACTGTTAATGTAATTCAAGAGCAGTTAATGAGAACCAGTCGATAATATGGATGTTAATGGGATTTAAGAACAGTAAGTGTGAACCAGTTGATAATATTATTATTAATTTGATTCAAGAATAGATAATGTGAACCAGTTGATAATATTAATATTCATTTTATTCAAGAGTAGATAATGTGAACCAGTTGATAAAATTGATGCTAATGGGATTCAAGAAGAGTAAATGTTAACCAGTTGATATTACTGTCAATGTGATTCAAAAACAGTATATGTGAACAAGTTGATATTACTGTTAATGTGATCTAAGAACAGTAAATAAACAGTTGATCATATTGATATTAATACGATTGAAGAACAGTAAATCTGAACCAGTTGATAATATTGATTTTAATAGGATTGAAGATCAGTAAATATGAACCAGTTGATAATATTACTGTCAATTTGATTTAAGAATGGTAACTGTGAACCAGTTGATATTACTGTTAATGTGATCTAAGAACAGTAAATAACCAGTTGATCATATTAATGTTAATAGAATTTAAGAACAGTAAATTTGAATCAGTTGATATTATTACTGTTAATGTAATTCAAGAACAGTTCATGAGAACCAGTTGATAATATTGTTATTAATGGGATTTAAGAACAGTAAATGTGAACCAGATGATAATATTGATGTTAATGATTTTTAAAAACAGTAAATGTGAATGAGTTGATATTACTGTTAATGTGATCTAAGAACAGTAAATAACCAGTTGATAATATTGATGTTAATAGGATTGAGGAACAGTAAATTTGAAAAGTTCTTATTTCTGTTAATGTGATCTAAGAACAGTAAATCTGAACCAGTTGATCATATTACTATTTATTTGATTCAAGAACAGTAAATTTGAATCAGTTGATATTATTACTGTTAATGTAATTCAAGAGCAGTTAATGAGAACCAGTCCATAATATGGATGTTAATGGGATTTAAGAACAGTAAGTGTGAACCAGTTGATAATATTATTATTAATTTGATTCAAGAATAGATAATGTGAACCAGTTGATAATATTAATTTTCATTTTATTCAAGAGTAGATAATGTGAACCAGTTGATAAAATTGATGCTAATGGGATTCAAGAAGAGTAAATGTTAACCAGTTGATAATATTACTGTCAATGTGATTCAAAAACAGTATATGTGAACAAGTTGATATTACTGTTAATGTGATCTAAGAACAGTAAATAAACAGTTGATCATATTGATATTAATACGATTGAAGAACAGTAAATCTGAACCAGTTGATATTATTACTGTTAATGTGATTCAAGAACAGTTAATGGGAACCAGTTGATAATATTACCGTAAATATGATCTAAGAACAGTAAATGTGCAGCTGTTGATAATATTCATGTTAATGAAATTTAAGAACACTAAATTTGAACAATTTGATATTACTGTTAATGTGATCTAAGAACAGTAAATAACCAGTTGATAATATTGATGTTAATACGATTGAAGAACAGTAAATTTGAATCAGTTGATAATATTGATGTTAATGTGATCTAAGAACAGTAAATTTGAACCAGATGATAATATTGATATTAATACGATTGAAGAACAGTAAATTTGAATCAGTTGATAATATTGATGTTAATGGGATTTAAGAACAGTAAATCTGAACCAGTTGATAATATTATTGTCAATGTGATTTAAGAACAGTAACTGTGAACCAGTTGATATTACTGTTAATGTGATCTAAGAACAGTAAATAACCAGTTGATCATATTAATGTAAATAGAATTTAAGAACAGTAAATTTGAATCTGTTGATATTATTACTGTTAATGTAATTCAAGAACAGTTCATGAGAACAAGTTGAAAATATTGATATTAATGGGATTTAAGAACAGTAAATGTGAACCAGTTGATAATATTGATGTTAATGATTTTTAAAAACAGTAAATGTGAACGAGTTGATATTACAATTAATGTGATCTAAGAACAGTAAATAACCAGTTGATAATATTGATGTTAATAGGATTGAGGAACAGTAAATTTGAACAAGTTGATATTTCTGTTAATGTGATCTAAGAACAGTAAATGTGAACCAGTTGATCATATTACTATTTATTTGATTCAAGAACAGTAAATTTGAATCAGTTGATATTATTACTGTTAATGTAATTCAAGAGCAGTTAATGAGAACCAATCGATAATATGGATGTTAATGTGATCTAAGAACAGTAAATGTGAACCAGTTGATAATATTATTATTAATTTGATTCAAGAATAGATAATGTGAACCAGTTGATAATATTACTAATCATTTTATTCAAGAGTAGATAATGTGAACCAGTTGATAAAATTGATGTTAATGGGATTTAAGAACAGTAAACGTTAACCAGTTGATAATATTACTGTCAATTTGATTTAAAAACAGTAAATGTGAACAAGTTGATATTACTGTTAATGTGATCTAAGAACAGTAAATAAACAGTTGATCATATTGATGTTAATAGAATTTAAGAACAGTAAATTTGAATCTGTTGATATTATTACTGTTAATGTAATTCAAGAACAGTTCATGAGAACAAGTTGAAAATATTGATATTAATGGGATTTAAGAACAGTAAATGTGAACCAGTTGATAATATTGATGTTAATGATTTTTAAAAACAGTAAATGTGAACGAGTTGATATTACAATTAATGTGATCTAAGAACAGTAAATAACCAGTTGATAATATTGATGTTAATAGGATTGAGGAACAGTAAATTTGAACAAGTTGATATTTCTGTTAATGTGATCTAAGAACAGTAAATGTGAACCAGTTGATCATATTACTATTTATTTGATTCAAGAACAGTAAATTTGAATCAGTTGATATTATTACTGTTAATGTAATTCAAGAGCAGTTAATGAGAACCAATCGATAATATGGATGTTAATGTGATCTAAGAACAGTAAATGTGAACCAGTTGATAATATTATTATTAATTTGATTCAAGAATAGATAATGTGAACCAGTTGATAATATTACTAATCATTTTATTCAAGAGTAGATAATGTGAACCAGTTGATAAAATTGATGTTAATGGGATTTAAGAACAGTAAACGTTAACCAGTTGATAATATTACTGTCAATTTGATTTAAAAACAGTAAATGTGAACAAGTTGATATTACTGTTAATGTGATCTAAGAACAGTAAATAAACAGTTGATCATATTGATGTTAATAGAATTTAAGAACAGGAAATTTCTAATCAGTTGATATTATTACTGTTAATGTGATTCAAGAACAGTTAACGGGAACCCGTTGATAATATTACCGTAAATATGATCTAAGAACAGTAAATGTGCAGCAGTTGATAATATTCATGTTAATGGAATTTAAGAACACTAAATTTGAACCATTTGATATTACTGTTAATATGATCTAAGAACAGTAAATAACCAGTTGATAATATTGATGTTAATGATTTTTAAAAACAGTAAATGTGAACGAGTTGATATTACTGTTAATGTGATCTAAGAACAGTAAATAACCAGTTGATAATATTGATGTTAATAGGATTGAGGAACAGTAAATTTGAACCAGTTGATATTTCTGTTAATGTGATCTAAGAACAGTAAATTTGAACCAGATGATAATATTGATATTAATACGATTGAAGAACAGTAAATTTGAATCAGTTGATAATATTGATGTTAATGGGATTTAAGAACAGTAAATCTGAACCAGTTGATAATATTGAGTTTAATAGGATTGAAGATCAGTAAATATGAACCAGTTGATAATATTACTGTCAATGTGAATTAAGAACGGTAACTGTGAACCAGTTGATTAACTGTTAATGTGATCTAAGAACAGTAAATAACCAGTTGATCATATTAATGTTAATAGAATTTAAGAACAGTAAATTTGAATCAGTTGATATTATTACTGTTAATGTAATTCAAGAACAGTTCATGAGAACCAGTTGATAATATTGTTATTAATGGGATTTAAGAACAGTAAATGTGAACCAGATGATAATATTGATGTTAATGATTTTTAAAAACAGTAAATGTGAATGAGTTGATATTACTGTTAATGTGATCTAAGAACAGTAAATAACCAGTTGATAATATTGATGTTAATAGGATTGAGGAACAGTAAATTTGAATAAGTTGATATTTCTGTTAATGTGATCTAAGAACAGTAAATCTGAACCAGTTGATCATATTACTATTTATTTGATTCAAGAACAGTAAATTTGAATAAGTTGATATTATTACTGTTAATGTAATTCAAGAGCAGTTAATGAGAACCAGTCGATAATATGGATGTTAATGGGATTTAAGAACAGTAAGTGTGAACCAGTTGATAATATTATTATTAATTTGATTCAAGAATAGATAATGGGAACCAGTTGATAATATTAATATTCATTTTATTCAAGAGTAGATAATGTGAACCAGTTGATAAAATTGATGCTAATGGGATTCAAGAAGAGTAAATGTTAACCAGTTGATAATATTACTGTCAATGTGATTCAAAAACAGTATATGTGAACAAGTTGATATTACTGTTAATGTGATCTAAGAACAGTAAATAAACAGTTGATCATATTGATATTAATACGATTGAAGAACAGTAAATCTGAACCAGTTGATAATATTGATTTTAATAGGATTGAAGATCAGTAAATATGAACCAGTTGATAATATTACTGTCAATGTGATTTAAGAACGGTAACTGTGAACCAGTTTATATTACTGTTAATGTGATCTAAGAACAGTAAATAACCAGTTGATCATATTAATGTTAATAGAATTTAAGAACAGTAAATTTGAATCAGTTGATATTATTACTGTTAATGTAATTCAAGAACAGTTCATGAGAACCAGTTGATAATATTGTTATTAATGGGATTTAAGAACAGTAAATGTGAACCAGATGATAATATTGATGTTAATGATTTTTAAAAACAGTAAATGTGAACGAGTTGATATTACTGTTAATGTGATCTAAGAACAGTAAATAACCAGTTGATAATATTGATGTTAATAGGATTGAGGAACAGTAAATTTGAATAAGTTCTTATTTCTGTTAATGTGATCTAAGAACAGTAAATCTGAACCAGTTGATCATATTACTATTTATTTGATTCAAGAACAGTAAATTTGAATCAGTTGATATTATTACTGTTAATGTAATTCAAGAGCAGTTAATGAGAACCAGTCGATAATATGGATGTTAATGGGATTTAAGAACAGTAAGTGTGAACCAGTTGATAATATTATTATTAATTTGATTCAAGAATAGATAATGTGAACCAGTTGATAATATTAATTTTCATTTTATTCAAGAGTAGATAATGTGAACCAGTTGATAAAATTGATGCTAATGGGATTCAAGAAGAGTAAATGTTAACCAGTTGATAATATTACTGTCAATGTGATTCAAAAACAGTATATGTGAACAAGTTGATATTACTGTTAATGTGATCTAAGAACAGTAAATAACCAGTTGATAATATTGATGTTAATAGGATTGAGGAACAGTAAATTTGAACAAGTTGATATTTCTGTTAATGTGATCTAAGAACAGTAAATGTGAACCAGTTGATCATATTACTATTTATTTGATTCAAGAACAGTAAATTTGAATCAGTTGATATTATTACTGTTAATGTAATTCAAGAGCAGTTAATGAGAACCAATCGATAATATGGATGTTAATGTGATCTAAGAACAGAAAATGTGAACCAATTGATAATATTATTATTAATTTGATTTAAGAATAGATAATGTGAACCAGTTGATAATATTACTAATCATTTTATTCAAGAGTAGATAATGTGAACCAGTTGATAAAATTGATGTTAATGGGATTTAAGAACAGTAAATGTTAACCAGTTGATAATATTACTGTCAATTTGATTTAAAAACAGTAAATGTGAACAAGTTGATATTACTGTTAATGTGATCTAAGAACAGTAAATAAACAGTTGATCATATTGATGTTAATAGAATTTAAGAACAGGAAATTTCTAATCAGTTGATATTATTACTGTTAATGTGATTCAAGAACAGTTAACGGGAACCCGTTGATAATATTACCGTAAATATGATCTAAGAACAGTAAATGTGCAGCAGTTGATAATATTCATGTTAATGGAATTTAAGAACACTAAATTTGAACCATTTGATATTACTGTTAATATGATCTAAGAACAGTAAATAACCAGTTGATAATATTGATGTTAATGATTTTTAAAAACAGTAAATGTGAACGAGTTGATATTACTGTTAATGTGATCTAAGAACAGTAAATAACCAGTTGATAATATTGATGTTAATAGGATTGAGGAACAGTAAATTTGAACCAGTTGATATTTCTGTTAATGTGATCTAAGAACAGTAAATTTGAACCAGATGATAATATTGATATTAATACGATTGAAGCACAGTAAATTTGAATCAGTTGATAATATTGATGTTAATGGGATTTAAGAACAGTAAATTTGAACCAGTTGATAATATTGAGTTTAATAGGATTGAAGATCAGTAAATATGAACCAGTTGATAATATTACTGTCAATGTGATTTAAGAACGGTAACTGTGAACCAGTTTATATTACTGTTAATGTGATCTAAGAACAGTAAATAACCAGTTGATCATATTAATGTTAATAGAATTTAAGAACAGTAAATTTGAATCAGTTGATATTATTACTGTTAATGTAATTCAAGAACAGTTCATGAGAACCAGTTGATAATATTGTTATTAATGGGATTTAAGAACAGTAAATGTGAACCAGATGATAATATTGATGTTAATGATTTTTAAAAACAGTAAATGTGAACGAGTTGATATTACTGTTAATGTGATCTAAGAACAGTAAATAACCAGTTGATAATATTGATGTTAATAGGATTGAGGAACAGTAAATTTGAATAAGTTCTTATTTCTGTTAATGTGATCTAAGAACAGTAAATCTGAACCAGTTGATCATATTACTATTTATTTGATTCAAGAACAGTAAATTTGAATCAGTTGATATTATTACTGTTAATGTAATTCAAGAGCAGTTAATGAGAACCAATCGATAATATGGATGTTAATGTGATCTAAGAACAGTAAATGTGAACCAATTGATAATATTATTATTAATTTGATTTAAGAATAGATAATGTGAACCAGTTGATAATATTACTAATCATTTTATTCAAGAGTAGATAATGTGAACCAGTTGATAAAATTGATGTTAATGGGATTTAAGAACAGTAAATGTTAACCAGTTGATAATATTACTGTCAATTTGATTTAAAAACAGTAAATGTGAACAAGTTGATATTACTGTTAATGTGATCTAAGAACAGTAAATAAACAGTTGATCATATTGATGTTAATAGAATTTAAGAACAGGAAATTTCTAATCAGTTGATATTATTACTGTTAATGTGATTCAAGAACAGTTAACGGGAACCCGTTGATAATATTACCGTAAATATGATCTAAGAACAGTAAATGTGCAGCAGTTGATAATATTCATGTTAATGGAATTTAAGAACACTAAATTTGAACCATTTGATATTACTGTTAATATGATCTAAGAACAGTAAATAACCAGTTGATAATATTGATGTTAATGATTTTTAAAAACAGTAAATGTGAACGAGTTGATATTACTGTTAATGTGATCTAAGAACAGTAAATAACCAGTTGATAATATTGATGTTAATAGGATTGAGGAACAGTAAATTTGAACCAGTTGATATTTCTGTTAATGTGAGCTAAGAACAGTAAATTTGAACCAGATGATAATATTGATATTAATACGATTGAAGAACAGTAAATTTGAATCAGTTGATAATATTGATGTTAATGGGATTTAAGAACAGTAAATCTGAACCAGTTGATAATATTGAGTTTAATAGGATTGAAGATCAGTAAATATGAACCAGTTGATAATATTACTGTCAATGTGATTTAAGAACAGTAACTGTGAACCAGTTGATATTACTGTTAATGTGATCTAAGAACAATAAATAACCAGTTGATCATATTAATGTTAATAGAATTTAAGAACAGTAAATTTGAATCAGTTGATATTATTACTGTTAATGTAATTCAAGAACAGTTCATGAGAACCAGTTGATAATATTGTTATTAATGGGATTTAAGAACAGTAAATGTGAACCAGATGATAATATTGATGTTAATGATTTTTAAAAACAGTAAATGTGAACGAGTTGATATTACTGTTAATGTGATCTAAGAACAGTAAATTACCAGTTGATAATATTGATGTTAATAGGATTGAGGAACAGTAAATTTGAATAAGTTTATATTTCTGTTAATGTGATCTAAGAACAGTAAATCTGAACCAGTTGATCATATTACTATTTATTTGATTCAAGAACAGTAAATTTGAATCAGTTGATATTATTACTGTTAATGTAATTCAAGAGCAGTTAATGAGAACCAGTCGATAATATGGATGTTAATGGGATTTAAGAACAGTAAGTGTGAACCAGTTGATAATATTATTATTAATTTGATTCAAGAATAGATAATGTGAACCAGTTGATAATATTACTATTCATTTTATTCAAGAGTAGATAATGTGAACCAGTTGATAAAATTGATGCTAATGGGATTCAAGAAGAGTAAATGTTAACCAGTTGATAATATTACTGTCAATGTGAACAAGTTGATATTACTGTTAATGTGATCTAAGAACAGTAAATAAACAGTTGATCATATTGATATTAATACGATTGAAGAACAATAAATCTGAACCAGTTGATATTATTACTGTTAATGTGATTCAAGAACAGTTAATGGGAACCAGTTGATAATATTACCGTAAATATGATCTAAGAACAGTAAATGTGCAGCAGTTGATAATATTCATGTTAATGAAATTTAAGAACACTAAATTTGACCCATTTGCTATTACTGTTAATGTGATCTAAGAACAGTAAATAACCAGTTGATAATATTGATGTTAATAGGATTGAGGAACAGTAAATTTGAACCAGTTGATATTTCTGTTAATGTGATCTAAGAACAGTAAATGTGAACCAGTTGATAATATTGATATTAATGGGATTTAAGAACAGTAAATGTGAACAAGTTGATAATATTGATGTTAATGATTTTTAAAAACAGTAAATGTGAACGAGTTGATATTACTGTTAATGTGATCTAAGAACAGTAAATAACCAGTTGATAATATTGATGTTAATAGGATTGAGGAACAGTAAATTTGAACCAATTGATATTTCTGTTAATGTGATCTAAGAACAGTAAATTTGAACCAGATGATTATTGATATTAATACGATTGAAGAACAGTAAATTTGAATCAGTTGATAATATTGATGTTAATGGGATTTAAGAACAGTAAATCTGAACCAGTTGATAATATTACTATTCGTTTTATTCAAGAGTAGATAATGTGAACCAGTTGATAATATTACTGTCAATGTGATTCAAAAACAGTATATGTGAACAAGTTGATATTACTGTTAATGTGATCTAAAAACAGTAAATAAACAGTTGATCATATTGATGTTAATAGAATTTAAGAACAGCAAATTTGAATCAGTTGATATTATTACTGTTAATATGATTCAAGAACAGTTAATGGGAACCAGTTGATAATATTAATGTTAATGGGATCTAAGAACAGTAAAGGTGAACCAGTTGATAATATTGATGTTAATTGGATTGAGGAATAGTAAATTTGAATCAGTTGATATTATAAGAGTTAATGTAATTCATGAGCAGTTATTGAGAACCAGTCAATAATATGGATGTTTATGTGATCCAAGAACAGTAAGTGTGAACCAGTTGATAAGATTGATGTTAATGGAATTTAAGAACAGTAAGACTGAACCAGTTGATATTACTGTTAATGTGATCTAAGAACAGTAAATGTGAACCAGTTGATAATATTGATGTTAATAGAATTTAAGATCAGTACATTTGAATCAGTTGATATTATTACTGTTAATGTAATTCAAGAACAGTTAATGAGAACCAGTCGATAATATGGATGTTAATGGGATCAAGAACAATATGTGTGAATCAGTTGATAATATTATTATAAATTTTAGTTCAAGAATAGATAATGTGAACCAGTTGATAATATTGATGTTAATGGGATTTAAGAACAGTAAATGTGAACCAGTTGATAATATTGATTTTAATAGGATTGAAGATCAGTAAATATGAACCAGCTGATAATATTACTGTCAATGTGATTTACAAACAGTAAATGTCAACGAGTTGATATTACTGTTAATGTGATCTAAGAACAGTAAATAACCAGTTGATCATATTGATGTTAATAGAATTTAAGAACAGTAAATTTGAATCAGTTGATATTATTACTGTTAATATTATTTAAGAACAGTTAATGGGAACCAGTTGATAATAATGATGTTAATGGGATCTAAGAACAGTAAATGTGAACCAGATGATAATATTGATATAAATAGGATTGAAGAACAGTAAATTTGAATCAGTTGATATTATAACAGTTAATGTAATTCATGAACAGTTATTGAGAACCAGTCAATAATATGGATGTTAATGTGATCCAAGAACAGTAAGTGTGAACCAGATGATAACATTGATGTTAATGTGATTTAAAAACAGTAAATGTGAACCAGTTGAAATTACTGTTAATGTGATCTAAGAACAGTAAATGTGAACCAGTTGATCATATTGATGTTAATAGAATTTAAGAAGAGTACATTTGAATCAGTTGATATTATTACTGTTAATGTAATTCAAGAACAGTTAATGAGAACCAGTCGATAATATGGATGTTAATGGGATCAAGAACAATATGTGTGAATCAGTTGATAATATTATTATAAATTTGATTCAAGAATAGATAATGTGAACCAGTTGATAATATTACTATTCATTTTTTTCAAGAGTAGATAATGTGAACCAGTTGATAAAATTGATGCTAATGGGATTCAAGAAGAGTAAATGTTAACCAGTTGATAATATTACTGTTAATGTGATCTAAGAACAGTAAATAAACAGTTGATCATATTGATGTTAATAGAATTTAAGAACAGTAAATTTGAATCAGTTGATATTATTACTGTTAATGTGATTCAAGAACAGTTAATGGTAACCAGTTGATAATATTACCGTAAATATGATCTAAGAACAGTAAATGTGCAGCAGTTGATAATATTCATGTTAATGAAATTTAAGAACACTAAATTTGAACCATTTGATATTACTGTTAATGTGATCTAAGAACAGTAAATAACCAGTTGATAATTTGATGTTAATAGGATTGAGGAACAGTAAATTTGAACCAGTTGATATTTCTGTTAATGTGATCTAAGAACAGTAAATGTGAACCAGTTGATAATATTGATATTAATGGGATTTAAGAACAGTAAATGTGAACCAGTTGATAATATTGATGTTAATGATTTTTAAAAACAGTAAATGTGAACGAGTTGATATTACTGTTAATGTGATCTAAGAACAGCAAATAACCAGTTGATAATATTGATGTTAATAGGATTGAGGAACAGTAAATTTGAACCAATTGATATTTCTGTTAATGTGATCTAAGAACAGTAAATAACCAGTTGATCATATTAATGTTAATAGAATTTAAGAACAGTAAATTTGAACAAGTTGATATTTCTGTTAATGTGATCTAAGAACAGTAAATCTGAACCAGTTGATCATATTACTATTTATTTGATTGAAGAACAGTAAATTTGAATCAGTTGATATTATTACTGTTAATGTAATTCAAGAGCAGTTAATGAGAACCAGTCGATAATATTGATGTTAATGGGATCAAGAACAATATGTGTGAATCAGTTGATAATATTATTATAAATTTGATTCAAGAATAGATAATGTGAACCAGTTGATAATATTACTATTCATTTTATTCAAGAGTAGATAATGTGAACCAGTTGATAAAATTGATGCTAATGGGATTCAAGAAGAGTAAATGTTAACCAGTTGATAATATTACTGTTAATGTGATCTAAGAACAGTAAATAAACAGTTGATCATATTGATGTTTATAGAATTTAAGAACAGTAAATTTGAATCTGTTGATATTATTACTGGTAATGTAATTCAAGAACAGTTCATGAGAACCAGTTGATAATATTGTTATTAATGGGATTTAAGAACAGTAAATGTGAACCAGATGATAATATTGATGTTAATGATTTTTAAAAACAGTAAATGTGAACGAGTTGATATTACTGTTAATGTGATCTAAGAACAGTAAATAATCAGTTGTTAATATTGATGTTAATAGGATTGAGGAACAGTAAATTTGAACAAGTTGATATTTCTGTTAATGTGATCTAAGAACAGTAAATCTGAACCAGTTGATCTTATTACTATTTATTTGATTCAAGAACAGTAAATTTGAATCAGTTGATATTATTACTGTTAATGTAATTCAAGAGCAGTTAATGAGAACCAGTCGATAATATGGATGTTAGTGGGATTTAAAAACTGTAAGTGTGAACCAGTTGATAATATTATTATTAATTTGATTCAAGAATAGATAATGTGAACCAGTTGATAATATTACTATTCATTTCATTCAAGAGTAGATAATGTGAACCAGTTGATAATAATACTGTCAATGTGATTCAAAAACAGTATATGTGAACAAGTTGATATTACTGTTAATGTGATCTAAAAACAGTAAATAAACAGTTGATCATATTGATGTTAATAGAATTTAAGAACAGCAAATTTGAATCAGTTGATATTATTACTGTTAATATGATTCAAGAACAGTTAATGGGAACCAGTTGATAATATTAATGTTAATGGGATCTAAGAACAGTAAATGTGAACCAGTTGATAATATTGATTGTAATTGGATTGAGGAATAGTAAATTTGAATCAGTTGATATTATAACAGTTAATGTAATTCATGAACAGTTATTGAGAACCAGTCAATAATATGGATGTTTATGTGATCCAAGAACAGTAAGTGTGAACCAGTTGATAAGATTGATGTTAATGGAATTTAAGAACAGTAAGACTGAACCAGTTGATATTACTGTTAATGTGATCTAAGAACAGTAAATGTGAACCAGTTGATAATATTGATGTCAATAGAATTTAAGAACAGTACATTTGAATCAGTTGATATTATTACTGTTAATGTAATTCAAGAACAGTTAATGAGAACCAGTCGATAATATGGATGTTAATGGGATCAAGAACAATATGTGTGAATCAGTTGATAATATTATTATAAATTTTAGTTCAAGAATAGATAATGTGAACCAGTTGATAATATTGATGTTAATGGGATTTAAGAACAGTAAATGTGAACCAGTTGATAATATTGATTTTAATAGGATTGAAGATCAGTAAATATGAACCAGCTGATAATATTACTGTCAATGTGATTTACAAACAGTAAATGTCAACGAGTTGATATTACTGTTAATGTGATCTAAGAACAGTAAATAACCAGTTGATCATATTGATGTTAATAGAATTTAAGAACAGTAAATTTGAATCAGGTGATATTATTACTGTTAATATTATTTAAGAACAGTTAATGGGAACCAGTTGATAATAATTATGTTAATGGGATCTAAAAACAGTAAATGTGGACCAGATGATAATATTGATATAAATAGGATTGAAGAACAGTAAATTTGAATCAGTTGATATTATTACTGTTAATGTAATTCAAGAGCAGTTAATGAGAACCAGTCGATAATATTGATGTTAATGGGATCAAGAACAATATGTGTGAATCAGTTGATAATATTATTATAAATTTGATTCAAGAATAGATAATGTGAACCAGTTGATAATATTACTATTCATTTTATTCAAGAGTAGATAATGTGAACCAGCTGATAAAATTGATGCTAATGGGATTCAAGAAGAGTAAATGTTAACCAGTTGATAATATTACTGTTAATGTGATCTAAGAACAGTAAATAAACAGTTGATCATATTGATGTTTATAGAATTTAAGAACAGTAAATTTGAATCTGTTGATATTATTACTGGTAATGTAATTCAAGAACAGTTCATGAGAACCAGTTGATAATATTGTTATTAATGGGATTTAAGAACAGTAAATGTGAACCAGATGATAATATTGATGTTAATGATTTTTAAAAACAGTAAATGTGAACGAGTTGATATTACTGTTAATGTGATCTAAGAACAGTAAATAATCAGTTGTTAATATTGATGTTAATAGGATTGAGGAACAGTAAATTTGAACAAGTTGATATTTCTGTTAATGTGATCTAAGAACAGTAAATCTGAACCAGTTGATCTTATTACTATTTATTTGATTCAAGAACAGTAAATTTGAATCAGTTGATATTATTACTGTTAATGTAATTCAAGAGCAGTTAATGAGAACCAGTCGATAATATGGATGTTAGTGGGATTTAAAAACTGTAAGTGTGAACCAGTTGATAATATTATTATTAATTTGATTCAAGAATAGATAATGTGAACCAGTTGATAATATTACTATTCATTTTATTCAAGAGTAGATAATGTGAACCAGTTGATAATATTACTGTCAATGTGATTCAAAAACAGTATATGTGAACAAGTTGATATTACTGTTAATGTGATCTAAAAACAGTAAATAAACAGTTGATCATATTGATGTTAATAGAATTTAAGAACAGCAAATTTGAATCAGTTGATATTATTACTGTTAATATGATTCAAGAACAGTTAATGGGAACCAGTTGATAATATTAATGTTAATGGGATCTAAGAACAGTAAATGTGAACCAGTTGATAATATTGATGGTAATTGGATTGAGGAATAGTAAATTTGAATCAGTTGATATTATAACAGTTAATGTAATTCATGAACAGTTATTGAGAACCAGTCAATAATATGGATGTTTATGTGATCCAAGAACAGTAAGTGTGAACCAGTTGATAAGATTGATGTTAATGGAATTTAAGAACAGTAAGACTGAACCAGTTGATATTACTGTTAATGTGATCTAAGAACAGTAAATGTGAACCAGTTGATAATATTGATGTCAATAGAATTTAAGAACAGTACATTTGAATCAGTTGATATTATTACTGTTAATGTAATTCAAGAACAGTTAATGAGAACCAGTCGATAATATGGATGTTAATGGGATCAAGAACAATATGTGTGAATCAGTTGATAATATTATTATAAATTTTAGTTCAAGAATAGATAATGTGAACCAGTTGATAATATTGATGTTAATGGGATTTAAGAACAGTAAATGTGAACCAGTTGATAATATTGATTTTAATAGGATTGAAGATCAGTAAATATGAACCAGCTGATAATATTACTGTCAATGTGATTTACAAACAGTAAATGTCAACGAGTTGATATTACTGTTAATGTGATCTAAGAACAGTAAATAACCAGTTGATCATATTGATGTTAATAGAATTTAAGAACAGTAAATTTGAATCAGGTGATATTATTACTGTTAATATTATTTAAGAACAGTTAATGGGAACCAGTTGATAATAATTATGTTAATGGGATCTAAAAACAGTAAATGTGGACCAGATGATAATATTGATATAAATAGGATTGAAGAACAGTAAATTTGAATCAGTTGATATTATTACTGTTAATGTAATTCAAGAATAGGTAATATGAACCAGTTGATAATATTACTGTCAATGTGATTTAAAAACAGTGAATGTGAACGAGTTGATATTACTGTTAATGTGATCTAAGACCAGTAAATAACCAGTTGATCATATTGATGTTAATAGATTTTAAGAACAGTAAATCTGAATCAGTTGATATTATTACTGTTAATGTAATTCAAGAACAGTTAATGAGAACCAGTTGATAATATTAATGTTAATGGGATCTAAGAAAAGTAAATGTGAACCAGTTGATAATATTGATGGTAATTGGATTGAGGAATAGTAAATTTGAATCAGTTGATATTATAACAGTTAATGTAATTCATGAACAGTTATTGAGAACCAGTCAATAATATGGATGTTAATGTGATCCAAGAACAGTAAGTGTGAACCAGATGATAAAATTGATGTTAATGTGATTTAAAATCAGTAAATGTGAACGAGTTGAAATTACTGTTAATGTGATCTAAGAACAGTAAATGTGAACCAGTTGATCATATTGATGTTAATAGAATTTAAGAAGAGTACATTTGAATCAGTTGATATTATTACTGTTAATGTAATTCAAGAACAGTTAATGAGAACCAGTCGATAATATGGATGTTAATGGGATCAAGAACAATATGTGTGAATCAGTTGATAATATTATTATAAATTTGATTCAAGAATAGATAATGTGAACCAGTTGATAATATTACTATTCATTTTATTCAAGAGTAGATAATGTGAACCAGTTGATAAAATTGATGGTAATGGGATTCAAGAAGAGTAAATGTTAACCAGTTGATAATATTACTGTTAATGTGATCTAAGAACAGTAAATAAACAGTTGATCATATTGATGTTAATAGAATTTAAGAACAGTAAATTTGAATCAGTTGATATTATTACTGTTAATGTGATTCAAGAACAGTTAATGGTAACCAGTTGATAATATTACCGTAAATATGATCTAAGAACAGTAAATGTGCAGCAGTTGATAATATTCATGTTAATGAAATTTAAGAACACTAAATTTGAACCATTTGATAGTACTGTTAATGTGATCTAAGAACAGTAAATAACCAGTTGATAATATTGATGTTAATAGGATTGAGGAACAGTAAATTTGAACCAGTTGATATTTCTGTTAATGTGATCTAAGAACAGTAAATGTGAACCAGTTGATAATATTGATATTAATGGGATTTAAGAACAGTAAATGTGAACCAGTTGATAATATTGATGTTAATGATTTTTAAAAACAGTAAATGTGAACGAGTTGATATTACTGTTAATGTGATCTAAGAACAGCAAATAACCAGTTGATCATATTGATGTTAATAGATTTTAAGAACAGTAAATCTGAATCAGTTGATATTATTACTGTTAATGTAATTCAAGAACAGTTAATGAGAACCAGTTGATAATATTAATGTTAATGGGATCTAAGAAAAGTAAATGTGAACCAGTTGATAATATTGATGGTAATTGGATTGAGGAATAGTAAATTTGAATCAGTTGATATTATAACAGTTAATGTAATTCATGAACAGTTATTGAGAACCAGTCAATAATATGGATGTTAATGTGATCCAAGAACAGTAAGTGTGAACCAGATGATAAAATTGATGTTAATGTGATTTAAAATCAGTAAATGTGAACGAGTTGAAATTACTGTTAATGTGATCTAAGAACAGTAAATGTGAACCAGTTGATCATATTGATGTTAATAGAATTTAAGAAGAGTACATTTGAATCAGTTGATATTATTACTGTTAATGTAATTCAAGAACATTTAATGAGAACCAGTCGATAATATGGATGTTAATGGGATCAAGAACAATATGTGTGAATCAGTTGATAATATTATTATAAATTTGATTCAAGAATAGATAATGTGAACCAGTTGATAATATTACTATTCATTTTATTCAAGAGTAGATAATGTGAACCAGTTGATAAAATTGATGGCAATGGGATTTAAGAAGAGTAAATGTTAACCAGTTGATAATATTACTGTTAATGTGATCTAAGAACAGTAAATAAACAGTTGATCATATTGATGTTAATAGAATTTAAGAACAGTAAATTTGAATCAGTTGATATTATTACTGTTAATGTGATTCAAGAACAGTTAATGGTAACCAGTTGATAATATTACCGTAAATATGATCTAAGAACAGTAAATGTGCAGCAGTTGATAATATTCATGTTAATGAAATTTAAGAACACTAAATTTGAACCATTTGATATTACTGTTAATGTGATCTAAGAACAGTAAATAACCAGTTGATAATATTGATGTTAATAGGATTGAGGAACAGTAAATTTGAACCAGTTGATATTTCTGTTAATGTGATCTAAGAACAGTAAATGTGAACCAGTTGATAATATTGATATTAATGGGATTTAAGAACAGTAAATGTGAACCAGTTGATAATATTGATGTTAATGATTTTTAAAAACAGTAAATGTGAACGAGTTGATATTACTGTTAATGTGATCTAAGAACAGCAAATAACCAGTTGATAATATTGATGTTAATAGAATTGAGGAACAGTAAATTTGAACCAATTGATATTTCTGTTAATGTGATCTAAGAACAGTAAATAACCAGTTGATCATATTAATGTTAATAGAATTTAAGAACAGTAAATTTGAATCTGTTGATATTATTACTGGTAATGTAATTCAAGAACAGTTCATGAGAACCAGTTGATAACATTGATATTAATGGGATTTAAGAACAGTAAATGTGAACCAGTTGATAATATTGATGTTAATGATTTTTAAAAACAGTAAATGTGAACGAGTTGATATTACTGTTAATGTGATCTAAGAACAGTAAATAACCAGTTGATAATATTGATGTTAATAGGATTGAGGAACAGTAAATTTGAACAAGTTGATATTTCTGTTAATGTGATCTAAGAACAGTAAATCTGAACCAGTTGATCATATTACTATTTATTTGATTCAAGAACAGTAAATTTGAATCAGTTGATATTATTACTGTTAATGTAATTCAAGAGCAGTTAATGAGAACCAGTCGATAATATGGATGTTAGTGGGATTTAAAAACTGTAAGTGTGAACCAGTTGATAATATTATTATTAATTTGATTCAAGAATAGATAATGTGAACCAGTTGATAATATTACTATTCATTTTATTCAAGAGTAGATAATGTGAACCAGTTGATAATATTACTGTCAATGTGATTCAAAAACAGTATATGTGAACAAGTTGATATTACTGTTAATGTGATCTAAAAACAGTAAATAAACAGTTGATCATATTGATGTTAATAGAATTTAAGAACAGCAAATTTGAATCAGTTGATATTATTACTGTTAATATGATTCAAGAACAGTTAATGGGAACCAGTTGATAATATTAATGTTAATGGGATCTAAGAACAGTAAATGTGAACCAGTTGATAATATTGATGGTAATTGGATTGAGGAATAGTAAATTTGAATCAGTTGATATTATAACAGTTAATGTAATTCATGAACAGTTATTGAGAACCAGTCAATAATATGGATGTTTATGTGATCCAAGAACAGTAAGTGTGAACCAGTTGATAAGATTGATGTTAATGGAATTTAAGAACAGTAAGACTGAACCAGTTGATATTACTGTTAATGTGATCTAAGAACAGTAAATGTGAACCAGTTGATAATATTGATGTCAATAGAATTTAAGAACAGTACATTTGAATCAGTTGATATTATTACTGTTAATGTAATTCAAGAACAGTTAATGAGAACCAGTCGATAATATGGATGTTAATGGGATCAAGAACAATATGTGTGAATCAGTTGATAATATTATTATAAATTTTAGTTCAAGAATAGATAATGTGAACCAGTTGATAATATTGATGTTAATGGGATTTAAGAACAGTAAATGTGAACCAGTTGATAATATTGATTTTAATAGGATTGAAGATCAGTAAATATGAACCAGCTGATAATATTACTGTCAATGTGATTTACAAACAGTAAATGTCAACGAGTTGATATTACTGTTAATGTGATCTAAGAACAGTAAATAACCAGTTGATCATATTGATGTTAATAGAATTTAAGAACAGTAAATTTGAATCAGGTGATATTATTACTGTTAATATTATTTAAGAACAGTTAATGGGAACCAGTTGATAATAATTATGTTAATGGGATCTAAAAACAGTAAATGTGGACCAGATGATAATATTGATATAAATAGGATTGAAGAACAGTAAATTTGAATCAGTTGATATTATTACTGTTAATGTAATTCAAGAATAGGTAATATGAACCAGTTGATAATATTACTGTCAATGTGATTTAAAAACAGTGAATGTGAACGAGTTGATATTACTGTTAATGTGATCTAAGACCAGTAAATAACCAGTTGATCATATTGATGTTAATAGATTTTAAGAACAGTAAATCTGAATCAGTTGATATTATTACTGTTAATGTAATTCAAGAACAGTTAATGAGAACCAGTTGATAATATTAATGTTAATGGGATCTAAGAAAAGTAAATGTGAACCAGTTGATAATATTGATGGTAATTGGATTGAGGAATAGTAAATTTGAATCAGTTGATATTATAACAGTTAATGTAATTCATGAACAGTTATTGAGAACCAGTCAATAATATGGATGTTAATGTGATCCAAGAACAGTAAGTGTGAACCAGATGATAAAATTGATGTTAATGTGATTTAAAATCAGTAAATGTGAACGAGTTGAAATTACTGTTAATGTGATCTAAGAACAGTAAATGTGAACCAGTT
Organism: Lophius americanus; assembly: GCA_037951165.1. Taxonomy (NCBI): domain Eukaryota; kingdom Metazoa; phylum Chordata; class Actinopteri; order Lophiiformes; family Lophiidae; genus Lophius; species Lophius americanus. The sequence continues at coordinate 737,296 of JBBDHG010000319.1, forward strand.
GATCATATTGATGTTAATAGAATTTAAGAAGAGTACATTTGAATCAGTTGATATTATTACTGTTAATGTAATTCAAGAACAGTTAATGAGAACCAGTCGATAATATGGATGTTAATGGGATCAAGAACAATATGTGTGAATCAGTTGATAATATTATTATAAATTTGATTCAAGAATAGATAATGTGAACCAGTTGATAATATTACTATTCATTTTATTCAAGAGTAGATAATGTGAACCAGTTGATAAAATTGATGGTAATGGGATTCAAGAAGAGTAAATGTTAACCAGTTGATAATATTACTGTTAATGTGATCTAAGAACAGTAAATAAACAGTTGATCATATTGATGTTAATAGAATTTAAGAACAGTAAATTTGAATCAGTTGATATTATTACTGTTAATGTGATTCAAGAACAGTTAATGGTAACCAGTTGATAATATTACCGTAAATATGATCTAAGAACAGTAAATGTGCAGCAGTTGATAATATTCATGTTAATGAAATTTAAGAACACTAAATTTGAACCATTTGATATTACTGTTAATGTGATCTAAGAACAGTAAATAACCAGTTGATAATATTGATGTTAATAGGATTGAGGAACAGTAAATTTGAACCAGTTGATATTTCTGTTAATGTGATCTAAGAACAGTAAATGTGAACCAGTTGATAATATTGATATTAATGGGATTTAAGAACAGTAAATGTGAACCAGTTGATAATATTGATGTTAATGATTTTTAAAAACAGTAAATGTGAACGAGTTGATATTACTGTTAATGTGATCTAAGAACAGCAAATAACCAGTTGATCATATTGATGTTAATAGATTTTAAGAACAGTAAATCTGAATCAGTTGATATTATTACTGTTAATGTAATTCAAGAACAGTTAATGAGAACCAGTTGATAATATTAATGTTAATGGGATCTAAGAAAAGTAAATGTGAACCAGTTGATAATATTGATGGTAATTGGATTGAGGAATAGTAAATTTGAATCAGTTGATATTATAACAGTTAATGTAATTCATGAACAGTTATTGAGAACCAGTCAATAATATGGATGTTAATGTGATCCAAGAACAGTAAGTGTGAACCAGATGATAAAATTGATGTTAATGTGATTTAAAATCAGTAAATGTGAACGAGTTGAAATTACTGTTAATGTGATCTAAGAACAGTAAATGTGAACCAGTTGATCATATTGATGTTAATAGAATTTAAGAAGAGTACATTTGAATCAGTTGATATTATTACTGTTAATGTAATTCAAGAACATTTAATGAGAACCAGTCGATAATATGGATGTTAATGGGATCAAGAACAATATGTGTGAATCAGTTGATAATATTATTATAAATTTGATTCAAGAATAGATAATGTGAACCAGTTGATAATATTACTATTCATTTTATTCAAGAGTAGATAATGTGAACCAGTTGATAAAATTGATGGCAATGGGATTTAAGAAGAGTAAATGTTAACCAGTTGATAATATTACTGTTAATGTGATCTAAGAACAGTAAATAAACAGTTGATCATATTGATGTTAATAGAATTTAAGAACAGTAAATTTGAATCAGTTGATATTATTACTGTTAATGTGATTCAAGAACAGTTAATGGTAACCAGTTGATAATATTACCGTAAATATGATCTAAGAACAGTAAATGTGCAGCAGTTGATAATATTCATGTTAATGAAATTTAAGAACACTAAATTTGAACCATTTGATATTACTGTTAATGTGATCTAAGAACAGTAAATAACCAGTTGATAATATTGATGTTAATAGGATTGAGGAACAGTAAATTTGAACCAGTTGATATTTCTGTTAATGTGATCTAAGAACAGTAAATGTGAACCAGTTGATAATATTGATATTAATGGGATTTAAGAACAGTAAATGTGAACCAGTTGATAATATTGATGTTAATGATTTTTAAAAACAGTAAATGTGAACGAGTTGATATTACTGTTAATGTGATCTAAGAACAGCAAATAACCAGTTGATAATATTGATGTTAATAGAATTGAGGAACAGTAAATTTGAACCAATTGATATTTCTGTTAATGTGATCTAAGAACAGTAAATAACCAGTTGATCATATTAATGTTAATAGAATTTAAGAACAGTAAATTTGAATCTGTTGATATTATTACTGGTAATGTAATTCAAGAACAGTTCATGAGAACCAGTTGATAACATTGATATTAATGGGATTTAAGAACAGTAAATGTGAACCAGTTGATAATATTGATGTTAATGATTTTTAAAAACAGTAAATGTGAACGAGTTGATATTACTGTTAATGTGATCTAAGAACAGTAAATAACCAGTTGATAATATTGATGTTAATAGGATTGAGGAACAGTAAATTTGAACAAGTTGATATTTCTGTTAATGTGATCTAAGAACAGTAAATCTGAACCAGTTGATCATATTACTATTTATTTGATTCAAGAACAGTAAATTTGAATCAGTTGATATTATTACTGTTAATGTAATTCAAGAGCAGTTAATGAGAACCAGTCGATAATATGGATGTTAGTGGGATTTAAAAACTGTAAGTGTGAACCAGTTGATAATATTATTATTAATTTGATTCAAGAATAGATAATGTGAAACAGTTGATAATATTACTATTCATTTTATTCAAGAGTAGATAATGTGAACCAGTTGATAATATTACTGTCAATGTGATTCAAAAACAGTATATGTGAACAAGTTGATATTACTGTTAATGTGATCTAAAAACAGTAAATAAACAGTTGATCATATTGATGTTAATAGAATTTAAGAACAGCAAATTTGAATCAGTTGATATTATTACCGTTAATATGATTCAAGAACAGTTAATGGGAACCAGTTGATAATATTAATGTTAATGGGATCTAAGAACAGTAAAGGTGAACCAGTTGATAATATTGATGTTAATTGGATTGAGGAATAGTAAATTTGAATCAGTTGATATTATAAGAGTTAATGTAATTCATGAACAGTTATTGAGAACCAGTCAATAATATGGATGTTTATGTGATCCAAGAACAGTAAATGTGAACCAGTTGATAATATTGATTTTAATAGAATTTAAGAACAGTACATTTGAATCAGTTGATATTATTACTGTTAATGTAATTCAAGAACAGTTAATGAGAACCAGTCGATAATATGGATGTTAATGGGATCAAGAACAATATGTGTGAATCAGTTGATAATATTATTATAAATTTTAGTTCAAGAATAGATAATGTGAACCAGTTGATAATATTGATGTTAATGGGATTTAAGAACAGTAAATGTGAACCAGTTGATAATATTGATTTTAATAGGATTGAAGATCAGTAAATATGAACCAGCTGATAATATTACTGTCAATGTGATTTAAAAACAGTAAATGTCAACGAGTTGATATTACTGTTAATGTGATCTAAGAACAGTAAATAACCAGTTGATCATATTGATGTTAATAGAATTTAAGAACAGTAAATTTGAATCAGTTGATATTATTACTGTTAATATTATTTAAGAACAGTTAATGGGAACCAGTTGATAATAATGATGTTAATGGGATCTAAGAACAGTAAATGTGAACCAGATGATAATATTGATATTAATAGGATTGAAGAACAGTAAATTTGAATCAGTTGATATTATTACTGTTAATGTAATTCAAGAATAGGTAATATGAACAAGTTGATAATATTACTGTCAATGTGATTTAAAAACAGTGAATGTGAACGAGTTGATATTACTGTTAATGTGATCTAAGACCAGTAAATAACCAGTTGATCATATTGATGTTAATAGATTTTAAGAACAGTAAATCTGAATCAGTTGATATTATTACTGTTAATGTAATTCAAGAACAGTTAATGAGAACCAGTCGATAATATGGATGTTAATGGGATCAAGAACAATATGTGTGAATCAGTTGATAATATTATTATAAATTTTAGTTCAAGAATAGATAATGTGAACCAGTTGATAATATTGATGTTAATGGGATTTAAGAACAGTAAATGTGAACCAGTTTATAATATTGATTTTAATAGGATTGAAGATCAGTAAATATGAACCAGCTGATAATATTACTGTCAATGTGATTTACAAACAGTAAATGTCAACGAGTTGATATTACTGTTAATGTGATCTAAGAACAGTAAATAACCAGTTGATCATATTGATGTTAATAGAATTTAAGAACAGTAAATTTGAATCAGTTGATATTATTACTGTTAATATTATTTAAGAACAGTTAATGGGAACCAGTTGATAATAATTATGTTAATGGGATCTAAAAACAGTAAATGTGAACCAGATGATAATATTGATATAAATAGGATTGAAGAACAGTAAATTTGAATCAGTTGATATTATTACTGTTAATGTAATTCAAGAATAGGTAATATGAACCAGTTGATAATATTACTGTCAATGTGATTTAAAAACAGTGAATGTGAACGAGTTGATATTACTGTTAATGTGATCTAAGACCAGTAAATAACCAGTTGATCATATTGATGTTAATAGATTTTAAGAACAGTAAATCTGAATCAGTTGATATTATTACTGTTAATGTAATTCAAGAACAGTTAATGAGAACCAGTTGATAATATTAATGTTAATGGGATCTAAGAACAGTAAATGTCAACCAGTTGATAATATTGATGGTAATTGGATTGAGGAATAGTAAATTTGAATCAGTTGATATTATAACAGTTAATGTAATTCATGAACAGTTATTGAGAACCAGTCAATAATATGGATGTTAATGTGATCCAAGAACAGTAAGTGTGAACCAGATGATAAAATTGATGTTAATGTGATTTAAAATCAGTAAATGTGAACGAGTTGAAATTACTGTTAATGTGATCTAAGAACAGTAAATGTGAACCAGTTGATCATATTGATGTTAATAGAATTTAAGAAGAGTACATTTGAATCAGTTGATATTATTACTGTTAATGTAATTCAAGAACAGTTAATGAGAACCAGTCGATAATATGGATGTTAATGGGATCAAGAACAATATGTGTGAATCAGTTGATAATATTATTATAAATTTGATTCAAGAATAGATAATGTGAACCAGTTGATAATATTACTATTCATTTTATTCAAGAGTAGATAATGTGAACCAGTTGATAAAATTGATGGTAATGGGATTCAAGAAGAGTAAATGTTAACCAGTTGATAATATTACTGTTAATGTGATCTAAGAACAGTAAATAAACAGTTGATCATATTGATGTTAATAGAATTTAAGAACAGTAAATTTGAATCAGTTGATATTATTACTGTTAATGTGATTCAAGAACAGTTAATGGTAACCAGTTGATAATATTACCGTAAATATGATCTAAGAACAGTAAATGTGCAGCAGTTGATAATATTCATGTTAATGAAATTTAAGAACACTAAATTTGAACCATTTGATATTACTGTTAATGTGATCTAAGAACAGTAAATAACCAGTTGATAATATTGATGTTAATAGGATTGAGGAACAGTAAATTTGAACCAGTTGATATTTCTGTTAATGTGATCTAAGAACAGTAAATGTGAACCAGTTGATAATATTGATATTAATGGGATTTAAGAACAGTAAATGTGAACCAGTTGATAATATTGATGTTAATGATTTTTAAAAACAGTAAATGTGAACGAGTTGATATTACTGTTAATGTGATCTAAGAACAGCAAATAACCAGTTGATAATATTGATGTTAATAGGATTGAGGAACAGTAAATTTGAACCAATTGATATTTCTGTTAATGTGATCTAAGAACAGTAAATAACCAGTTGATCATATTAATGTTAATAGAATTTAAGAACAGTAAATTTGAATCTGTTGATATTATTACTGGTAATGTAATTCAAGAACAGTTCATGAGAACCAGTTGATAACATTGATATTAATGGGATTTAAGAACAGTAAATGTGAACCAGTTGATAATATTGATGTTAATGATTTTTAAAAACAGTAAATGTGAACGAGTTGATATTACTGTTAATGTGATCTAAGAACAGTAAATAACCAGTTGATAATATTGATGTTAATAGGATTGAGGAACAGTAAATTTGAACAAGTTGATATTTCTGTTAATGTGATCTAAGAACAGTAAATCTGAACCAGTTGATAATATTGATGTTAATAGGATTGAAGAACAGTAAATTTGAATCAGTATATATTATAACTGTTAATGTAATCAGTTGATATTATTACTGTTAATTTATTTCAAGAATAGTTATTGAGAACCAGTCGATAATATTGATGTTAATGGGATTCAAGAATAGATAATGTGAACCAGTTGATAATATTGATGTTAATGGGATTCAAGAACAGTAAATTTGAATCAGTATATATTTAACTGTTAATCTGATTCGAGAACAGTTAATGAGAACCAGTTGATAATTCTATTAATGTGATCTAAGAACAGTAAATGTAAACCAGTTGATCATATTACTATCTATTTTATTCAAGAATATTTAATGTGAACCAGTTCATAATATTAATGTTAATGGGATCTAAGAACAGTAAATGTGAACCAGTTTATAATATGGATGTTAATAGGATCTAAGAACAGTAAATGTGAACCATTTGATAATATTGATTTTAATAGGATTGAAGAACAGTAAATGTGAAGCAGTATATATTATAACTGTTAATGTGATTTAAAAAAGGAAATGTGAACCAGTTTATATCACTGTTAATGTGATCTAAGAACAGTAAATGTGAAACAGTTGACAACATTGATGTTAATGGGATTTAAAAACAGAAAATGTGAAGCAGCTGAAATTATTGATGTTAATGTGAGTCAAGAATAGATCATTTCAACCATTTTATAATATTGTTGTTAATGTGATTTAAGGACAGCAAAATTGAGCCAGTTAATAATATTGATTTAAATGTGATATAAGAACAGTACATGTGAACCAGCTGATAATATTACCTTGAATTTTATTTAAGAACAGTAAATGTGCAGTAGTTCATAATATGAATGTTAATGTCAACAAAGAATAGTTAATGACAACCAGTCGATAACATTAATGTTAATGGGATTCAAGAACAGTAAATGTGAACCAGTTGATAAGATTGATGTTAATGGGATTTAAGAACAGTAAATGTGAACCAGTTGATAATATTGATGTTAATGGGATCTAATAACAGCACATGTGAACAAGTTGATAATATTGATTCTAATAGGATTGAAGAACAGTAAATATGAACCAGCTGATAATATTACTGTCATTGTGATTTAAAAACAGTAAATGTGAACCAGTCGATAATATGGATGTTAATGGAATTTAAGAACAGTAAGATTGAAACAGTTGATATTACTTTTAATGTGATCTGAGAACAGTAAATGTGAACCAGTTGATAGTATTGATGTTAATGGGATCAAGAACAATATGTGTGAACCAGTTGATAATATTATTATTAATTTGATTCAAGAATAGATATTGTCAACCAGTTGATAATATTACTATTGATTTTATTCATGAATAGATAATGTTAACCAGTTGATAATATTGATGTTAATGGGATTCGAGAACAGTAAATGTGAACCAGTTGATATTACTGTTAATGTGATCTAAGAACAGTAAATAACCAGTTGATCATATTGATGTTAATAGGATTGAAGAACAGTAAATTTGAATCAGTCGATATTATTACTGTTAATGTGATTCAAGAACAGTTAATGAGAACCAGTCGATAATATTGATGTTAATGGGATTCAAGAATAGATAATGAGAACCAGTCAATAATATTGATGTAAATGGGATTCAAGAACCGTAAATGTGAACCAGTTGATAATATTATTATTAATTTTATTCAAGAACAGTTAATGAGAACCAGTCGATAATATTGATGTTAATGGGATTCTAGAACAGTAAGTGCGAACCAGTTGATAATATTAATGTTAATAGGAAATGAAGAACAGTAAATTTGAATCAGTTGATATTATTACGGTTAATGTAATTCATGAAAAGTTAATGAGAACCGGTCAATAATATGGATGTTAATGGGATTCAAGAACAGTAAGTGTGAACCAGTTGATATTACTGTTAATGTGATCTAAGAACAGTAAATAACCAGTTGATCATATTGATGTTAATAGGATTGAAGAACAGTAAATTTGAGTCAGTAGATATTATTACTGTTAATGTAATTCAAGAACAGTTAATGAGAACCAGTCAATAATATTGATGTAAATGGCATTCAAGAACCGTAAATGTGAACCAATTGATAATATTGAAGTTAATGGGATTTAAGAACACTAAATTGGAACTAGTTGATATTACTGTTAATGTGTTCCAAGAACAGTAAATGTGAAACACTTGATATTATTACTGTTAATTTAATTCACGAATAGTTAATGAGAACCAGTCGATAAGATTGATGTTAATGGGATTTAAGAACAGTGAATTTGAACCAGTTGATAATATTACTGTCAATGTGATTTAAAAACAGTAAATGTGAACGAGTTGATATTACTGTTAATGTGATCTAAGAACAGGAAATAACCAGTTGATCATATTGATGTTAATAGGATTGAGGAATAGGAAATTTGATTCAGTTGATATTATTACTGTTAATGTAATTCAAGAACAGTTAATGAGAACTAGTCGATAATATTGATGTAAATGGGATTCAAGAACCGTAAATGTGAACCAGTTGATAATATTGATGTTAATGGGATTGAGGAACAGTAAATTTGAATCAGTTGATATTATTACTGTTAATGTAATTCATGAACAGTTAATGAGAACCAGTCGATAATATGGATATTAATGGGATTCAAGAACAGTAAGTGTGAACCAGTTGATAAGATTGATGTTAATGGAATTTAAGAACAGTAAGATTGAACCAGTTCATATTACTGTTAATGTGATCTAAGAACAGTAAATATGAACGAGTTGATATTACTGTTAATGTGATCTAAGAATAGTAAATAACCAGTTGATCATATTGATGTCATTAGGATTGAAGAACTGTTAATTTGAATCAGTTGATATTATTACTGTTAATGTGTTTCATGAACAGTTAATGAGAACCAGTCGATAATATTACTGTAAAAGGGATTCAAGAACCGTAAATGTGAACCAGTTGATAATATTGAAGTTAATAGGATTGAAGAACTGTAAATTTGAATCAGTTGATATTATTACTGTTAATGTGTTTCATGAACAGTTAATGAGAACCAGTCGATAATATTGATGTAAATGGGATTCAAGAACCGTATATGTGAACCAGTTCATAATATTGAAGTTAATAGGATTGAAGAACAGTGAATTTGATTCAGTTGACATTATTACTGTTAATTTAATTCAAGAATAGTTAATGAGAACCAGTCGATAATATTGATGTTAATGGGATTCTAGAACAGTAAGTGCGAACCAGTTGATAATATTGATGTTAATAGTTTTGAGGAACAGTAAATTTGAATCAGTTGATATTATTACTGTTAATGTAATTCATGAACAGTTAATGAGAACCAGTCGATAATATGGATGTTAAAGGGATTCAAGAACAGTAAGTGTGAACCAGTTGATAAGATTGATGTTAATGGAATTTAAGAACAGTAAGATTGAACCAGTTGATAATATTACTGTCAATTTGATTTAAAAACAGTAAATGTGAACAAGTTGATATTACTGTTAATGTGATCTAAGAACAGTAAATAACCAGTTGATCATATTGATGTTAATAGGATTGAAGAACAGTAAATTTGAATCAGTCGATATTATTACTGTTAATGTGATTCAAGAACAGTTAATGAGAACCAGTCGATAATATTGATGTTAATGGGATTCAAGAATAGATAATGAGAACCAGTCAATAATATTGATGTAAATGGGATTCAAGAACCGTAAATGTGAACCAGTTGATAATATTATTATTAATTTTATTCAAGAACAGTTAATGAGAACCAGTCGATAATATTGATGTTAATGGGATTCTAGAACAGTAAGTGCGAACCAGTTGATAATATTAATGTTAATAGGAAATGAAGAACAGTAAATTTGAATCAGTTGATATTATTACGGTTAATGTAATTCATGAAAAGTTAATGAGAACCGGTCAATAATATGGATGTTAATGGGATTCAAGAACAGTAAGTGTGAACCAGTTGATATTACTGTTAATGTGATCTAAGAACAGTAAATAACCAGTTGATCATATTGATGTTAATAGGATTGAAGAACAGTAAATTTGAGTCAGTAGATATTATTACTGTTAATGTAATTCAAGAACAGTTAATGAGAACCAGTCAATAATATTGATGTAAATGGCATTCAAGAACCGTAAATGTGAACCAATTGATAATATTGAAGTTAATGGGATTTAAGAACACTAAATTGGAACTAGTTGATATTACTGTTAATGTGTTCCAAGAACAGTAAATGTGAAACACTTGATATTATTACTGTTAATTTAATTCACGAATAGTTAATGAGAACCAGTCGATAAGATTGATGTTAATGGGATTTAAGAACAGTGAATTTGAACCAGTTGATAATATTACTGTCAATGTGATTTAAAAACAGTAAATGTGAACGAGTTGATATTACTGTTAATGTGATCTAAGAACAGGAAATAACCAGTTGATCATATTGATGTTAATAGGATTGAGGAATAGGAAATTTGATTCAGTTGATATTATTACTGTTAATGTAATTCAAGAACAGTTAATGAGAACTAGTCGATAATATTGATGTAAATGGGATTCAAGAACCGTAAATGTGAACCAGTTGATAATATTGATGTTAATGGGATTGAGGAACAGTAAATTTGAATCAGTTGATATTATTACTGTTAATGTAATTCATGAACAGTTAATGAGAACCAGTCGATAATATGGATATTAATGGGATTCAAGAACAGTAAGTGTGAACCAGTTGATAAGATTGATGTTAATGGAATTTAAGAACAGTAAGATTGAACCAGTTCATATTACTGTTAATGTGATCTAAGAACAGTAAATATGAACGAGTTGATATTACTGTTAATGTGATCTAAGAATAGTAAATAACCAGTTGATCATATTGATGTCATTAGGATTGAAGAACTGTTAATTTGAATCAGTTGATATTATTACTGTTAATGTGTTTCATGAACAGTTAATGAGAACCAGTCGATAATATTACTGTAAAAGGGATTCAAGAACCGTAAATGTGAACCAGTTGATAATATTGAAGTTAATAGGATTGAAGAACTGTAAATTTGAATCAGTTGATATTATTACTGTTAATGTGTTTCATGAACAGTTAATGAGAACCAGTCGATAATATTGATGTAAATGGGATTCAAGAACCGTATATGTGAACCAGTTCATAATATTGAAGTTAATAGGATTGAAGAACAGTGAATTTGATTCAGTTGACATTATTACTGTTAATTTAATTCAAGAATAGTTAATGAGAACCAGTCGATAATATTGATGTTAATGGGATTCTAGAACAGTAAGTGCGAACCAGTTGATAATATTGATGTTAATAGTTTTGAGGAACAGTAAATTTGAATCAGTTGATATTATTACTGTTAATGTAATTCATGAACAGTTAATGAGAACCAGTCGATAATATGGATGTTAAAGGGATTCAAGAACAGTAAGTGTGAACCAGTTGATAAGATTGATGTTAATGGAATTTAAGAACAGTAAGATTGAACCAGTTGATAATATTACTGTCAATTTGATTTAAAAACAGTAAATGTGAACGAGTTGATATTACTGTTAATGTGATCTAAGAACAGTAAATAACCAGTTGATAATATTGATTTTAATAGGATTGAATAACAGTAAATGTGAAGCAGTTGATAATATTACCGTCAATGTGATTTAAAAAAATGTAATGTGAACGAGTTTGTATCACTGTTAATGTGATCTAAGATCAGTAAATATGAACCAGTTGATAATATTGATGTTAATGGAATCTAATAACAGTACATGTGAACCAGTTGATACTATTGATTCTAATAGGATTGAAGAACAGTAAATATGAACCAATTGATAATATTACCGTCAATGTGATTTAAAAACAGTAAATCTGAACAAGTTGATATTAGTGTTAATGTGATCTAAGAACAGTAAATAACCAGTTCATCATATTGATGTTAATAGGATTTGAGAACAGTTAATGGGAATTAGTTGATATTACCGTAAATTTGATTTAAGAACAGTAAATGTGCAGCAGTTCATAATATTACTGTTAATGTGATCCAAGAACAGAAAATGTTAACCAGTTGATAATATTGATGTCAATAGAATTTAAGAACACTAAATTTGAACCAGTTGATAGTACTGTTAATGTGTTCTAAGAACAGTAAATGTGAACCAGTTGATGATATTGATGTTAATAGGATTAAAGAACAGTAAATTCGAATCAGTTGATATTATTACTGTTAATTTAATTCAAGAATAGTAAATTTGAACCAGTCGATATTACTGTTAATGTGATCTAAGAACAGTACATGTGAACGAGTAGATAATATTGATGTTAATAGGATTGAAGATCAGTTAATGTGATCCAGTTGATAACATTGATGTTAATGGGATTTAAGAACAGTAAATGTGAACCAGTTGATCATATTATTATCTATTTGATTCAAGAATAGATAATGTGAACAAGTTGATAATATTACTGTCAATGTGATTTAAAAACAGTAAATGTGAACGAGTTGATATTACTGTTAATGTGATCTAAGAACAGGAAATAACCAGTTGATCATATTGATGTTAATAGGATTGAGGAATAGGAAATTTGATTCAGTTGATATTATTACTGTTAATGTAATTCAAGAACAGTTAATGAGAACTAGTCGATAATATTGATGTAAATGGGATTCAAGAACCGTAAATGTGAACCAGTTGATAATATTGATGTTAATGGGATTGAGGAACAGTAAATTTGAATCAGTGTATATTATTACTGTTAATGTAATTCATGAACAGTTAATGAGAACCAGTCGATAATATGGATATTAATGGGATTCAAGAACAGTAAGTGTGAACCAGTTGATAAGATTGATGTTAATGGAATTTAAGAACAGTAAGATTGAACCAGTTCATATTACTGTTAATGTGATCTAAGAACAGTAAATATGAACGAGTTGATATTACTGTTAATGTGATCTAAGAATAGTAAATAACCAGTTGATCATATTGATGTCATTAGGATTGAAGAACTGTTAATTTGAATCAGTTGATATTATTACTGTTAATGTGTTTCATGAACAGTTAATGAGAACCAGTCGATAATATTACTGTAAAAGGGATTCAAGAACCGTAAATGTGAACCAGTTGATAATATTGAAGTTAATAGGATTGAAGAACTGTAAATTTGAATCAGTTGATATTATTACTGTTAATGTGTTTAATGAACAGTTAATGAGAACCAGTCGATAATATTGATGTAAATGGGATTCAAGAACCGTATATGTGAACCAGTTCATAATATTGAAGTTAATAGGATTGAAGAACAGTGAATTTGATTCAGTTGACATTATTACTGTTAATTTAATTCAAGAATAGTTAATGAGAACCAGTCGATAATATTGATGTTAATGGGATTCTAGAACAGTAAGTGCGAACCAGTTGATAATATTGATGTTAATAGTTTTGAGGAACAGTAAATTTGAATCAGTTGATATTATTACTGTTAATGTAATTCATGAACAGTTAATGAGAACCAGTCGATAATATGGATGTTAAAGGGATTCAAGAACAGTAAGTGTGAACCAGTTGATAAGATTGATGTTAATGGAATTTAAGAACAGTAAGATTGAACCAGTTGATAATATTACTGTCAATTTGATTTAAAAACAGTAAATGTGAACGAGTTGATATTACTGTTAATGTGATCTAAGAACAGTAAATAACCAGTTGATAATATTGATTTTAATAGGATTGAATAACAGTAAATGTGAAGCAGTTGATAATATTACCGTCAATGTGATTTAAAAAAATGTAATGTGAACGAGTTTGTATCACTGTTAATGTGATCTAAGATCAGTAAATATGAACCAGTTGATAATATTGATGTTAATGGGATCTAATAACAGTACATGTGAACCAGTTGATACTATTGATTCTAATAGGATTGAAGAACAGTAAATATGAACCAATTGATAATATTACCGTCAATGTGATTTAAAAACAGTAAATCTGAACAAGTTGATATTAGTGTTAATGTGATCTAAGAACAGTAAATAACCAGTTCATCATATTGATGTTAATAGGATTTGAGAACAGTTAATGGGAATTAGTTGATATTACCGTAAATTTGATTTAAGAACAGTAAATGTGCAGCAGTTCATAATATTACTGTTAATGTGATCCAAGAACAGAAAATGTTAACCAGTTGATAATATTGATGTCAATAGAATTTAAGAACACTAAATTTGAACCAGTTGATAGTACTGTTAATGTGTTCTAAGAACAGTAAATGTGAACCAGTTGATGATATTGATGTTAATAGGATTAAAGAACAGTAAATTCGAATCAGTTGATATTATTACTGTTAATTTAATTCAAGAATAGTAAATTTGAACCAGTCGATATTACTGTTAATGTGATCTAAGAACAGTACATGTGAACGAGTAGATAATATTGATGTTAATAGGATTGAAGATCAGTTAATGTGATCCAGTTGATAACATTGATGTTAATGGGATTTAAGAACAGTAAATGTGAACCAGTTGATCATATTATTATCTATTTGATTCAAGAATAGATAATGTGAACAAGTTGATAATATTGATGTTAATGGGATCTAGGAACAGTAAATGTGAACCAGTTGATAATATTGATGTTAATAGGATCTAAGAACAGTAAATGTGAACCATTTGATAATATTGATTTTAATAGGATTGAAGAACAGTAAATGTGAGGCAGTTGATAATATTACCGTCAAAGTGTTCTAAGAACAGTTAATGTGAACCAGTTGACAACATTGATGTTAATGGGATTTAACAACAGAAAATGTGAAGCAGCTGATATTATTGATGATAATGTGAGTCAAGAATAGATAATTTCAACCATTTTATAATATTGATGTTAATGGGATTTAAGAACAGCAAAATTGAGCCAGTTAAGAATATTGATTTAAATGTCATATAAGAACAGTACATTTGAACCAGTTGATAATATTACTGTCAATGTGATTTAAAAACAGTAAATGTGAACGAGTTGATATTACTGTTAATGTGATCTAACAACAGTAAATAACCAGTTGATCATAATGTTGTTAATGTGATTTAAAAACAGTAAAAGTGAGCCAGTTAATAATATTGATTTAAAAGTGATATGAGAACAGTACATGTGAACCAGTTGATAATATTACCTTGAATTTTATTTAAGAACAGTAAATGTGCAGTAGTTCATAATATTAATGTTAATGTCATCAAAGAACAGTTAATGAGAACCAGTCGATAATATTAATGTTAATGGAATTGAAGAACAGTAAATGTGAACCAGTTGATAAGATTGATGTTAATGGGATTTAAGAACAGTGAATTTGAACCAGTTGATAATATTGATGTTAATTTGGATTTAAGAACAGTAAATATTAACCAGTTGATAATATTACTGTCAATGTGATTTAAACACAGTAAATGTGAACGAGTTGATATTACTGTTAATGTGATCTAAGAAGAGTAAATGTGCAGCAGTTCATAATATTACTGTTAATGTGATCCAAGAACCGTAAATGTTAACCAGTTGATAATATTCATGTTAATGGAATTTAAGAACACTAAATTTGAACCAGTTGATATTACTGTTAATGTGTTCTAAGAACAGTAAATGTGAACCAGTTGATGGTATTGATGTTAATAGGATTAAAGAACAGTAAATTTGAATCAGTTGATATTATTACTGTTAATTTAATTCAAGAATAGTTAATGAGAACCAGTCGATAAGATTGATGTTAATGGGTTTTAAGAACAGTAAATTTGAACCAGTGGATATTACTGTTAATGTAATCTAAGAACAGTAAATGTGAACCAGTGGATAATATTGATGTTAATAGGATTGAAGATCAGTTAATGTGAACCAGTTGACAACATTGATGTTAATGTGATCTAAGAACAGTAATTGTGAACCAGATGATAATATTGATGTTAATGTGATTTAAGAACAGCAAAAGTGAGCCAGTTAATAATATTGATTTAAATGTGATATAAGAACAGTACATTTGAACCAGTTGATAATATTACTGTCAATGTGATTTAAAAACAGTAAATGTGAACGAGTTGATATTACTGTTAATGTGTTCTAACAACAGTAAATAACCAGTTGATCATATTGATGTTAATTTGATTTAAAAACAGTAAAAGTGAGCCAGTTAATAATATTGATTTAAATGTGATATAAGAACAGTTAATGTGAACCAGTGGATATAATTCATGTTAATGTGATCTATGACTAGTAAATGTGAACCAGTTGATAATATTACTGTTAATGTGATTGAAGAACAGTAAATGTGAACCAGTTGATAATATTGATGTTAATAGGATCTAAGAACAGTAAATGTGAACCATTTGATAATATTGATTTTAATAGGATTGAAGAACAGTAAATGTGAGGCAGTTGATAATATTACCGTCAATGTGATTTAAAAAAAAGGGAATGTGAACGAGTTTATATCACTGTTAATGTGATCTAAGAACAGTAAATGTGAACCAGATGACAATATTGATGTTAATGGGATCTAAGAACAGTAAATGTGAACCAGTTTATAATATTGATGTTAATGGGATTTAAGAACATTAAATTTGAACCAGTTGATATTACCGTTAATGTGTTCTAAGAACAGTTAATGTGAACCAGTTGACAACATTGATGTTAATGGGATTTAACAACAGAACATGTGAAGCAGCTGAAATTATTGATGATAATGTGAGTCAAGAATAGATAATTTCAACCATTTCATAATATTGATGTTAATGTGATTTAAGAACAGCAAAATTGAGCCAGTTAAGAATATTGATTTGAATGTGATATAAGAACAGTACATTTGAACCAGTTGATAATATTACTGTCAATGTGATTTAAATACAGTAAATGTGAACGAGTTGATATTACTGTTAATGTGTTCTAACAACAGTAAATAACCAGTTGATCATATTGATGTTAATGTGATTTAAAAACAGTAAAAGTGAGCCAGTTAATAATATTGATTTAAATGTGATATAAGAACAGTTAATGTGAACCAGTGGATATAATTCATGTTAATGTGATCTATGACTAGTAAATGTGAACCAGTTGATAATATTACTGTTAATGTGATTGAAGAACAGTAAATGTGAACCAGTTGATAATATTACTGTTAAACCTCAAACCTTCCACAGCTATTTTAACATTGTTTAGAACTAATTGTGGAAAACCTTCACTATCATTTCCATCCTGTGCTTCCTCTCCGCTGTACTTCATACGTACATTGTGACCTGCATTATAGTTTGGGTGGTTATTGTAAACCATGTGGATGGATGAATGAATGAATGGATGAATGGTGGATTGTATTAATGGTTGATGGGGTGAAGGATTGGATGAATGTACGAACGAATGAATGGATGATTAATGATTGGATAAATTAATTGATGGATAGAAGGTTGATATATTAACGAATGGATGAGAGAAAAATGCATGAATGCATAGATGGATGAATGCCTTAGGAATGGATTAGGAATGGATGAATGGTGGATTGCATTAATGGATGATTACATGTATGTATGGATAGATGAATGAATAGATGGATGATTGCATGAATGGATAAATTGCTGAATAAATGGATGATTGCATAAAATTACACTATATTATAGACTGTGTGACCCAAATTCCTAAGAAGGCTCAGTAAACAAACACAAACAATGTGTTTTCATGTAAATAGATTGTTAGTTCAGCATATTCTACTTTGTTTAGTACCCTTCTTCTTCAGCCTCCGCTGACATATCTTCTCAGGATGACTGTCTATCTTTCTTTTTGGCTCAGGTGTGGTCGAAGAGGTGCTCCTCCTCCATCTTCATCTGGAGTCCTTCTTCTTTATATCACGGTCCGTCTCTTTGGTGCCTCTTATGATGTCATGTGACTCCTTTGATGTTGTTTTGGATGAAATGGCTTTGGTTCAGTGGAGACCAACCCTCAACCAGGAGTCCAGGGTTCAAGCCCGGCCCCTGATGCAACATGCCGTGGGTCCTTGAGCATTCCTCTCCAATGCTCCTCCCAACTCTTCCTCTTCTCCTCCCTCCTCTCCTTCTGCTCATCATTCATCTGCATCTCTCCCTCTGCTCCTCCAACCACTCCCTCTGCTCCTCTCCCTTAGCTCTTACCTCCTCTCCATCTACTCCTCAATGTCTTCCTCTCCTTCCCCTCGCTCTGCTCCTCCCTCCTCTCCATTAACTCCTCCCTCCTCCTCCTCTTGCTTTGCTCCTTCCTCCCTCCTTTCCCCCAGCTCTTCCTTCCTTTTCCTCTGCTTCTCCCTCCTACCGATCTATTTTCTCGTGTCTAGTTTCGGTTCAGGTCTCTGTTCTGGTATCTGGTCTGTTTTATGGTATCTGATCTCGGTTTTGGTCTCTATCTTGTATCTGGTCTCTGTTCTGGTCTTGTTGGATCTTAGTGCTGCATTTGATACTATTGACCAACAAATTGTAATACAAAAACTGCAAAACCTAATTGGCATCAAAGACGCTGCATGAAACTGGTTCAAGTCATATTTATGTGGCAGATCTCAGTTTGTATCTGTTAACAATGATCCTCCATGCATAGCAAAGTTACCCACAGAGTTCCCCAGGCATCTGTGCTTGGTGTGTATGTGTGTGTGTGCGTTTGTACTACCTGCAGTGCTTGTTGTAGTGTGACTGCTGCAGGAGGGAAAGATCGGCGATATCGCTCCTTCACACACTTCGGGCGAAGGAGCCTGTCGCTGAAGGAGCTGCAGACGTGAAAGTAAAGTCGCCCAGCCGTCCAGACGAGTTTTAATAAAAGCATGAATAAGCTTTTCAAAATCAATAAGATTTAAAAAGGTCTTAACCATAGATAAAAGCCTCAACTGATAAAAATAACGGATTTAACCCCAGAGTTTATCTGTTTATCAAGTTTAAAATTTTAACATAAAATAACATTGGAGTTTAACATTTTACGTCAAGGTTTGAAACAGTAGATTTTAAAAAACGGCTGCAGGGTGCCCAGATCCATAGCAGAGGCATCAATGGTACCACTTGGTCCAAACTTCCTTTTTGCTATCATTAAAATGTAAGAAGTTAAGGGCCATCCAGGCTTTGATGACCTTCAGACACTCCAACAACGAATTTACAGAACTGGCATCATTTATTTTCAGTGGCAGGTAAATTTGGGAGTCATCTGCATAGAAATGGTAGGAGATGCCATGTTTCCTTAAAATCTACCCTAAGGGGAGCAAATACAATGAATAAAGGATCGGCCAAAGAATGGAACCCTGGGGGACCCCTCATGGAGGAAGGGCAATGGATGAGACACAGTCACCCAGGCTAACACAAAAGCTTCTCCCTGACAGGTAATACCTGAACCCCTGTTAGGCTGTGCCTCCGATACCCACACAGAGCTCCAGGTGAGAGATGGGAATGCTGTGGTCCACTGTTTCAAAAACAGCTTTTAGATCTAAAAGCATTAAAACTGCAAAATCACCGGTCTGTGGTTAATAAACGATCATTAAAAACTCTTAAAAGTGCAGATTCTGTGCTGTGCAGGGCTTTAAAACCCGACTGGAAGACCTCAAGAATGCCATGGTTGTTTAAAAAAGACTGTAATTGCACGAGTAGAGTCTTTTCTAAAACTTTGGACATGAACGGGAGTTTAGAGATCTGCCTAAAGTTTAAAAGAATGGAGCCGTCCAAGCTGGCTTTTTTAATTAGTGGTTGTACCGCCGCTTGTTTAAAGCAGGATGGTAAAACACCTGAAGCAGCTGAACCAAGCTGTTTATAATGTTTTGGGCGTTAGGTCCAATAGCTTCCCAGACCTCTTTAAAAAGGCGAGGTGGGACAACGTCTGTGGGACAGCCTGCAGGTTTAATTTTTGTATTAATTTCTGTTAAACAAGAAAGAGACACCGACTCAATCAGATCAAAGACAGCGGAGCATGTGAAGAAGACGGTCGGGTCGGATGAAGGCAGGGAGATGTCATTCCTCCCTGTGGCAGTCTTGTCAACAAAAAAGTGCAGAAAGTTTTCACCAGCCTCAGTGGATCCTCCAGCCAAAGAGGCTGGGGTTTAAGGATAGATTTAATTGTTTTAAAAAGAACACTAGGTTTGTGGCAATTATTTTAAATAATATCAGAAGAAAATTTGGTCTTTGTAGATTTAACAGTCCTCTGATATCTTCTCCAGTTTTCTTTCATCATTTCATAAGACAACTGCTGCCTATCCTACTTCTCCTTCCACTGTGCTCTCCTGGAGAAGGAGGCCGGTGACATTTGCTTGCAATTAAAACTATTCTTAAAAGCGGTAGCTACTCCTCCACCTCGACCTTTAGTCCTGGGTGAATTCAAGTGTTCCCAGTCAGCTGGTAAAAGTTCTGAGAAAGCGCATAATTCACCGACACTCAGCCAGGTTTCAGTCACAAAGAGGAAATCCAATCCACAGGAAGTGAAGAAAAGTCACTAAGAATAAATGTCTCATTTGCTAGTGATCTAGCATTTACCAGGGAAAACCTGGTAGTATGTGGGACATTTGCCAGCCAGGGGCCCACACCAGTGGCCGAAGGCTTTATCAATTCCTCCTCCGCGGAGACGAGGAGAACAGGTGCAGGGTAGAATGAACTCCTCATCAACACCGGCAACAGGTATCAGCCAGGTGCCGAAAAAAGAAATTCGTCGGGTTACCGATCCCAATTCTAACTCGATACAGCGAGGCAGTTGAACTGTACCAGGAGAGCAGGCCAAGGACATCTTAAATTTAACGAGGCGGCAGCTGCGTTTTCCCGGCGTCTGTGACGCTTCCTCCGGGGTGGAGGAGCCTCTGTGCGGAAAAGGTGAGCCGGTATTCCCGAAAACAATGGGGTAAAAGATGTCAGCTCATTTGGATCGTACTTTACTGGTTTATGATCGCTTCACATTGCTTAATATTCGACTATATGTGGACACTTTAGAGTGTCGACATGTCTTGTGACAAGAGTCAGAAACAATAGTAGTATTAACAAAACTGAGAGCGTAGGACGGCGGGTCACACACTGGCGCCATCTTCTTCAGTTCCACACCAATATTTTTGGATCATTAGCTTCCCTTCATTGGCTCCCGGTAAAATCTAGAATCTAATTCAAAATCCTTCTGCTCACGTACAAAGCCCTTGACGGTCAGGCACCAACGTATCTGAAGGAGCTCATAGTTCCATATTGTCCAACCAGAACTCTGCGCTCCCAGCATACAGGGTTACTTGTTGCCCCTAGTGTCTCCAGAAGTAGAATGGGAGCCAGAACCTTCAGTTCAGAAGCGGCTTTATTTAGTCAAGTACTGGGAAGATCAGTGCAGGTGGTGCAAAGAAGTGCAAAATGGGATCAAGTAAATGAAAAAATGTTGTCCAATATATTTATAGGGCAGATTGTTAATGAGCATAGAAAGTGACCGTGCCCATTCTATATATATATATACTATTAAGTCTGAATTAGCAGTAATATGACAACAGCACTGCTGTGGTGCTGCTGTATATGTACTGTATAAATATATATATATATATATATATATATATACAGTACATTTATAGAGGTTATATACATCAGCGTTGCCAGATGGGAAATAAGGAACCATCGTACTGTTGCTTTAAAATTAACATATTTTGTACCCGTACGTACCTAAACAACTTGCAAAATTACACGCTAGGACAGTACATTTAAAAACAAAGTTGTTCAATGTGCATGGAACTCTAATAACTTAAAGAATAAAAGCAGAGGCTCAGCCATTTGAATGAAACAACGGCTTTATTCACTGTCGCACTTAAACACGCTCACCCAGTCAATTGCATCTCTTTGCAGAACCACTGCTTTCGTCCTTAACTATCAAAATAAAAGCATCAGAACCTCACACTTTATGCAGAAAGGCCTCAACAGGAGAAACTGAACGTTAACATTGAATACACAAACTAAACATAGCCAGAGATCAGAACTAACTAATGGTCGAATTCCACCTCAGATTCACTATCAGTCCCTGAGTGTGATTCGGCGACTGAGTATGGGGTCCAGCTGTGGTTGTGTTGGATGTTCTCCAGTAAAAATTGGATGCAGTTACTGAACACAGCATCTGCTTTGTTGGTGTAATTTGATGCATCCACCGGCTGTGTTGGCCGGCTGTGGCTCAGTGGGTAGAGCGGCCGTCTACCAATCTGAAGATCGGAAGGTAGCCGGTTTGAATCCCACCAGGGTCTACTTGTCGTAGGGTCCTTGAGCAAGACCCTGAAACCTTAGCTCCCTGGGCGCTTCACAAAGGGCTGCCCACTGCTCCCTCTCTCTATGACTGTATGTGTGACTAGTAAAGGTTTATTTCTTTATGTTCTCACACACTTTATGAATGCATGGGTCCATTTAAAGTGTCAGTTGGGAGTCGGTTCCATGCCATGGTTTTGATCAAGTTCACTTTTGGTAAAACGCGCTCACGTAAATCAAAACAACGTGGGGTTTTTTGGGTTCACGGAAATAAACAAACTATCGTATATTTGACCTTTTTTTAAAAGTATTTATCATATATCGTGTCCTCCTTAAAACTATTGTATAAATCCGATAATTATCGTTTAACTTGTAACACAGATATACAATAATTGTATATAATATGTATATATATATATATATATATATATATATATATATTCACAGTGTTTCGCCCCCGCTGAGTCCTGGTGTAACGATGACGTCACAGCAGGACCAAAGTGAGGCAGAAGTGACTGCCGCCATCTTGGAGACTAAAGAGCAGCGCGGTGCACAAAGGGGCAAATGACTGAACGTGTGATTTCAGGTCTCGTTATCAGACTTTGATCTTGTTTGATCTGGACGTCCTAAAAGTCGAGCAATAATTCATATTTTAAACTAAACTAAAACCAGGACTGTTCCCTGTGGGGCTCCAGTGGTGCTCCCGGTCTTTCAGAGACACAGAGTCTAGTCTAGTTTAGTTTTAGTTAGCTTCTATGCTTCGTCTTCATGAGCATATGGAAGGTCCAGAGTATCTCCGCTCACGTAGAAGATGCATATGTCATCTACTCACAGGTTTCACTCTGGAAACTCTCGAGTTCATCCTTGAGAGTGACATCATTCACAAAAAGTTGCTATAAGTCAAAAGTAAACGGGCTGCTACTGGAACGCAACATTTTTCCTCTCATAGGAGCTCTGAACAAACGTCCCGTTTTCACCGCTGATTTCAATCATTCGATGAAATGTGAACTAAATAGCTGATCAAAAGTCTCGCATTTAGTCTCTTGTGTTCTTCCTCCTACAAACATAACGTGGATGTTTTTTAATAATAATAATAATAATAATAATAATCTTTGTGTGTGCATTCTGGAGGTGACCACCTCAAACAGTACATCTCTCTAATCGAAGAATATTACGAGTCGTTAAAATGAGCCGTTAAATCGTGTAATTATTTTAATCTTTGAAACTCAGCTGTGTAAGCGATTAAACACATATTATAACTATCACTTATCGTGTCCTCCAGAATGAATGGCACCTTTAGAAAGAAGTGTGAGATGTTCTCTGGTTTTTCCAATGAAGAATCTCACAGAGAATCAGGCCTGTGTCACCTCATATTTATACCCCAAACAAACAGGAAGTGCCGTTCACAACCTCAGAGTTCCTGCTCAAGCAGATGAAGCCGAAAATATAAAACACGACCGAATTATGCGTCAGTAACTTTGATCTCATGATTTCCTGGAGGTTCTGCTGCTCTTGCTGCTTCGTCAGCCATATGGAGGAAGGATCACACTAAATAGTTTGTCTAACATCCGATATTTGTTGAAGGTTCACAGCGCTGAAACATACATCCGCTCTCGTGTCAGCTGCACAATTCCGCTGAAAGTTCTAACGTACAACTGGCTGAACATAACTTAAAGTGTGTCGTACACAACATTTGATTACATTTACATCACCTTTAGTCTTTCGCTGCATTCAGAAATTATTATAACGTTCTTTCTTTACCGCCTCTGTTCCTCTAACGCCTTTTGTTCCTCCTTTGGGGGGGAGCTGGGGCATTAGAGAGGAACAAGAAATGATGCAACAAGGTTTAATCTATTCATTCATCCATCAACCACTTATCTTGTTCAGGGTTGCAAGGGGGTTGGAGCCCATCCCAGCTGACATCCAGCGAGAGGCGGGGTTCACCCCTGGACGTGTCGCCAGTTCATCACAGAGACGACACAAAGGCTACGTTCACACTACAGGCAAAGGTGGCCCAAATCCGACATCTTTGCCTACATGTGACCCACGTCTGATTTTCTATGACATTCTAAACAGCACAAATCAACTTTTCAAATCAGACCCAAACCACTTACATATGTGGTCCTACATCGGATACACATCTGATGATTTTCAAAGCAACCTTAGTCTGAACGGTCATGTCGCATTTCCACCGACTTTTATGTCATTGAAGTGAGACAAACATCACAATTGTCTGCTGGAGGAGGCGGGACGCAGTAAGATCAAATGTAAACAATGGACAGAACAAGCATGGCAGACACCGTTGATGGAGCTAGTCAAATCTGTGCTTTCTTTTTTCTTAATCTTCTTCCCTTTATCCCTTGGTCATAATTTCGTCAGCTCCGATTGCTGAAACTTGATGACGCTGACACTTGTAGCATCCGTACTTACTTCCGTAAACACAGCGTGCTGCGTGCGACTTCACGTCTTCTGCGAATGCGGGTCACTTCAGGGTCTTAGACATTCACTTTGTCTAAGGCGAGCGCCTAAGGATGGCGCTCGCATTGAAATTATAACATGAACAACCACGCAAAGAAATCGTATCTCAGAAAAAAAAAAATCAGAATTGAGCATTAAGACCTGCAGTGTGAACGTAGCCTTAGAGACACACAACCATTGACACTCATTCCTACGGGGAATTTGTAGTGTCACCAATTTTGGGAGGAAGTCGAACTTCCTGAACCCACACGGACACGGGGAGAACAAGCAAACTGTTCACAGAAAGGTCTGGTGAGGTTGTTTCGAACCCACAACCTTCTTGCTGTGACGAAGCAGCGCCAACCACTGCACCACCACCGCCTACACAAAACATCTATCCTTCAACTAAAGATAAAGATAAAGATAAAGATAGCCTTTATTAGTCCCACAATGGGGAAATTGCAATGTTACAGCAGCAGCAGAGCATGTTACAGAGTAAGAATAACAGAATAAGAATAACAGGGCAACTACACAAAATGAAAATCTTCAAGACTTTCAGCATGACTGTACCACTAATTGCACACAAGTGTCTTCAAGCTCTAACACTGGTAATCTAAAGTACATACACGTACAGTACACACATACAGTACACACACATATGGTACACACACATATGGTACACACACATACAGTACACACACATATGGTACACACACATATGGTACACAAACATACAGTACACACACATACAGTACACAAACATACAGTACACAAACATACAGTACACACACATACATACACACACATACGGTACACACATACGGTACACACACACACAGTACATAAACATACAGAACAATATACGGTACACACATACGGTACACACACATACAGTACACACATACAGTACACACATACAGTACACACATACAGTACACAAACATACAGTACACACATACGGTACACAAACATACAGTACACACCTACAGTACACAAACATACAGTACACATATACGGTACACACACATACGGTACACAAACATACAGTACACACATACAGTACACAAACATACAGTACACACATACGGTACACACACATACGGTACACAAACATACACTACACACATACGGTACACACACATACGGTACACACACATACAGTACACACATACAGTACACAAACATACAGTACACACATACAGTACACAAACATACAGTACACACATACGGTACACACACATACGGTACACACACATACAGTACACACATACAGTACACAAACATACAGTACACACACATACAGTACACACATACAGTACACAAACATACAGTACACACATACAGTACACAAACATACAGTACACACATACGGTACACACACATACGGTACACACACATACAGTACACACATACAGTACACAAACATACAGTACACACACATACAGTACACACATACAGTACACACACATACAGTACACACATACAGTACACAAACATACAGTACACACATACGGTACACACACATACGTGATAAAATGTTTTTTACCTTAAAAAAAGTTGTGTCAATCCTCTTATCGAATATGCATATTTATAATTTTTTGTCAGAAATATCCAACTGACCTCTCCCAAAATCAAAGGGCGCCTTTTACCCTGGTACCCTGTTACCAGGGTAAAAGGCGCCTTGGTAACAGGGCGCCTTTTACCAGATTTGACTTTTTTTATAGATACCTAATTATTGTCGGCAGTAAAAGATATTGATTACGAAGCCATAGTACTATCTGATGATACCCCATCAAGACTTCAATTCCAAGGCCCAAAGTATTTAGGAGCCAAATTACATTTTGAGTAGCCAAAATATCTTGATGTCAAAGTGACAAGGGTAAAATGTACTCTGATGAGAAGCATTATCATAATTTCCACTAATTGGAAAATATTTTTAAAGTTTGTGTAGAATGGCTCCTTCCCTAGCATCACTTTCCATAACTTTCTCTATGTCTTGTCCATGAACTTACCTTTCACTAAAGTTCCATCTCCCTGGCCACCCCATTAAAGTTACCAGGGACTGATCTGAGCCCAGTGCAGGGGCAGCTCCTCATGAATCAGAACAATTACAGCATGTACCTATATGTCACAAATAATCAAATTTCACCTCCTCAAACTATACCAGTGCAAATATCTCATATTCTGCCATGTGCCACGCACCCTCATATCCTCTATTTTGTTTTTCGGTGCCAGTTCATGCTCTATGGAGATCATCACCAGTCCATTAAGTCCATCTTGTTTCATTGTAATCCGGGATTTTCTTTTTTTTTTTTTAAATTAGTTCGAACTTTCGCGGAATCCTGATGCATCTAAAACAATGTTGGCTGGGCAAATTAGTAAAATTTAAATGACAATTCTCCAAAAATTTAGATTCATTTTCCAATGCATTGCAATTTGTTTTAAAAACATTGACCATCTCATCTCAGTTGTTGTTGCAACACAAAAAAGGGACACATTTTCAAAGATGAATTAGAAAGATGTCTTGGAGTCTTTCCTAAATCGTTTTAATTTTTACATTAAAATCAAAAATAGTTCTAGTTTGCGAAAAGTTTGCATATGTGAAGGGGAAACATCACAGTGAATGGACCCACTAAGCCTTTGTCCTCTTTAATTTCCTGTGAATAAGTACACTTGAACAGGAATCATCAACCATGAACCAAGAAATATATTTGGGAATTTTACATTTTACATTTGCTGCTACTAATAATTTTAGAGGTGGAATCTTCCTATAACAAAAAGAATAACATCAACAACATGCTACATATTGCACAAACTTTATCTAACAGTGATAAAAAATAATTGTTTTCACATATGATCCCTTTATCTTTTGGTAATTCTCGTTTTTTGGATTCCCTCAGTAATCACTATATCGAGAATGCAAAATAATTGAACGGGAAGCAGGCTTTTGTGGGAGGCTTTAGTGATTTACACTACATACTGTTAACTTTCTATAAATGCTAAACGGCTGCACCGCCAGCCACCCCAGCAACAGTATCATAGAATATTGTGGTGGGGCTCATCTCCGGGGGTTATGGGTCTGTGTACCGGGAGGAGGTGGAGGAGATGTCAGTGTGATGCATAGAGACAACCTGGCTCTGAACACTACCAATACCAAGGAGCAGATTATAGACTACAGGAGGAAAAGATTAGACATTTAGCCTCTGTGTATCGGTTGGGACTGTGTGGAGAAAAAGTTTCAGTCTTCCGGTTCCTGGGAGTTCACATAACAGAAAACCTGAACTGGATCACCAACACCACCGCCACTGAGAACATCTCGATGCGCCATTGAGAGCATCCTGACCTCCATCTGAGTGTGGTTATCCAGCTGCACATTACAGACCGGAAAGCGCTCCAGAGGGTCATCACCTTGGCCCAAAAGATCATCGGCTGCCCCTCCATCTATACAGTTGCAGCTGTCTCAGAAGAGCACATAGCATTCTCAGGGATCCCACCCCAGACACTCTCTTTTTCACTGAAAGCACAGACTACCACGTTAAATCACAGTTTTTATGCCAGAGCCATAATGCTCTAAACACAGCTAAAACTTAACATTTTTTTGTGTATGTTCATTGTGCGATAATAGACAATCGTGCAATACCTACATAGTATGAATGTTTGTATGGGATGGGTGTTCTTCATTTCCTTTTAGATTTTCTTCATCAGATTATATTATTCATTGTTTGTTTATTTTCACCTTGAAAGGAAGTGCACCTTGATTTGTTGTACTTGTACTTGTGTGGCAATAAAGACATTCAATTCTATTCTATTATGTTCTATGTATTGAATATCTGGAATCTAAAACATTGGATGTTCAACTTCTAAATTGAGCTTCTAAACTTTAGTCTGGGATTCACTATTTGGAATATATTACATTGAATTCCAAACCTGAACAGATCAGTAAAATAATTGTAAGATTGGAAAGATTAAACATTTATATTTTCTCTGTGGATCGCCAATGAGTGATTAGTATGTAAAGAGCGAAAAGGATTAGTGATTTATATTTTCTATTTGTAATAACCTCTTACCGTTGAGTGAGTTAGTGTTGCCTCTCAAACCTTTTGGATATATATCCATATTTGTATCTGTTTTTCTGTATTTGTATTTGTAAGAATTCTACCGAGTCTGGTGACGGTCCGCCTACCTGTTGCTGCAGGTGTAGCATCACCCGGAGACTTCTGTATCTGTTTGTTTCATCGTTTACGTCCGTTTCTGTTTGCTCATCGTTGATATCAGTTTGTTTATCCGTCTTCTTCATCACTGGCCCCGTGACACTTTCACCAATAGCTGCTGTTGATCATTTTCTGTGTTTGATAGCTTTTTCTCGGCATCATTTCCATGAAAATAACGGCTACTAACGTCCTCTGTGCGTCTCGTCCAAAGCTAACGGCTAATAACAAGCTAGTCTCCACGACTGGCATGATGATGAATTATTCCGTCACCAGTTGTTGAAATACAACAACTACAACACTCCGTTGTGCATATCGGTTATTAAACAACTTGGACTCCTTCGCCGGCCCCGTTACATTCACAGAAGTTGCCGTTCTAAGTTTGTTTACTCCCGCTCCTGCTCAGATAACTCCATTCCGTGCTTTTGCTCTGACGTGCGCATTATCGCGTCTCAGACGCGTCATCAGAATGCTGCAGCCTTTCCCATTACTGTCAATGGACTTTCCTTGTTACAATCATCCACTGTGCGGGTTAGAAAACGTGGAATGGATTTCAATCTTCTTCGGCCAATACAGAGACTCCCTGCTCCATCTAGTATTAAAATCGAACTCTTTAATTCACAATATCTCACAAACAAATCATGCCTCATACATGACCACATCCTGGAGAAATGTCTGGACGTTATGTGCCTTACAGAAACCTGGCAACAGCCAGATGATTTTTCTGTCCTGAATGAGACCTGTCCCGCCCGTTACTGTTACCTACAGCAACACTGGTCGTGATGGTGGTCTGTCTGTCATCTACCGCAGTGATTTGGACTTGTCTCCACTGCCGTTGCCAGAGATCTCTTTGAATGCCTGGCATTTAATTGTAAACCCCCTTTCTCCATGACCATACTTCTAATCTACCGGCCACCCAAACCAAACCCAGCCTTCATCTCTGAGATGTACAACCTTTTGTCGACATTTTACACAACCTCTGCCAATATTTTAGTTCTTGGAGATATGAACATTCACGTCGACTCCCCTTCATGTCGTTTTGCTTCCGAATTTCTCCAACTACTGGATTGTTTTA
The DNA here is from genome assembly GCA_037951165.1 of Lophius americanus. Taxonomy (NCBI): domain Eukaryota; kingdom Metazoa; phylum Chordata; class Actinopteri; order Lophiiformes; family Lophiidae; genus Lophius; species Lophius americanus. The sequence goes on from JBBDHG010000319.1 coordinate 767,437, forward strand.
ATCTCAGGTAACTTGTCGATGTCCCCACCCACACCATGTGACACACTCTGGATCTAGTCACCACTGACTCTGCTCCTCTCAGCAATCTTCTTGTGTACGATCTGGGTGTGTCCGACCACAAGGCCGACTCCATGGAATTGTCACTTGTGTCATCCCTCACTAAGTCCAAACATCAAATCTACTTCAGGAATTTGAAAAACATCAACCCAGAAACCATGAGAGTCGACCTCCAGCATCTTCTTTCTGTAAACTTTGTATCAGCCAATGACTCAGTAGATTTCTACAATAAATCACTGAGTAGCATCCTGGATCGTCACGCCCCTGTAAAAACTAGAACAGTCACCTTCTCCCGCTCAGCCCCCTGGTTCACCAGCGAGCTACGGGAAATGAAGGCAGCTGGGCGTTTCCTTGAGCGGCGTTACAAGGCTTCAGGTCTTACTGTCCACAAGCTAGCCTTTCAGGAACACCAAAAGGTCTACTCAAAGTCCCTTAGAGAGGCTCGGTCACTGTTCTACTCGAACATTATCAAAACCAGTCTTGGAAATTCTAAGCAGCTGTTTTCCACTATCAATCATCTTCTTAAACCACAAACTCCCCCACTTACAGAAATTACAGAAAAGTACTGTAATAATTTCATGGCTTTCTTCAAATCAAAAATTGACTCAATCCGTTCTGTCCTTTCTGGTTCCTCCTCTCTACCTATCCAGTCTGCTTACTCACAGTTTGAGATCTCCCAGCCTCTAAAGTGTTTCCCAGAAATCTCACAGCAGGAGGTTGAGGTTATCATCAGGACTATGAAGCCCTCCACCTGTGCCCTCCACCCCTTTCCTACAGCCCTAGTGAAAATTAACATCTCTTCCATCAGTCCCCTGATCACCGCTGTAATAAACCAATCCCTCCAGGCCGGCTTTGTTCCATCTGCCCTAAAAGCCGCCATAATCAGACCACTCCTCAAAAAACCTACTCTCCATCCAGAAGTTCTTGCTAATTACATGCCCATTTCCAAACTCCCATTCCTCTCCAAAGTTCTGGAAAAAGTAGTTGCTGCCCACCTCCAGGACCACCTCAAATACAGCAACCTCTTTGAAACCTTTCAGTCTTCTTTTGGCTCCGCCCACAGCACAGAAACATCTCTGCTTAGAGTCACAAATGACCTACGGATGGCAGCAGATGCTGGTTCACCTTCCCTCCTGATTCTCCTTGATTTGTCTGCTGCCTTCGACACAGTTGACCCTGGAATACTCCTGCACCGCCTACATCACACCACTGGACTCACTGCCACCGCCCTAAACTGGTTTCAATCCTACCTCACTGACAGAACAGAATACGTTTCCCTTGGAAGTTCAAAGTCCCGGACCCACACCGTCACCTGTGGAGTCCCCCAGGGATCAGTCCTTGTACGCTGATGTACACGCAAATCTACATAAAAACTGACACATGTTCCTCCGCAGCCTCTCCATCCTCGTCATCATCATCATCTCCCCTGTCAACTCTGCGCTTATCTGAAGAAGATGAAGGTGTGGATGAAAAACAACTTTCTCCAGTTGAACAGCTCTAAAACCGAAGCAATTTTAATTGGCACCCCACATCAGACCCAGTCTTCCTCCATAGCCAGTATTACCATCTCTGATCACGACATTCCCCTCTCTTCATCAGTCACCAACCTCGGTGTAAGATTTGACCCTCAACTCACTTTTGAATCCCACATCAAACACATCTGCAAGATCTCCTTTCACCATCTCAGAAATATTTCCAAACTCCGTTCTTCACTCACCTTGAGTGATGCTGAAAAGCTGGTTCACGCGTTCGTCTCCTCCAGACTGGATTACTGTAACGACCTTCATCACTCCTCATCGGGATCCCTGATAAAAGTCTTCAAAGACTTCAGTATGTTCAAAACAGTGCTGCAAGGATCCTGATGAGATTTCGTAAACACGAACACATCACCCCTGTTCTTCATTCCCTTCATTGGCTTCCCATCTCCACCAGGATTGATTATAAGATCTCTCTCCTCACTCACCAGTGTATCCATGGTTAGGTAAGTACCCCCCCTACCTAAAAGAACTACTCACCCCACTGACCTCAACACGATCCCTCCGTTCTACCCAGTCATACCACCTCCTCCTTCCCCGGACTAAGCTCAGCACCATGGGCGATCAGGCCTTCTGTTCTGCTGCCCCTCGTCTATGGAATTCCCTTCTTGACCATCTCAGGGTTCCACACTGCTCTGTACTGTTACTGATTGAGTAACAGTTTTTACCATAAATTACCTCATTGTCACAGTTTGCATAGCTAAGTGTTAGACCACGAAACTGACATTGGGAGTCAATGAACCAAACATTGATGAAAGACTTCACAATATGAATATCTATCATATATGATAATGTAATCTATTATTTTCCCCTGAATTTTCTTCACAAACTACACTGTATTTCTAATAACAACTAACAACTCCAGCCCAGGTTGGAGTATTCAGCCCAAGTTGGATAATTCAGCCCCCGTTGGAGTATTCAGCCCCCGTTGGAGGATTCAGCTCCGGCCAGCAGCCGGCTCAGCCCAGGTTGGAGTACTCAGCCCAGGTTGGAGTATTCAGCCCCGGAGGGATAATTCAGCCCAGGCTAGAGTGTTCAGCCCCGGTTGGAGGATTCAGCTCCGGTTGGAAGATTCAGCTCCGGTTGGAGGATTCAGCTCCGGTTGGAGGATTCAGCTCCAGTTGGAGGATTCAGCTCCAGTTGGAGGATTCAGCTCCAGTTGGAGGATTCAGCTCCGGTTGGAGGATTCAGCTCCGGTTGGAGGATTCAGCTCGCTTATTGAGCCAGCAGCCGGCTCGGATTATTCAGCTAGGTTGGACGATCCAAACTGCTAGATGATGCAGAGGGCTAGTGGTGCAGGCTTGTGATATCGGCATCTACACTACAGTACACTTCAAGGTTACAGGTATATCTCTGTGCATGGGCTATGACCTAGACTTGATTTGTGATCAGGATGGTGAAGAAGAAACCTGGGAGATGGTACGGAGGAATTAGTCTAAACACTTTGCTGCTCTGCCCCTGAGAATCCCTGTAATCCATGATCACATTAAGCGAAAATTAAATGCTCAGGTATTCCGACTCAAAAAAATTTGGCCAAAAATTACATGGAAACAGTAAGAGGCGCGTTGACCTTCAGAGACTTTTGCCCTCTCGTTCGACTTCTCAAGCATGTACCCGTCCATCATGTGCGCTCTCAACATCTCACCCAAGACCACCATCCCCTGGCCTCCCACTGTCTTCCGGTTGGGTGTGTTACAACTGGGAAGTGCAGGGGTTCCAGTACGCCTCACTCATCCTCAGGAGGGGGAGTGTAAAGTGCTTGCCAACTCCTTCTACGGAACGGCTCCCCACCCCTCTCATATCTGGTCATGGTAGGCAACAGATTTCCGTGGTAAACAGCTGCGTGTCTACCTTTTACCAGCACCGCTGCCCTGTAGTCTACGGAGATACCGACAGCGTCATGGTCTTGGTCGGATACGGACCCAATGACCTAGCTGAGAGCGACGTGCCCGACGTAGACGTCAGCAGAGGCAAAGGGGAAAGGGAACACCTCAGGAGCTTCGCCTGTAATGCCCGGACGGTGATGGCTGACAAATTTAAACAGGCCGGCGAGCAGGTGCCTGCCTTTCTGGACTACGTGCACAAGGCATTGGTGGAGGACACTCTTGAGAGGATGTACGTGATAGGCAGAGGCAACGCGCCCCAAAAGGTAGTCAGAGACCCAAGAGGAACATTCGCCAAGGAAGGCTACGCTGTGAGGGTGGAGTCCTCTGGTCTAATGAATTGGCCGACGTCACCGGACCCTTCGTCAAAGATGGGAGAATCAAGCTCGAATATGAAAACAGTTGCTCCGTCTAATGCCATGTAGCTAAAAAGACCTATGTGGCTCTCACTCACACCCTCAACGGCCAGGGTGATATCTCTTCGGTTTCCGTAAATGTCAGGGGACTGCCGGCCTTCAAGAGTATGCGCTAAAAATTACGATTCTGCTGTCACGGACACCTTCATAGCGTGTGTCATGAGGGGAGACTGCATTAAGCTGGAGACTGCATTAAGCCTGCTTTTCCATCTCTCCCTGGCACCAGCTCAAGAACGGAGACGTGATCCTGTACCTGGAGAGGTAACCCATCGTGGACGATCTCGGTTGACGGTTAGAGCTGCATCGAGCCAGCTCCTTTCTCCTCACCTACAAATTGGATGATGTTGCAGTGTTGCAGTTGGACTGAGGGTTCTCTGCGGTCTCTACTACACTCATTCCCACGCGGGGCTCCGAGCCCAGGTCGGTTGACGCCGTCACGGTGAAAACGTTGTACGAGGACCGGAAATACTGCATGAACCACATGTTCTTACGCAAGCAAGCCATCCTCAGAGACCTGGTCGTGTGCAAAGGATCTGAACTCATCGCATCCAAGGTGATGTATACATGAACCTAAGCGCTTCACATGGGAATAGGCTCACCGAAGCCATGACTGAAGGCATAGTGTCGCTCAGACACAACACGTCTTTGCTCCCAAGCTCGGACGCATCCGTCTCACTGTCGGTGCCAAGTGTCTTGTTGACAGACGCAGGGATTGTGTGCTCTAATGGTAGGCTGTCCATCGTAAGAAGCGAGGAGTCTAGTTGACCTAGCTGGGCTTCTGTATCAGATCATAATCATGTTGCAGATACACACTCCCGACGCGTTCAGCTCAACGACCGCTATGTATCCCGAGTCTGTTTTTTGTGTCATGCCTTACTCTTGCGCTGACGTGAACCTAACGCGAACGTGGATCGAGACCTTCAGGGAGAAGAAGGGGCTCAAACCCATTAGAGCCAGGCTCGGCAAGAGGACACATCCTCTCGCTGACAGCAGGGAGGTCACGTATCATTGCACAGGCTGCAAAAACTTCTACAGGGACCTGTTCGCAAATAACGTACCTGGTCACAGGCTTATACAGCGCGTGTACGGCCAAGACAAGAGGAGAAGGATAGGACGATGTGTCAACGAAAGACGGTGGCTCTCTTGACACTAGCTTGGACATGCGCTTCTCCTGCAAGCATTTGCAGGATGCATAAGGGGGAGACAACAGAAAGTCACTGTATATACGATTCCATGAATGTACTATGTCTTTCAGTCAGAAGGAGTATGTTTTTTACCCACACCATGACCACGGTCAATGAGGCCCATCAACCTGCGATGTTCAAAATGGACCTGGGTTGGCTGATACCCTTGGGGGATTGCAGCACTCTGTCATTGACAACATGAGCGTTACCGCTTACAAGCAAGTCACCTTGGGCAAAATAACAGTCAAGTTCACCGTGCTCAACGACACCAACAAAAGGGTCCTTACGAATGATCCAGGCAACCTTTCCTCCAAGTGGACGGTTGCTATCGACCGTGAAACTTATATGAAGATAGCAGGCTACGACACCGTACCTTTCACTCGCACCATATCTGTGCATGATGAAGAAAACTGGCAGGCTCTAGTCAATGTCTTGGCATTCATGATGTCGAACAGCCTCTTGACCTCGAACGGAGCAAGAGGTGCTTTCGAGATACTCCTAGAATCTTTCATACCTTCCCAACAGCCCAGCGTTGACAAGGACTATGATGCTCTCAGACATAACCCAGCTCTCTTGAGATGGGCTTCCCTTGACAACCTTGGTATTTTACACCGGGTCACACAGGGTATGGCCACTAACCGCTCCTGTCAAGAACTCCACTGCACAGCCTTCCCTACTACAAACAGGTACAGTAGGGAAATCATAATCCCATACACGGTGATGAAATACATGTCTTCCCTGTACCAGACCATGAGTGAGTACGCGGACAACTTCGCCATCGTAGACGATAATATACGTCACTTAAGAGTCTTGATCAAGAGCCCGTCGGAAAACCTAGGTCAGGTCATCGGACATGTGTCCCACACCGTCGTATACGGATCTGCTCTCTTGAGCATGTACACCAACCTCAGCCGTGACTAACCTCAGCCGTGACTTGCTGTATATGGAGGGATGTGAGGAAAACCACGATAGTCCTGCCAACATCACACAGTGGAGCACCGACAGGCTGCTCAGGAGAGCGCGATTGAATTTCCTGTTTAATGATCGTATGCCCTTGAAGCATTGGTATAATTTCCATTATGGATACCATGAGCATACGATGTAATATATATTTCATTGACTGTGATAGAGACCTGTGACATGGCATAGTGTACCACCTGTATCTATGGTACTCTATTCACCTTTCTTTGTTGTGAGATGAATGGTAATAATGTACTCTTTTTAATAAAAGGCTAATGTCCATTCTGGTTTGGAAATACATTGTATTTATTCAGATATAGATATATAGACACAAATGAGTATAACACAATGATCATGACATTACATAGGGTATCCGTTGTCATTGCTGCCTCCTGAACCAAAACCTTGTCAGGACTCATGGACTCATATACCTGTTGGAACCGACATCGTCAGAAATCCCTGCTGCCATGAGACTGCGGTTGGAATCTTATTGATAACAGGTTTCGTCATTGCGGTCCTTGGTAGCCTCCGAGTTAGCACATGATGCTTCCCTTTCATGCTCACATGCTCAACGTCCTCTTGCCAGTATCCATCATCAGCATCTACATCAACACCGTCGGAATCAGCATCATCATACATGCACCCATCCACCGGTGCTTGATGTTCGCACAGCGTTGGACGGGTGCGAGATGGGAGATATGCAAGTGTCTTGTGTCAACTTGGCTCCGCTTGCATATGCCTTGCAATAACCGTAACAAGACGGAGTCCAGGGTATCTTGGTACAAACAACTGTCTCATAATGGCCCCCGCGATTATTCTTCAAAGAAATCCCTTGGTTAGATACTCGTAATCCTTTACAACTGTATTCAAGCCACTAATAATTGTAGTATGTATATATGGTTACACCCAAACTGTCAGCCGCAGCTTGGATCTCTACTTCGGTCGCCCAGACACCTAGAGAGCTCATTTTGGAATTGCCAATGTATTCCTTTCTCAGGATGCTCCTATATGTTACATTGTTGGAGGGTCGCTTTGACCCCCCCCCCGGCCAACAAGAGGAAGAGGTGTTGCATGTGCCCGCCCGGGAAGGACTGCAAGACGCACACCGTGCGCTGCCGGTGCAGGACGTACATCTGCAGGGGCTGCGCGCGCGCCCTACTGCTCCGATTGCGCCCGAGGAGGGACGGTCGGGTCCCTTTGAGCCACGAGGGACACGGGGCGCCCGCCAAGAATGCCAGCAACGCCGGGGCCACGGGAGGGTTATCTAGATACCAACACAGACCAGGTGCCACATACACTAGTTACACACATAGACCAGGTGCACATATGGACTAGATGTAAATGTAGACCAGGTGCACACACCTTTAAAGGACTTGTTCAACATTATCTCCTCTTCTATCAGAGAGAAAGTGAAGTAAATTTGCTTATTCATGAATTTAGAGTGTAAATAAAGACATAAACGACATTGCTGAGAGCGGTATTCTCACACAATACATGAAAAACACAACAAGACTTTTGAGAATTAGTGAAGCGCTGCAGCTAGCAGTGTATTATATATTGAATGATGTCTGCACATTGGCACAGGTTCAAATCTAATCCAAAAATCAACTTCCCGCGGTCCAAAAACATGAAAACATGAAGCTGCTGACTCTGAACTACCTCAGAGGCTCTTTCCTGTGATTAAATCAACCCGGATAAAAGGTTGGAGGACAATGGATGAATACAATGAGTCTGATTAAATAGAAGATTCATAGACCCATGCAGCTTTTAAGCTGTATGCACTTAATTATCTCATCTAAGGAGACATCACACATGCATTAGTTGTGAACCTGAGTCTGAGTCTCAGAGTCTGTAGCGACTGCCGAGTTTCAAATTTAAGATTGTGTCCATGCTGTTAGTCAGCACTTCTGCCAAATTCGGGCTCATCAGAACTTCAACCTCAATTTCCCATTATCCTGTTTTTACGAACATGTGGAACAGTTTAGTCCATATTTCAAGATGTGGACTGGGAATGGTCTCTCCCTCAACTGTCGTGGGTAGATGGACTTAACCCAATACGTCCTGATTGCCGTTGACGCACACCAAGCATGAGCTTCCACTGCTCCAAACATCTCCGAAGTAAAACCAGAAAACACAAAACTCACAATTTGTAACACCACTAAGGACAAAAGAACAAAATAAACTGTTGAGGAACAACCCAAAAAACGTTCTGCCCAACGAATGTAATCAAACACATCAATTTTAATTGCCTAAGGATCGTAGCAAGCTAAAAGCTAACGACAGAAGAGAGGTTAAAGCTAGCGGGAGCTCAGAGCCAGCCACAAGCTCTGATGTCCCTGAGACATTAGAGTCAACACATAACAAATAATGGACTGAGCTAGGTGTACAAAGTTTTGTTTTCACTTCCAAATGTCAGACAATTGTTTAAAGGAACGCACAGCAGGTCAGAATACTTACACGTTAACACTTGGCCGACCAGCCTTTAACTCTAATCCTTCAGAAAAAGAGCACTTCAAATACATTACTCATTAGGATTTTGGAACTTCAAAGAAAGACATCTGAATGTGGACGAATCGCTGATCAGCCAAGAAAATTGCAATAGGTGCATCTATCATCAAAGACATTCCCTGACAGCAGAGAAAATATCACCAGCTCAGTGAGGTGATCATCTCGCTCCATGGCACCTCCTCTGTTTAGCTTCCAGTTTTCTTCAAGCTCCTCTGGCGGTAGTAAAAACTCTTTCTATGAAGTTTGTGTAATCAGCGGTCCTCCTCTCTGAATTGAATAGAAAACACGGCCTGTGTTCCTCCGGGCTTTATTCCAGATGTGTACGGAGCCGCAGTGGAACAGTTCTGGTTTTCTAGGATGAGACTGGAGGTTGAGACTGGTTTATGGAGGAAACCCGCACAGCAGATCTTCATTATAGAGAAGAAGATGGGATTAGTTCTGAAGCACCAAGCTGCATTAATTTACACCTGAGGTCATCCTTTAAAAAACAACCTCTCGGTTTAATTTGAGATGAAGAGCATACGGCTCATCTCATTGAATACTCAGTCAGTCAGTGGATGACTTTATAAAGTTATTGAATGACGTATTTTTGGCCGAGCAAACCGGCGTTTTAATGTCTAAAACTTATTTTTTTGTCGGTTAATCTCATTAATGGAGATTAATGGAGATATTCTCCATTAATGAGATTAATCTCTCATTAATCTCAAAATAATGGAGATTATTTTGTGATACGAGAAAATAAAAGGACTTGAAACATTGCAAAGTTTGACAACCGATGCCTCAAATGAGATGACACGGCCAGACGGATTGTCCGCCAATCCGTTCCGGCAGGAAATCCCTCAGCCAGGGTTGGGCAGAGACCTTCAGGCGAGAGATGCGGAGAGTAGCCTGTTGTACCTCCTCATGAGGACTCTTCATCCACTCCACATGGATGCGGATCATTGTGTAACTCAACTCATTTATCTCTACGTCCATCAATGCATCTGCTGGGTCCATTCTGGCAAGTTCGTTCTGCTACGAACTCTCCTGGGGATTGGCTTGGACCCAAACGCAGACACATGACGCGGCAGAGAAGGTGCAGATATATTTATTTCTAAACCAAAAGGGCACGAGGAAAAACAGGAACAAAGACATTAGGATTCACTTACGACACACTGGGAGAAGGTTGGGACCCGTGACGACACGAGGAACATCAAACAACGAACTGGCCCAGAAGGGAAGGTGAGGACAGACTTTATACGAGGACATAACGAGACAATGAGACACAGCTGGACGGGAAACACAGGTGAACACCATGACCAATCACAGGACAGACACAGAGGGAGAACGGTACACAAGTAAAACACGATCAAAGCGACTGAACCTCCCCAAATAATATATAAACACAAAGGCTGGACAAAAACGTTCTGCTGAACTAACATCCATGACATCCCATCTTCTGACAGTCTGTAGCCACTCAGTTCCGGTCCGCTGGAAAAAAATAACCACAATCATACCGCTGCCCAAAACGTGTTTGCCCTCAGCCAATAATGATTTCAGACCTGTAGCCTTAATCAAGGATTTTTATAAAGTCTCACTGGCAGATTACAATTCTGGCTGTTTGCCCAGTTTAGAGATCATAATGAGTCATACATTTTACGTGCAGTTATTTTGGAGGATTACAGTAAAAAGTGAGGAAGCTGGTCGGCCATGTGTGACGTGTAAGTATTCTTACCTGTTGGACATTAACGTAACGTATCCTCCCTCCTCGAAGAGCAGGACCTGCAGCAGAGGAGGACCTTGAGGCTGTGTGAGTTCTCCTTTTCCCTTCACAAACAACCCCAGTGTCAAATGTTCTGATGGAACCATAAACATATCCCCGGAAAAGTTGGGGATTTTATGGAATCGTCATCGCTGCGTCCTCATCGGCGGCAGATCCTTCGTGTTGATGCGATAACGTAAAACATTTTTCATCTATCATTTTCAAATTTTATATCCACAAAGACTTTAGTGCGAGGGAGAACTGGAGTTATTTTGGGAAATGTCAGTTGTACATTCCCGACACAAGGTAGAGCTTTATCTTCAAAAGTTTTCAGCCATCATTTCTCAACTGTTCCGATTCGGTTCTGGTCTGATATAGTCCAAGCTTGGTGCAAAAGAATGGACTCCAGGAGATCTATCCTGTATACACTGTGTTGTACACTGAAAGTTCATGTTTTACTCACTAGGGGGGGCTTTTTCTCCTGAAAACTTCTGTCATAAATGTTCAAACATTTAGTACAAACTTTGTGCACATGATTGGACTCCAGGAGATCTATCTTGTCCTCATCATATGTAAGCCATATTTTAATCAGATCTAATATTTAACTCTTTAGGGGGATTTTTTTTTTCTCCCTACAGATAATGTGGAAATAATTTTACATTTTCTTTGATGGGTTCAAAGACGACAGCCTAGGACGAGTTTTAGGCCCGTCATCCGCTGACACCTGCCCCTCAATGTGTCAAACACAAATTGAAAACAATCAAAATTCAAAACGTGGTGTGTGACGACCGTCTCGGCTCATTTTTGAATGTCAACCAAACAAAAGCATTAAAGTTTGACCTTGTGACCCTGTAGTTGTTGGAAACAGTGTGATTGAACAGGTGAGCTCCTACAGGTACCTGGGAATACACACAAATATAAAAACCTGAAATGGACCACCCATGTTGACGATCTGTGTGCTCAGCCCTCTAGGAGAGAGAGGGAGAGAAAGAGTGAGTGAGAAAAAAAAAGGGGGGGGGCACAGACAAAGAAGCAACAATGATAATTGATTCAGAGATCCTCTCTCCTCCACCTCTCCAGGGACAGGCCTCCTGGCAACACCTCCATCAAAGATGTTGTCTCAGGTTCCTGCCCCGACCTCCGGAGTCTTCATCCCTCAGGTTAAACACATTTGCAACATGTCTAAGGCCTCAGTGTTTGACAAGAGCTCCAGTACTCCATGGTTCTACACATCCATATTCATCCACCTGTATGGGCATGAGAGTTGCTGCTCCCTGCTACCTCTCACAGAGGTACCACTTATATCAGTAAACTTGTTAACCTTAGTGAATCTATTGATTTAACTTATTGTTTACCTCGTTGGTATCTTAGGTGATACCATAGAGCTGTATGTCTGCAGCGCTGCCTCAAGGCTCGTTTCCCTTCAGGGAAAATAAAGTCCAGCTTATCTCATCTGAACTGTTTCATCAATACTGATGGAACTGTGAAACACAGGTTGACCAGGAAGTAACATTGGACAGCTGTCCATGGGAGGGTTAGGGGGAAGAGCGTCCTCCGCACCCACGGCGTGGTTCATAGTGAAAAATCTGTCCGTCTGTAAAAGTTCTACATAACGCCTCTGGGCGGTTTGCTGGTTTTTGTTCCGAGGGTGATGCTGCTCAGCGTGACCTGTGGACGTCAACAAGTTGGCCTCCGCAGAAGACTGGGAGTATGGGTCAGCGCTCTGGCTTTCCCATCAGCGGGTTCCTGATAACCAGACCTTTGTTCTCAAGTTCTGTTCTGGATTCTCTCAGGACACATGGAAAGAAAAACTTCAACTCTTATCATTCGTATGAGCAAAACCAGTGCCCAGTTTTTCAACACTACTGGACCACCCTCCTCAAGCGGAGCAAAGAGAACCGAAATCAGCTGGAACCCATCCCACGTATCCTGCAGCAACAGTCCAGACTAAGAGCTAAAGGAGAGAACAGATATCAGTCATTTTGAAAACCTGAATATTTATCCATGTGGGTTTTGGGTTCAGCGATAATCTCAGAGATCAGGCATTTAGTCTTTATGTAAATCTGGACTTTGTGACTCTACTGCTGGATGATTCTGTCACAGTCAGTAAACAACATCTAATTAGCAACTGTGTCCCTAACAGGCGCTCCTGCTCGGAGGTTGAATCATTTTGAAACTTCTGTCATCAGCGAAAGCAGAGTTTGAGCTGAATGTGGGAAAAAAAAACTTTCTCTAAATGCTTCTTGTGTGGCTTAATTATTGCAAACAGCTGTTCGACAGCCTATGTCATCATAACACCTTTGAGCAATGGGGGGGGGGGGGTTTGAATAATTTTGCTCTTAACCGCATGCACCTTTGGATTAGACAGACCTATGATGATAATGACACTGAGAAAGGAGGGGGCCCTGACTCTCGTAACGCTGTGATCATATTCATTTGGAGTCTTCTATCTGAGCCCTGCACGTTTTTTAAGACTTCATAAACCGAAAGTTTCCTATTTTGAAGGCCTCTTGCTCATTTCCATTTTCAGCTCATCTACTCTCAAGCTCATTAATGTAATTGATTCCCCCCGTGCATTCATGCTGCATCACCAAGGAAACACATCAGGCAGAAGCTTCCTCAGCACGCCACTAAATATACGAGTACCTTGGTCCCGAAGCCGCGATGATTCCGGGTAAATGAGCGCCGATAAGAGCTCTTGTCTTGCTGAGTGGCTGAACAGCATATTCTCCCGGGAGTGGCAGCCGTTGGGAGTCAGGGAGGAAAAAGAGAGGGATGGCCCGAAACCTCACTCAATCCATTCGTGAGAAAAAACTGTGTTTTATTTTGAAATCCAGAAACTTGCAGAACACCAAGAAGAGATTACAAACAGTCCAGTACGGCGGCTTTTGTGTGATGTGTCCATGTACAGCCATCGTTCTGACCTCAGACGCTCAATCTACTTAAATTACATAATTACACGGCAGGTACAAAATGTAGACTTTTACAAAAGTTAATAATAAAATAGAATATAGCCATATTTCCCCAAATACTGTCTCAGAAATATCCTTCAGTTACTACTAACTCCGTTTGGTGAAGAGTGTTAGTCAGAAAGACACAGATGAAGAGGAGCAGTGAAATGGGTGCAAACAATCCAGACACACACCTTTAACGTGTCCCAGTAAACCCCCCGGTGACAGACTTGTAAGTAAACAAAATACAGACAGGAAGACTGAAGAAACATCAGGAGAACTTCCCCCACAGCAATTATGGTTTATGTGAATGTAGGAAAGCATGATAACCGCTAGGACCGTCACATCAGGAAGAACCTGTGTGTGTGTGTGTGTGTGTGTGTGTTTGTGTGTGTGTGTGTGTGTTCACAAAGTGTTAATCCTCCTTTCAACGCCAGAATAAGAAAAATGGTTCAAATTGAAGGAAGAACTACAGACATGCTCTTTTATTGCTTTGTACGCTCCAAGGGGAGGATGGAACCTGTTTTTGTTTTTTTCTAGTCAGTATATGTTCTTCACCAGAACGCCTCATTATCCTCCAACCGGCCAAAACACCAAACTGCCCACAAGTCTTTTCTGAGGGGATTTGGGTTTATTCATTCCATAATTAATCCTGTGTGTAGCCAGCAGGTTCGACGTTCTTGTTCCCACACTGTCAAATCAGAATGCTAAGCTAGTGTGCAAACAAATAATCGATGGTGAAGCTGCTGTGTTGTGTTACAGTGTGTGTGTTAGTCTGTGTTTCAGTGTTTAATACATGTAGACATATTAGCCCATTACCTGTACTTCATATTAGCCCCCCCCCCCGTGTATCTGGTGTCGATTCCTTCGTAAAATCAAAATGGAGGGGAAAAAAGAATCAGGACACAGCAGCGTGTTTCTCCTCAATAAACTCAACTCTGCATAGATATAGTTATTTAGTTTAAGACACACGCGGGCAGGAACTCAGAACGGTGCCATGGAGGGAAGCGCGGACAGAGACGGGGCTTCCTGCGGCGCCTCCTGACGGGAGCCTCTCCGGGAATCAGTGCTGAGGTCCGCGGTCGCGCTGGGCTTCACAGAGGCACTAATGAGGAAGACAAAAACACGTAGAGAGTCATCAGTCACAGTCAGCAAAGTCTCACATTCACAAAATGAAAACTGAGTAAGATCAATCCTCAGTCACTACGTACAAGACATAACGGGAAATTTCCATTAAAAAAACAAACAAATATAATGTAAAACCTGTTTATATTTACATACTTAATCACATATAACCATATGTGAAAAAATTGTTAGTAGGGAATAGTTTAAAAAAATGATCTTTGGTAAGAATGTGCAGAAAACACAGAATTTTACACTGACAAGTAATTCATGTAACCATTCGGTCTAAATAACAGATTTTACTTGTATGAAAATATAAATAACTAACTTTAAACATTAGCAACAGAATCCCATCATTTCCACAGACAGAAGATACAAAAGATACGGTAAATAATGTGGATTTCTAGCTTAAAAGTCTGAAATTCATATCATTTACCGATATTTTATGTACTTAAGCAGGTAGCCAATAAAAGGTTTTACATTATATCTGTTTCTTTATGGTTATTTAAAGTAATTTCTTGTACATGGTCACTCTTTTCCTTACGCTAAAATTCTTGCCCCCACAGCTGCCGGCGTTTAAACGTAAATTTTACCGACTTTTTTTTTTTTTTTTACAGTGTAGCAACAGCTCTTTCAGTTCTTCATCCAGTAGGCAACCCGGCTCAGCCTGCACTGCTGGCTCAGAATCAGGACTCTGGGTCTAAAAATCCAATAATTCTGCCATTCGTATCATGCAATATTTAAAAACAGTGGTGTGAAAAATGAATGGATTAATATGTTTCCAGCTCTGCAAACAACAATTAACATAAATCAAAGGATGCCTTTTATAGAAATGGTAATTATATTTATCCAGGGTGAAGTTATCCAACAGATAAATAACCGGCATGAAAACGTTTTCACCACTCCGCGGACCCACTGGTCGTTGCACAACCGCTTCAGTTAAGAAGATTTGGAGGTTTTGTGCAGGAACGGATCTTTTCAGGTCCCGCCACAGAATCTGCACCGGTTCCAGGTTAAGACATCGACTGGGACACTAAAACTTTGTCCCTGACGATCTCCTTCAGAATTTTCTGGGTCCTGGCCGGGAAGCAGTACAGCGTCCTTACTCATCCTCCTCCCTGATGGCCCATATGTATAAGGAGGAAGAGGCCTCTGCAGCTTCTTCAATGTGTGGTTTGGACTTTTTTGTTACTTCCAGGAAGAGCCTTTCTCGTACTAGGATATTGTTCCTGGTCTTCTTCATGTGTAGATAATGTGTCTGACTGTGCATCTGTAGCCTCCCACAGACTTTATAGACAGACTCTAACCCCTCCCAGAAGGATGAATTTCAATCACCTTCTTCTTCACCACTTCTGGAATTTCATTTGATTATGGCTTAGTGCGCTTCTGCTCGGACCTAGGATCCAGCTTCATGTTTGCATGAAGTCATGGTGTGATTGACCGGCCCAGTGGGTCTAGTCCAGCTTGAACCAGTTATTGATGGAGACATATGACATCTGGGTTCTCATAGCAGACTAGATTTTGACATACTTCTGATTCTGAAGGCACTTATACACGAGGGTACATACGGAAGTAAGAGAGTCGAGGGACCTACCCAGGGACGTGGTGCTGTATCGAGTCCGCTGCAGAGTGGCGTAGCTGGGCTTGTCCGACAGCAGGACGCGGTGGGCTGCAGGGGCCACCACTTCGCCATTCCTCTGCAAGGAGGCACACCTGCGGAAAGTCACATCGAGCTTGTTCTGGATGTTGCTTGAGCTGTGAGCACGCTTCAGGTCTGCAGGCTGCTTATTCCCGGCCTCTCCGTTGAGCAGCTGCTTTTTGCACCTATGGGAGTCACAGCTCGGGTTGATGGTGGCCCTCCTCTCTCTGAGTGCCGCACAGGGCAGCGTGCTGTTGGACAGCGACAACCTGGTCAAAGTGCTGCTCGCCAGCTTTCCCAGTTGTCCATGTCCATTCATATGCCTGTCTTGCTTCTTGATAGGCGAACCAGGAATGTCTCTCTTCATGAAACCAGGTTTGAGGAAGGACAAAAGGCTATCGTGGCTGCGGCCCTCCTGTCCCTTCTGCCCCTTCCTGTCTTCAGGCTGAAGGTCCATCTGTAACAAGTCTTTCTGTGCCCTGAAAGTCCCCCCTGCCTGGACTTTGGTTTTTCTTAAGGTGGAGTCTCGGCTTGGGGGAGCACTGTGGCTGATATTACCCACTAGATAGGTCCCTCTCTGAAGCTGGAGGTCCAGGGTCCTGCTCTGGTCTTGCTTTGCCCTCCTAGACGTCCTCTTCCTCAGAGAGCCATAATCCCTGGTTTTGACATTGCTGTTGTTACAGACTGCATGGCTGATGTTTCTCTCCAAACAGGCTCGGCTCTGTCCTGCTGGTATTTTGGGGGAGTCCGAGCAGAATCTGTCTGTGCCGCTCAGACTGCTGCCGCTAGGTGAGCTGCACTCATGTCCTGCTTCAGAGACTCTTTCCGGGGCATTCTTCTGTGGTGGGGTTGCCACCAGTGTTATGATCGGGTCTTTGGTGCATCGTGGCCGCCGCCCCGACTCCAAGTACTCCACCAGCTCTCCAGGCTTGGTCTGGGATGGCTGTTTAATGTGGTCCTTTGAGCCAAAAGACCATCGCAGTGGCAGAACTTTGCTTAGATTCTCCTTGGGATTGGTTGGCGATCGCATGCTTGCGCTCCTGCCTTTGTTCCCACGGACAACCGGCTTGGCTTCAAACCCATCTAGAAGACAAGACATGGTACTTTACTTCACTCTCCACCACAATACCTGCTCTCAGACAGGTACTTCATTATTCATCCTCTTGGGGAAAACCAAGGGGGAAATTATAGAGTTGGGGACATTTTTTGTATACTAGGATACTAGTACACTAGGATCAGACAGCACATTAAAGCCACCTGCCTAATATTGTGTATTAGGCTTCCAAACAGTTCTGGGATGCAGTGTGTGCTGGCTGCCAGAACCATAATGAACTTTTTCAGCCGTAGAAACTCTCTTGTGGCATTGAACAACACGGTCAATGAGCCATGAGGTCCCGACAAACATTACACATCTACAGGGACACGTTATCAGCGGATATTATGGACCACATCTGAAATGGAATTTTCTCCCTTGAGCAGTTCTTTCCAGATGGTCGCGTAGATTTCTCACACACGGCTTCCAATTGAGCCCCACTTTAATAAAATGTAACATGTTCCATAACATCAGCATGGAAACTAATGCTCAAGTGAGTAATGAAACATGGGAAAAACAGGCCGTCTTTCAAAACCTTTCTCCTTCTCATGCGCCGCATGCTCAGACTAGCCAAAAGTATAAAAGTGCCATATAATTAAAGTTATTATTATGATCTCTTCAGCATCTCCTCTGCATACTGCATGCCCGGACACCTCAGGTTAAAAAAAGAACAAAAAGAAAACTCTGGCGGACCAAAGGGGATGAATAGACGGACCTTATTATTAATAATTAATAATGCATTCCCATGTCACCCCCCCTTCTCCTCTCTCTCGTCCTCTCAACTCAACTGATCATGGCACTAGGCTTCCCACCCTGAATCGGGATCTGCTTGAGGTTTCTGCCTGTTAAAGGGCAGTTTTTTTCCCCCACCACTGTTTCCATGTTCTTGCTCATAGAGGATTTGTTGGGTCTCTGTAGAATAAAGAATGACGGATGCGGCCTGACCTGCTCTTTTTGGAAAGCACCTTTAGACAGGGAATTGTTGCTTCATAAATAAAAATGAATTGATTTTGATTTAATTCAATGGTTAAATATTGTGGCTGATTAGTATAATATCTTTTAAGAATGATAGCTGGTGAAAAACTGGAATAACTGTGTACAAATTAAACTAAATAGCATAAAAAAATTGTTTTAATTCACTTGGTTTTTTGGGGGAAAATATTAACTTAAAGGTAAGGTCCTAAGTATTTTCAGGAAAACAAACCATTTGTGATTGTAGTGTCTGCCACCAAATAAATCCCCATTCTGCTGGCTTCTATCTATTTCAGATAGAAGCCACTGGAGTTCCAGCACTCAACTTGACTTCAAACACGACAGCCCCTTTGAGTTCTGCTGCTTGCTTCTTCTTAAGTTTTTGTCTTTGAACTCATCTGTGGGACTGACAGGAATTCACTGTTTTTTTATAACTATGAACATTTATTGAACATGGACTTTTGAGTTATCAGTTGAAAAGACATTGAGTGAGGGCGAAGGAAGTCCAGGGCAAATTCGTTTTGGATATGAAAAAGGTATCCTCTTTATAACTTGAAGCACTAGTTGTTATACATTGAATATTTAAGTTATTTATAATATCATAAAGTAGGTGTGTTTGATGATTTTGATACGATATCTTCTCTCATGCATCTGCACCAGAGAGGATCTTTGCAGCAAGTATATGTTACAAGATAAGGGCCCAAGGATTGAGCTGTGAGGGACACCACTTATAAGAAGCAACATATGCAAACCAAGTTGTTTTCTTTATGAGGACATTAAAGGGTTTAAGGTCATGCATATGATAAGTCAACATGTCCGATTCCTGCGACCAGAAATTATTTAAAGCATCAAAATGATGTAATATGTGGAGGTTTTGGTCGACATGCTTTTGTAGAACACACGATACATGCCACACCAGAATCCTACGTGTGTCTACTGCTCTGGAGGGTTCTTCTCCAAACACTGGCTGCTCAGGAGACTCTGGGGTCTGTAAGGGCCCCACAGGTCCAGGAATGGGTCCTCCTGACACCAAGCTGCCCCTCTTACTGCCCCCCGCCAGACGAACCAGCCAGTGGTCAGAGGTGGAGGAGCTGGTGGAACCTGCAGAAAGGATAGAAAATACATTTTGCACATAAATATAAGAACAAGCTGTGGAGAAAAAGATGGAGAAAGATTGAAGTGATCTCTGGATAAGCATCTGTATTTCCACCCCTCTGAAAGCCCTCATTATGGAAAAAGATGAACGCTTCTATGATTCCAGGAAATAAATGATTGCCTGCTCTCCTCTGCAGCCATCAGCCGTCTATCGGTGAACATTAATGCTGCTGTGAGACATGGAATTAGGTTGGAGGAAATTATAGAGGAAAAGTGGAATATTTTTGAAGGCAGTACTCTGAATCCACCCGGGGGTCCGTGCATGTTTTTTTTTTTTATTTCTCCTTTCAGAAACGAACATTGGGAAATGAAATACGTTTGGTAATTTCATGTTTTTGTTTTGAGATACAAGGAGGAGTGGAAACATCAAACGGCTGTGGGCACCCTCCTAGACTCAGATGTCCCACTGATAGTAAATCACATTTACTCACTCTATCATCAACCACTTATAGTGTGTGCCTGCGCTGACTGTCAGAGGGAAGCAGAGTCTGCTCCCTCAGAGAGACTGTGTATAGTAACGACGTGACGGTGAACCCTTAAAGACCCCTGCGGATGGTTCTCAGCTGCTACAGAGAGAAGACTGACCGCTGACTGAGGAGCTGGCGGACCAAGGAGGAATGGCGTCTCTCCTCTGGTAGAAGAGGATGTAGGCTCCGCGGGTGCACACCTCTGACTCTGGGACCGACTCAGCACTGCTGTCATCGTAACTGTACCACTGCCCGTCCACAGAGTTCCCGCAGAAGGCTGCAATCACACGGAGAGAGGTGGAGAAATCTCGGCTCAGAAATGAGTTCCGCTTAATCAGTTTCTCATTTGGATAAATGATCTTTCTTTTAAATGTTGCGTGAAAACAAAGTAAATGTTATAGCTCAAGGATGCAAAAGTATTCTTTATATACGGACCTGTGTAATGGCCGCCATGCATCCCTCCGTGGTGGTTGCAAACAGCGTACAGGTCGTACAGGAAGTCGGGGGGAACCAGGTCGGGTCGTCGGGCCTGTCTCCAGCCAGGTTGGAGAAGGGGCGGATGGGTTCCGTGGTTGCGGTTCACCATGTGAGGTGCCATGTCCAGGTCCACCAAGGGGAATTGCACAAACGTGGTGAGTTTGTTCCTCCGATCTCCCACCTGCCTGAAGCGCTTCAGGTGGAGGATGAGGATGTCCGGCAGGGTCCACAGGCTCATCTTCACCATGCCCTGCTGCAGCTGCTTGCAGTGTGGGCACTTCCAAGCGTCGTCTGGGGCCAGCTGGGGGGGGATATGAGGGAGGCACGGAGAAAAGAAGAGAAAATAGACACAAGCCTGAATCATTTTGGCTCCTCAGCCTGACAGAACCTCAACCCTCACAGCATCCTGCCAAACAAAATAACTTAACTCTGCAATGAAGTTGTCTGAAGTTCTAAGACAGGATTGCAATATTTATGTTTTACATTCATTTATATTTATAATTAGAAAAGTGGGGGGTTCTTGCAACAAAATCTTTGAAGACATTTGAGCAAAGAACTGAGTACTGAGCTTTCTGATAGAAAGGAAAACAGTGAGACGGCAGAACCATCTGTGAGCAGAACCATCTGTGAGCAGAGCCATCTGTAAGCCTGCAGCTCCACCGCATGGAGACATTAGATAAAATCAGCCGCAGCTGTTGACAGTCAGAGAGTCAGTCAGTCAGTCACTTAACCATTTAGTCAGTTAACCAGTCAGTCAGTCAGTCAGTCAGTTAACCAGTCAGTCAGTCAGTTAAGCAGTCAGTCAGTCAGTTAAGCAGTCAGTCAGTCAGTCAGTTAACCATTTAGTCAGTTAACCAGTCAGTTAAGCAGTCAGTCAGTCAGTCAGTCAGTTAACCAGTCAGTCAGTCAGTTAAGCAGTCAGTCAGTCAGTCAGTCAGTCAGTTAACAAGTCAGTCAGTCAGTTAACCAGTCAGTCAGTCACTCAGTTTCATAAAGATGACAAAGTTCCAGAACTTTTTGTGATTATTTGTCTCAAACAAATGTTAATCTTAGAATAAAACCTGGATTCAGGCTCAAAGATAAAAGCTATGATCAGCAGATCCTGGATGGGACCCACGTGAAAACAAGAGTCGTCTGAAGAGGACAATCCTCCCTTAAGAAACTCCAGCAAATACAGCAGAACATGACATAATAGTACTCTGGTGGGACGTACACACACACAACTGTTACACACACGTATTTATTCTTTCTCACGTATTACTCACTCCTACGGACATTTCTGATCAAGGTCAACCTCTGCTGCAGGTTTTTTGGGCTGTGGGAGGCGAACGGTGCAGAATGGTGTGTGCAGGCTTCAGCAGCTCCGCCCACCAAACCGCCTACTACACTATAATGGGCGGGGAGCCTATGAGGGGTCTCGTAATGCCCACCTAATGTCCCAGCTCTCCCACAGGAGGCAACAAAGAAGTTCACCCTTCACCCACAGCAGGTCCATTCTTTCAGTCAGTGACAAACAAAACTGAACATCGTTCCTTGAACCTGACCACCAATTTATTCGAATGTTCTGAACATAGGAGAGTGAAAAAATAAGGATTGTGTAATAATCCAAACCCAACTAATTACAAGTTTTGCAATTTCATCACATATATCAATATTTGTTAAGAAATCCCCCAAAAAACATTTGAAATGGATTTTGTTATCTGAGTGAATTAATCATTAAATTCTAAATTAAACTGAATAATTATTTTTCAAAAGTAGAAATTCTGCTTTGGAGAGGAAACCACGTGGCCGTCGGCCGTGCGCCGTAAATGTGATGTCGTTCAATCTGCACCCAGAGGTGCTGCTGATTGGTTGGCTGTAATGTGAATCCTGGACACACACACACACACACACACACACACACACACACACACACACACACACACACACACACACACACACACACACATGTCATTGATCCAGGTGCAAAAAAGGATTAACAGTATTGAGATGATAATTTAGGGAGAGGTTCCAGGTGTCTGGGTGTCTGGGGTGTTACCGGAGCCACAGGTATCACATGGACACAAACTACCTGCTCCTCTTTGGTGTAAAGCTGGAAGCACTCGTCCAAAGTGCAGCTGTGCTGCTGAACCTGCTGCTGCTGAATCCTCACGCTCTCTGCATCCTTCACCACCTCCTCCTGGATGTTTCCAAACAGGCTGTGGTCCAGCACAGAGACACGGTTACAGTCACTCGGCGTAACATCTAGACAAACACTGCAGCAAACCTGTGACGGCTCTGACTGACCAGTCTTTGATTCTGTGCTCCCACTCGATGATGAGCTTCACATGCGGCGGTCCCCCGGAGCCGCAGAGCTTCAAGGCTCTGCGAGAAAGGAAAGGTCAAAGGTCATTTGGGGTAGGCCACACAGCATCTGCACTGACTGAATTACCTTTACCAGACTTTCTGAGATGTACTCTATTATAATAATCGTTGACCAGCGGCTGTATTGAGACAGTCTCACCGCTAGGTGTCAGCATTTACACGCCAGAAACATCACATGAGTGCTCCTCTCTTTTTTGGAAGGACTGCATTGTGGATTTGGAGGATGTAAAGAAAATCGTGAGGAGCTTAAGAACAATATAAAAGGTATATTCCAAAGTACACAGCAGAGCTTTTAGACAATCATTTTAGACAAGATTCAATTAACGAACGTATTGTTTTGAGATTGAAACTTCCGTATTTGTCAAGTCTACATCAGTCCGAACATCTACAGCCACATGTCTCTACGTCCAAGTCTTTGAAGATGGCCTTGAAAGCATTCTTTGGATTCAGGCCGTTCTGCAACCAGGGTCTCAGATATTAAATCAATAAGTACCCCAAAGAATAATAAAGTATGCAAGGAAATGTTTTCTCTGTTGTTTCTGGTCTTGATGCGGACATTAAAGTGTTTTTACGCCTGTTGTTGTCGTTTAACTAAATGAATGTTTCCTCCAGTGCGTGTCATTGGGATCTTAAGAAGGTTAAGGTTAGTTCAGAATCCATTCATTCAAAGCTAAGGTGCAAACCTGAACCCAACATGAACTACTGAACAGTATCAAAATAAAATACTTCTGGTTGCCCCTTCAGAGTAAGAGCATATTAACCAACAGTTCATCAGTTTGGACTGGTTTGTTATGTTACCTTTAGCTATTATTTATATTTCACATGCAAATCTAGGCATAGCGAATCAGAAGAATCCAGAAGAATGTAAAATCCGTGCGGTCTAATAATAAAAGAATGCAGGGATCAGTTATCAGTCAGCTCCGATGATATGTCGACACATCGACTTTGTGCTCCTCGAGTTTGCACCTGCAGAATAATAATATAATACATGAGACAAAGAGAATGCAGTTAAAGATAAGAGGATGTGTGTCTACTGTAGGAATGTGTCCAGAAACATTCCTGTCAGGCACACCTGCATCAGACACGGGACACAGGAGTTCTGAGTGCACCAGTGGAATGGGGATTTCATTTTACCTAACAGGCTTTCAGATTTCAGCAGGGTGGGCGATAAACACACGCCAAAGTGTGCAGAATAGGAAATGTCTGAACTCTGTTGGCGGGGAGGATACATTAATGAACAATTCCAGAACGTCCAGAACATCATTTTAAAGATGTTCTCTGGAGAAGATGGTTGACCTTCAGATTCACCCTAAGACCCAAGAAAATGGAAAAACTTATAAAACTGAATGATGAAAGGCAAAACTCATTATTATAATATATATTTTGACTGTGTCCCTTCCCCAGCCCCCACCCACTTTTTCACTCACCCCCCTTACACTCCCACGCTCTCCCTTGCACTCCTCCTCACTCCCTTCCAATTTTGTGGTCTAGTTATTTCAAACAGAAAGTTACAGATCTTTACTTAAACATTTCCTGACTGTCTTGATTTGCACTGTTTTTGTATTTTTTTTAATTTTAATTTAGTTTTAGTTGTTACTAAAGAACATGAATAGCATCTGAAGCTAATCAGAGTGAACTTGCTTTCCCCTCGCTCACCTGTCCACAGCAGGGTTGTGGAGTGGCCGATCATCCTGAGGAGACAGGTAGCTGTAGAACGCTGATCCTCCCACCACACGGATGTTGAACAGCACTCTGGCATTCTGGGAAAAAGAGCGGAAGAGAAAAAAGCTGCGGACATGCTGTGAGGTATTTTGAACACATTTCAGGAGGTCATAAATCACTGCCGGTTAAACACTGTGGACTGCACCTCCATTCAGCTGATTACAGCTTATCAATAGCTCAATGTTTAACCGTCAAAGTCTCCTTAAAATCATGTGAAAAGCCAGTTGTGCAGCTTTGCTGATCAGCCATTTCCTTATAACCACTGACAGGCGAAGTGGATAACATGGACTCTCTCCTTGCCCATGGTGCCTGTCAGCTGGTAGAATATATATTTGGTGGCAAATTTACTTTATGCCCTTCGAGTTGATATGTGGGAAGCAGGAATAATAGGCAAGTTTAAGTATTTGAGCAATAAATGGTAACGAGTGGGTCGGCGCATCTCCAGAACTTCAGGTCTTGTTTGTTGTTCCTGGTCTGCAGAGGTTAGAATCTACCAAAGTGGCCAAAGGAAGGACAACTGGTGAAATGGCGACTCCTTGATGTGTGTGGGGTTCGGAAGTGGTCTACAGGAGCTACTTGAGCTCATATTACTGAAAAGAAAAGAGCCCGAAGACACAATTCATCGCTGCTAGATGGGGACCTAAGGCTATAATGAGCAAGTGGTTTTAATGTTATGGTTGATAGTGTTGGAGGGCTACTATTCTACCTAATGGCAGGTTTTTCACAGGTATTGACTGTAGCTTGCCTGCATTTCACCTTTAAATCATTGTTCATTTGAACAAAATGAAATAAAAATCATAGTAGGCACGATTTCTTTTTACGGTGAATATTTTTTCTCAAGCTATTTGGTGAAATATGTAATATACATGTAACTGCAAACCGAGCGAACACCAAAATTAACTTAGGTTCATGCAGTCATCCTACTGATAGTCCCCTTAGGACTATTTTTAGACGCACAATGAAGACCTTTTACAGCTATAACAACATTTTCTCGGACGAGGTTCAGTCATTCTTTCACTATCGATCTCTTTCTTCCTCAGTCTTGTCGTCATGCCACAGTCAGATGATTGGAGGAATCTCTTTCCTCACACTTTAGCAAGAGCTCAGGACGAGGAGGAGGGCCTCATCAGAACAACCTTTCGTACAATCCAGTCATTCCTACCTCTCGCCATGTCGCGCTGTCATTAGGTGGGTTTACATGGACGGCCTGATTCTGAATAGATCCGAAAAAGACGCCTAATCGGAAGGAAAACGCTGCATGTAAACAAAGTCCCCTTCCCCAAAGAGAAGGACCTTTCCGATTGAGATTTCATTCTTTTACAAGGATGTTGTCTAAGTCCTTTCGGAAAGTCTTTCCGATATGAAGTCGCTGCCTGCAGTCGCTGTTTCGGAAAGCTTTCCGTTTGAGTTGTATCTGCGCGTGCCCAGCGTCGTGACGTTATGCTCCCCGTTCTACATAGGAGAGATTCCTTTATTCATCGCAACTTTGAAAGAGTTTAACATAGTTGGATGGCTAGACTGTCGAAAAGTCACTTCGAAGCATGCCATCTTTGTCGTATTCTACTTCCGGGCGCTGTTAGCGGTTGCACCCAGCTCATCATAGCCTTATCGCCACCTTATGAGCGGGAGCGTGGGTCGTCTGCGCATGTATGAAAGCTGTTTCTGATTAGGTGGGTGGATGAATGTAGACACCAGGTCAGAAAAGATCACAGCTCATGTAAACAGGCGTCCGACGTTGCAATTCAGATGGGTTTAATTTGGATAGGAGAAAAGTGTCCGTGTAAACCGACCTAGTGTCTGGGACTGTTGGTGAGGTCAGCTGTTCTGATCAGCTGACCTAACCAACCCAGTGGCAGACCGTCACACCATCATGGAGGCCGATCATCTCACCACTGAAATACAAATATCTTTTTTATTTTAAGTTCAACTATGCTGCTGTGACGTCTGGCGTCCACCTCCACATCCTGTCTTCTTCAGCTTAGCCTGAGTAGGGTCATCAGCCACCACCACCACCAGTGTACTGAGTCAATGAGGTCAATCGTATTGACTGCTCCGGGCAGATAGCCTTCAATCACAGACTCTCTCCAGAGTTTAAGAACCAAACCTCTTCTACATTCCTGTATATGATTTTTTTCGTAATGAACTTCATGCTTTACTTCATTCACTTATCCCTCCTGACTGAAACACCTTTGTTTGTCTCTCTGTCACACTACAACCTGCCCTGTTTCAACGTCATTGGTTGTCGGCACATAAGACATAAGAATCTTTACAGTTATTGCGCAGAATACAACAGAACGAGGAGTGATTGAAAAGAGACGATAGGAGGTACATAGAATAAAGAAGAAGGATGTGAATAGAAGAAAGAAAAGAAAAACAACAATAGAAAACCAACAACCAATGCAAGAAAACCCCACGATAGTACTGCTCCGGTCCCGATTGTCATGGCTGATTGGACAGTCGGTCCAAACCTTTAAGAAAGTGTTCAAATTTGATTGAATTAACTCAAACACTGTCTTATTATCCTTTCAACTTTGTTGTGAGCTAACTAAACATAAACAAATTGAACGGAGGGCGAAGTGGGTCCTGAACTGTAAGAAAAATCCTGCTTCTGACATTTTGAGCTCTCTAGTGTTTGAGCTGGAATCAGGATGTGCTGCCTTGAGACAGAGCACAGCCTCCAAGTTTAAAATACCAGTGAAACAGTTTCTAATAAGAACCCTGTCTTTTGCCACTGGACTGAAAGCCCAGGACAAGAACCAAGAAAGATCATATAAGGCGCTCATATCTTTCTGTTCATCTGAGCTCTCCCGGCAGCACTCTGAAATCTAGTTGGATCGGAGGTGCAGCCTCAGGAATGAGGGAGTGCTTTGCAAAAAATGAAAGTGGTTTCTTGGTCCAGTGAAATCTAGTATGTAACTGCCAGCTTGGCTCCAACACAAAACGCCTGCTATGAGTCATTTAGGGAAAGTCGGATCCAGCATGATCTTTCTGATGACAAGGAGAGCAACAAAAGGATAAAACAAAGTTGATATGCTGAACCCAAAGACTCGCAAAAGAAACTTTATACTTTATACTTTTTTATTATATATATTACATTTATTATAAATGTAATTATATAATTCTATCTAATGAGTCTGGGAGGTTCTCCGGTTCCAAAGTTGTTTATATTGTTTCTCTTGAATTTATGAAACTAGTTGAGATTCCAGCCTTGAAGCGCTCAGGAATCGGTGAACTTATAGACTGGAAAGACATCCTAGGTAAAAACTCTGGAAAATCCATAGAGGAGAGCACAGAATTGATTTCCAAACTGGATTATCAAATATCCAGTTTGGGGTACCGGCTCGAAGTATGGATGGAAACAAATGATCCGATCTGGCGAACCCAAAAGGGAACAGCCAAAAGATGAAAAAAGATGAATTTCATTAATGAGTAGTTCCGTCTTTAGCAGCAACAAATGGAAACAAAGACTTCTGATACTCCCGGAGATCCGTTCTGGAATGTTTGTCTATGGCTCTTTACAGAACTGCTTTTGTGCCACATTTTAGGGATTCAGGCCCAGACTTTAGATCACTCCAAAACAAAACTTAAACTTCCAGTGGGGGGCTTTGTCTCCTGCTCCCGTCTCGCTGCACGAACCAGTGGTGCTTGAATTAACAGGACATCAGAATGTGAGTTTTTCTCAGGTGTGACTTCTTGTCCTCGTTCAGCAGCAGAAAAACATCCCACAAAACTTGACACCGTCACCTCCATGCTCTCACGCTGAACCCTTTGACCTCTTTTGTCTCGCCTTGTTTTACTTCTCGCCCTTCAGGCACAAACAAAGTTAAAGGTTGGAGTTGGAAGTACAAGTTGAAGAATGAATGAGACGCCTCCAACGTCTCACTTTTTCCTATTGTTAAGATCCCTTCGACTACGTTACAATCAAAAAAGTATCAGCACGAGGATCGCCAACGCCACAACACAGAAAGAGCCTTTTTCCAGGTAACCAATGACCTTTGAGTGGATGCTGGCGCTGGCAGGTGTTCTAATCCTGCGCTGGTTAAGAGCAACATCCGACATTATGGACCCGATCATCCTTTCAGACGGACTGAGGCACCGGGTGGGCAGCTCCGCTCTGCACTGGGCCGGTTCTCCTCTTACTCTTTGGAACGGGAAATGTTGTGCGTCCTCAAATCATTTCATGTCCTCAGTCTCTAATGTTAAGTATGGTGTGCCACAAGGGTCAGTCTTGGGGCAAATACCTTTCTCCCTTTACATCCTCCCCCTCGGTGACGTCATCCGCAGCCATGCCATAACTTTCCATGGTTATATGGGTGAAATTGGCTAAGTTGGTAGAGTTGTTGACAACTTATCTGAAGGTCGGTGGTTCGATTCCTGGCCACTGCGATCCACATGACAAAGTGTCCTTAAGCAAGATACTGAACCCCAAGTTGCTCACAATGGCTCTTCCATTTGGGGGTGAATGGTTACTGCTCCTAATGAGCATGTGGCTTCTATCACCACTGTGTGAATGTTTGTGTGAATGTTTGTGTGAAAGTTTGTATGAATGTTTGTGTGAAAGTTTGTATGAATGTTTGTGTGAATGTTTGTGTGAATGTTTGTATTAATGTTTGTGTGAATGTTTGTGTGAATGTTTGTGTGAATGTTTGTGTGAATGTTTGTGTGAATGTTTGTATTAATGTTTTTGTGAATGTTTGTGTGAATGTTTGTGTGAATGTTTGTATTAATGTTTGTGTGAATGTTTGTGTGAATGTTTGTGTGAATGTTTGTATTAATGTTTTTGTGAATGTTTGTGTGAATGTTTGTGTGAATGTTTGTATTAATGTTTGTGTGAATGTTTGTATTAATGTTTGTGTGAATGTCTGTGTGAATGTTTGTGTGAATGTTTGTATTAATGTTTGTGTGAATGTTTGTATTAATGTTTGTGTGAATGTCTGTGTGAATGTTTGTGTGAATGTTTGTGTGAATGTTTGTATTAATGTTTGTTTGAATGTTTGTGTAAATTTTTGTATTAATGTTTGTGTGAATGTTTGTGTGAATGTTTGTATTAATGTTTGTGTGAATGTTTGTGTGAATTTTTGTATTAATGTTTGTGTGAATGTTTGTGTGAATGTTTGTATTAATGTTTGTGTGAATGTTTGTATTAATGTTTGTGTGAATGTCTGTGTGAATGTTTGTGTGAATGTTTGTATTAATGTTTGTGTGAATGTTTGTGTGAATGTTTGTGTGAATGTTTGTGTGAATGTTTGTGTGAATGTTTGTGTGAATGTTTGTGTGAATGTTTGTGTGAATGTTTGTGTGAATGTTTGTATTAATGTTTGTGTGAATGTTTGTGTGAATGTTTGTGTGAATGTTTGTGTGAATGTTTGTGTGAATGTTTGTGTGAATGTTTGTATTAATGTTTGTGTGAATGTTTGTGTGAATTTTTGTATTAATGTTTGTGTGAATGTTTGTGTGAATGTTTGTGTGAATGTTTGTGTGAATGTTTGTGTGAATGTTTGTGTGAATGTTTGTGTGAATGTTTGTATTAATGTTTGTGTGAATGTTTGTGTGAATGTTCGTATTAATGTTTGTGTGAATGTTTGTGTGAATGTTTGTGTGAATGTTTGTATTAATGTTTGTGTGAATGTTTGTGTGAATGTTTGTATTAATGTTTGTGTGAATGTTTGTGTGAATGTTTGTGTGAATGTTTGTATTAATGTTTGTGTGAATGTTTGTGTGAATGTTTGTGTGAATGTTTGTGTGAATGTTTGTATTAATGTTTGTGTGAATGTTTGTGTGAATGTTTGTGTGAATGTTTGTGTGAATGTTTGTGTGAATGTTTGTATGAATGTTTGTGTGAATGATTGTCTGAATGTTTATGTGAATGTTTGTGTGAATGTTTGTGTGAATGTTTGTGTGAATGTTTGTGTGAATGTTTGTATTAATGTTTGTGTGAATGTTTGTGTGAATGTTTGTGTGAATGTTTGTGTGAATGTTTGTGTGAATGTTTGTATTAATGTTTGTGTGAATGTTTGTATTAATGTTTGTGTGAATGTCTGTGTGAATGTTTGTGTGAATGTTTGTATTAATGTTTGTGTGAATGTTTGTGTGAATTTTTGTATTAATGTTTGTATTAATGTTTGTGTGAATGTCTGTGTGAATGTTTGTATTAATGTTTGTGTGAATGTTTGTATTAATGTTTGTGTGAATGTCTGTGTGAATGTTTGTGTGAATGTTTGTGTGAATGTTTGTATTAATGTTTGTGTGAATGTTTGTGTGAATTTTTGTATTAATGTTTGTGTGAATGTTTGTGTGAATGTTTGTATTAATGTTTGTGTGAATGTTTGTATTAATGTTTGTGTGAATGTCTGTGTGAATGTTTGTGTGAATATTTGTGTGAATGTTTGTATTAATGTTTGTGTGAATGTTTGTGTGAATTTTTGTATTAATGTTTGTGTGAATGTTTGTGTGAATGTTTGTATTAATGTTTGTGTGAATGTTTGTATTAATGTTTGTGTGAATGTTTGTGTGAATGTTTGTGTGAATGTTTGTGTGAATGTTTGTATTAATGTTTGTATTAATGTTTGTGTGAATGTTTGTATTAATGTTTGTGTGAATGTTTGTGTGAATGTTTGTATTAATGTCTGTGTGAATGTTTGTGTGAATTTTTGTATTAATGTTTGTATTAATGTTTGTGTGAATGTCTGTGTGAATGTTTGTATTAATGTTTGTGTGAATGTTTGTATTAATGTTTGTGTGAATGTCTGTGTGAATGTTTGTGTGAATGTTTGTGTGAATGTTTGTATTAATGTTTGTGTGAATGTCTGTGTGAATGTTTGTGTGAATGTTTGTGTGAATGTTTGTATTAATGTTTGTGTGAATGTCTGTGTGAATGTTTGTGTGAATGTTTGTGTGAATGTTTGTATTAATGTTTGTGTGAATGTTTGTGTGAATTTTTGTATTAATGTTTGTGTGAATGTTTGTGTGAATGTTTGTATTAATGTTTGTGTGAATGTTTGTATGAATTTTTGTGTTAATGTTTGTATTAATGTTTGTGTGAATGTCTGTGTGAATTTTTGTGTTAATGTTTGTGTGAACGTTTGTGTGAATGTTTGTGTGAATGTTTGTGTGAATGTTTGTGTGACCGGGTGAATGCTGACTCGTGTTGTAAATAAGTAAGTGCTTTGAGTGGTCGAGCAGACTAGAATAGTACAGTCCATTTAGCATTTGCCAGGCCCTCTTTTGACGGGGATTGGAATTCCAGTCTCCTGGACCCGAGTCAGTGGTCAGTGGTCTGACCCACTGAGGTAATCAGCCGCACCTGCTTTTAATGGTATCCAGCCTCATATTTTAGCAGAAAGGCTCGAGAGCATCCACCACATTAAGCCTGGTCCGACATGATGGCTCATGGATTTTTTTAATCTGTGATGTCTTAACGGGTCAGCAGCGTTTTATCTGATGTTCTTTTATCATCCACTGGATACATTTGTATTGCCTTTCACACAACTCTATGTGAGTTTGAGTTATTTACTGTTCTTTTTTGGTGCCTACTGTTAATTGATTTTTTTATTTGATCTATTATTGTATGTTGTTACTGCTGACCCGAGGAATTTCCCCGAGGGGGATAATAAAGATATCTCTGATCCTAAACTGGAGCCCTGTGTTTTGGGATGGATTTTATTGTCACTTTGAAGACTCTTAATGACCTTTCCCCAGACAATACTTCGGATCTTTTAATTCCTTACGAACCTCCGCATAGTTTGAGACCCGGAGGCTGAGGTCCTTTTTACATACCGGAGGCTAGGCTGAAAACTAGAAGAAGAATCCTTTATTAGTCACACACAGTACAACATAGTGAAATTATTTCTCTGCATTTGACCCATCCCTGAGGGAGCAGTGGGCGTGTGAAGCGCCCGGGGAGCTAAGGTTTCAGGGTCTTGCTCAAGGACCCTACGACAAGTAGACCCTGGTGGGATTCAAACCGGCTACCTTCCGATCTTCCGATTGGGAGGGGGCCGCGCTACCCACTGAGCCACAGCCGCCCTTAAAGTGGACAGAACCTATGCCAGGGCCCCAAGGCTCTGGAGCTTAGGAAAGTAAGGGTTCGTTCAAGTCTCTCCTTAATCCTTCTTTTACCGAAAGGCTTTTCCTGATTTTCCCTGAGCTGTACAGCCTTTAGCTATTTATTTATTTGAATCTTATTGTCTGGGTTTTTATTTTATTTTAACAACCAATATCAACCTCATTTGAAATTGCGACTGAGATCCAACGTCTTTTAGACGTGAGTGGTCAACATGTGTCAGATGTTACGTTGATGTCGTGTGTCAGCTTTGAAAGGATTTGTCGCTTAAGAAAGTGTTAATAATTCATAAATCTGCCATGTGTAGGATTTTAAACCCTGTAGGCTGAGAGGAAAGGAAAAGCCTGGCCAAATTAACCAATGGGAAAGGAGGGGGTTGATGGGGGGAACCAAAAAGGAGGCAAAAATTTGTTTTGTATCAGTGTGTCCGCATGTTTATGGTAAAGGGACTGTACTTATGCAGCACTTTTCTAGTCTGCTTGACCACTCGAAGCGCTTTTACAACACCAGTCAGCGTTCACCCATTCACACAAACATTCATTCAGTGATGATGGAGGCTGTCATGAAGGCACCACCTGCTCATCAGGAGCGGTAACCAATCACACCGATGGAACAACCATTGGGAGAAACTTCACTTCGACATGTGGAGTGGAGTGGCCGTGGATCAAACCACCGACCTTCAGATGAGTGGACAACTGCCCCCCAAATTTATGTTCCATTCTGAGGCGGCAGAAGAAGAGGAATCACTCTAACGAGGTCCATCCCCGTCATTGAAAAGAAAATCTGCCGAGCCCCATCCTATCGGGGGAGGGAGTCCGTCTGAGATTTAACGGTTGTAAGGAATTCCCAGGTGAAAACCACCTGTTGGTTTGTTTTTTTAACATTCAGCAGGTTAATCTCTTGTGTCTGGTGAGGCAAACACAGCTGGAGATCTCACACATAGACGCGTCTCCTCTTGATGTGGTGAAGAGTGTGTATCTTTGCTTTCCACACCTAACAATCGATTAAATGTCGTATCTATTCCAAACAGTGCGGTCTAGATTAAAACGTCATCCTCCTCTTAACTTTGCATCACCAATCTCCATACAGAGAGTGTGAATGTGCATAAAAAGAACGGTAGGTGCTGTCGGGGAAAGGGTTCTGCAGCACATAACAGTCCCAAGGTGAGCTTCAGTCATCATCTGGCCAGCCACCGCTCCATGTGAGGATGTCATGAGCTCTGCTGTGCCTCTTTCTTGTTGAATTACATCTTTTCTGAAGCTAAAGTCAAACAGAAGCTGAGAAACAGACTTGAGAGTGTTCCTCACTGATGCAAGACGACTTCAGATTGTGTTTAGATAAAAGATTTAGAGCGAAGATATATGCTGAGCATCACTCCTTTCTTGGCAGAGGTTGGGATCCGACAAATTGATCGTACCGGACGAGCTTGTGCACAGAGGAGACTACAGGTGGGTGACATTTTCCTGTATGGTCCGCATGGCTTCACTACAGCTGTGAGACACTTCATGAGACAGAGAAGGAGAGAGAGGTGGCAGATCAGAAACGTTTGAACTTTAATAAATCCTACTGCACACAATATTAGGGGCGCAACGATTGTAATTTTCTTGGACGATCACCAATCGCTGATGATCTAACCGGCCGTTGGCGTTTTCTTCCCTTTAGAGTTTTAAAACGATGAGTATTGTATTGTAAGTGCTCTCATTTTGAAGGACTGCAGTGGAGGTACGGTTGGTCTGAATTGTGTATGTGTTCTGACTTGTTGAAATGAATGTACCCTCCGTCTTCCTCGCCGTTTATTTGTTATATGTGGTTTTGTTCAGGGACCTCAGGGCTCTTGGCTGGCTCTGCACTCTTGCTAGCTTTAGCAGCTCTGTGGTTAAGTGTGTGATCAAGTTTGTTAGGCCAAACATTTTCGGGGGTTGTTACTCCACAGCTTCGTTTGTCCTTACGTTTAAAAGACATAAATGATGGCATAGATACATACAGCGGGCTCGTGGTTAGCCCTGCACTATCACTACCTTTAGCCGCCCTGCTAACATTAATAATAATAATAACAATAATAATAATAATACATTTTATTTATAACGCACTTTACATTTGGATCAAATTTCAAAGTGCTGCAAGGTAAAAGCAAATAAAAACTTGTAAGCGAAACGTTAGCTTCTACACATCTATGCTATGTTCCTCGGGGAAGATTAATTTTGAAGTGTTTGATTAAGTCTTCGGGGTTGATTCCTTCATAGCTTACTTTTTCCTCGCAAAAGGTCCGGTGGTATCCCTGCGTTAATGTTTCAGGTGGTTGTAATGTTATGACATGTTGATATATGTTAATCAGGAGGAAACGGATTCCTTTCTGCCTGCAGTTTGAATAAAGTATCCCTCTGTGGGCTCGGTTTGCTCTGCCTGAGCCATTAAACACGTCTCGGAACCGGTGAGCCCGTCGGAAAAGAACCGCAGCCGTCCCCAGCCGGTGCTCAAAACAAGCCCGCCCACAGGACGCAGCTATTAAATATAGCTTTACAAGCTTCTTAGGGGCAGTTATTTACGCGCAGCGCCGTACCGCAACTTCATTCGAGGGGTTTTCTACATGTAATAGAACAAATAAGGTTATAACTGTCCATTGTGTCCTTATAGCAATTACACGTAATTATTTGGAGTTATGTTTCACTCACTTGGCAGGTGGGCATAAAGAGAGTAGAAAGTTTCAAGAGTAGGCTGTGCTAAAGAGGATGTTTGTTATTCCATTTGTGGGAGTTTCTTTCCATGGATCAATCCCAGAATCGTCAGAAGCCGTCCAGTACCTGAGCCTGGGCGCCATTGATCATCAGGTAATACAGCTTGCTGAGGAGGCTCTGCTGCAGCTGGTCCCAGGAAATAGACCGGTCCTCCCTCATAAGAAATGGTGGTCCAAACCTTCCAATGGACAAAAAACAAAACAGCTTGATCACTATTCATCCACATGAGCCCTTATCCCACTGTAGTTAAAACAATCGCGTAGCAACATTTTATGCTTGCACTGGTATTACAGCGAATCTGTGGAAGAACAGATGTGGGAGGCAATAAAGCTGACGAAGAGAGGGACAAGCATCTCTCTGAAAAGATAGGTAACATGACATTCATCATAATACATGTGCTATTGAGGGAAACTCTCCATTGTACGCTAAAGTCTTATTAATGTGGGACCAAACCGGGATACGTGAGACAAGAAAAAATGAAACAAAAACTAAGAGGTTAAACAACCCCTCAGGCACACCGTTTTTTCCCATGACATCATAAACAAGGAGAATCTCAGAATAAATGATGCAGGATTACCGTTCAGGATGGTAACCATTAACATTCTGCGGTGGCTGAGGAGCAAAAGCTGCAGTGACCACGACATGGAAAGAGACAACGTTCACAACAAAATGAGAGGGAAAATGAGTGGGATCTGCTGGAATCTGCTGTGAGCGAGAGGGAGAACCATTCCATTCTTCTGCCGAATGGTTTCCTTTCGATAAATGGACATAGCGTGCTAAATTCAAAGGCTTTAACCTTGTATTTGCAACTCTCTGACACTAATTCCCACAGCAAATGTCTCCTGCAACCTCAAAGCTGCCACTGAATATTTTATCTTTCATTTTGGATGAGATCCTGCAGTGATGTTATACTTCAAAGTATGCAGTAGAGCCTACACTGGTATTCCACAGACTGGGAGAGACATGTCAACAAATACTCAAACCAGTGTTTCCCATACATAGGCTCTATTTGGGCGGTGCGTCAAGGTAACTTAAGACCCGCCCAGGTAGTTAAAATCCAAATGTCATTTTCTTTTCAAGCTATACGCACAACTGTCATTTCATAAGGCCCACTCGAAGACATGGACCAATGGGGGCAGCCAGAGGCTGCAGTTTCACTTTGTCCATTTATTCTGCCCCTCCTTGAATGTTAGTGTTCACTTTAGCAAATAAACAGTTCTTCTAATGAGAGACAAAGGCTTCCAGGTGCTCTCGGAATGTTTATTGCCTGACAATAATGTGGAAAAACAATACTTAGCGCTTGGTCTGTTAGCTCAATGCTAACATACAATGGGATTTGCTATTTACATTCTAATAAAATTAGCATTGATGGCGTGACGATAATCAAACAATAATTTTACAAATGAACTGTCACTTAACATATATTTGTCAGTTAAACTTAAGAGAGTTGTTGTTCACGAGAAGCTGCTCTGAATTTTTTTTTTGTTATGATGAAGAGAGGAGAACTTGAAGACCATGAAGACCATTGAGAAAAAAAAAGATAAAGATGAATTGTTGTTAGTCCATGCGTCTTGTGATGAACAAAGCCTCAATAGAACATATAACGGTCCGACCAAATTTTATAAAGTTTATTTTCACTTGGAAATATCATATCTTTGGTTTAAGACACATACTGCAAGGAGGACTGATCGTACGCTAATTTCATCCAGTCAGACCACATGCACAGAGTCGACGACTAATAAATGATTTAATTTGTGAATAGTTATTAGTGTTATTTGTTTTTTGATGTTGAAATAAGACTTTTAGAGTGATTATTCATTCACAAATGGTCATTTATTTTCATTTGTAAATAGTTATTTATGTTGATGTGAGATAGAAGATAGTTATCCATGTGCAATAAATGTGATAAACTTCTCTTCGACTAGTTTCTTAGTGATCCCCTTGATGGCAAGTAAATTCTCAACTTGTGGGAAACTCTGCAAATGTAGAATGTGGAATTAGCATCGTGTCTTTGATGTGAAATATTCTTAAATCCTGTCCAAGAATAAGTTTCACACTCTGCTGATATTTAGAAGTGCACATATGAGCCGACGAGAAACAAGCATCACTCCAATGTCATCTAGTTGGCCCGGACAAGCGCTCCAGCTGCCATCTGATGAGAGCAACATAGGTGGGTGGGCTAACCCACAGCCGTCCTGGCAAGCGCCCCTATATCGATCTCTGAGGGTTCAGGGAGGAGAGTGTCTGAGCGCTACATCGTGCCAGATGTCAGATTCCTCGGTCGATGGATTTCGGATTTAGAAACTCATCCCTCAGTGAGAAATGACGCCCTTATGTAACATGAGCTGACATGACCTTGATGTTCTGTACGTCTGATGAAAGCCAAAACCTCAAGCAATCGAGTAAGAGAGGAGAAGTTTTGACTTTTAGCTAAGCTTAGTTTAATTGCCCTGAAAGTGAAAACTGAAGAACGCACCACGAGCCTCCAGAGCAGGTCTGCCCCGCCTGCATGTGGTCATGACCCACATTGGAACCTCCCTACTCGCTCATGAGGAAGACCCGGAGTTTATGTTAATGCTGTGCAAGCAGATAGCGGACACACATCATCGTCATCAACCGTTAATGTGCTAGCTTACGTTGCTAATGCTAGCCTTGTTATTTTGCTGTGAATCCATGAGGCACATATCACAGAGGCACTATAGCCATATTAAATCGCAGAAGCACCAGAGCAATGTTATATGACGGAGATACCAGAACCACATTCAATCGCAGAGGTACCAAAACCACATTATATCGCACATATCGCATTATTATGCCACATTATTAAGCCCCATTATTATGCCACAGAGGCACTAGAACCACGTCATTACACCACAGTGACAGAATAACGTCATGAATGGTGTCAGAGCAATCTCCCAAACACAGAGTTGCTTTGACAGCAACTCTGTGTTTGGGAGTTGCTTTGACAGGAAATCTGTTTGATTTGGGGTATTAACATCGATAAGACAAAAAGACAATGGACATTCCACAACCACTTCAACCTGTGGAGGAACTCTTCTTTCTTGACTACCGTCACCGGGTTCTGATTCAACGACTGTTTGTAAGGAAAGTGTCTCATTGACATCAATACCTGACAGCATGCTGGCCCGATCCGGCGACGTTGCACACCAACAGCAGGATCTTCACCGGGACACCCTGGTTGAGGAACTCAGAAGACAATGTCCCAGATGAAGGTAACCTCTGACCCTCGGGTCCAGTTGAGTAAGGGGATGAAGGGAGGCTGTGGTGGTAACCTGGCAGAGGAGAGAAGACACAGTCAACAGGTCAGAGAGGGCAAGAGACCCTGTATCCTGGGCACTTAACCACATGTTCCCGCAAAAGCTTCACAAAAAAGGATGATGGAGGTTCTTGTGCTTCAGGGCCTTCAGTGCTATAGGAAGTGGTCATTAGAATATAAATATATATATATATATATATATATATATATATATATATATATATATATATATATATACACTACTCATTAAAATAAGGAGAACCCTTAAACCACAAATCCCAGATTTAGATGAATGACATATTCCAGTTGAAAATCTTTATTGATTACATAGTGTAATGTGTTGAGAACAAAATAACCTGAGAACGATCAATGGACACCAGAATCATTCACCCATTGACGACTGGATTCAGAATCATTCTCAAAATCAAAGTTCACAGTGAGATCCAGGCTGATCCAATTTTTCTGAATATCCTCAAGACAACTCATAATGTGTCTCAGTAGTGTGTACGGCCTCCTTGTGCCTGTATGCACTCCCTACAACGTCTGGGCATCCCGTTTATGAGAAGATGGATGGTCTCCTGGGGGACCATCATGCCCCCCCAGACCTGGATCAGGGCATCGGTCAGATCCTAAACAGTCTGTGGTGCGACGTGGCGTCTCTGGCAAATGCCAATTTGGCTGCATGGTTCCGGGCTGTGAGCACAGGCCCCACTTGTGGACGTCGGGCCCCCATGCCACCCTCATGGAGACGGGTTCTGACAGTTTGAGTAGAAACATGCACACCAGTGGCCTGCTGGAGGTCATTTTGTGGGTCAGTGCTCCTCCGGTTTCTCCTTGCACAAAGGAGCAGATAGCGGTCCTGCTGCTGGGTTGTTGACCTCCAACGGCCCCTTACAACTCTCCTGGTGTACTGGCCTGTCTCCTGGTATCTCCTCCACGCTCTTGACCCCGTGCTGGGGGACACAGCAAACCTTCTGCATGTATGGATGTGCCATCCTGGAGGGGCTGCACTACCTGAGAACTTCTGTGGGCTGCAGATACCGTCTTATGGTACCAGTAGAGACGAAGGCACTGGGAAAATGTAAAAACAAGCCAAGAATCAGCCAGAAAGGATGAGGAAATGGAAATGGTGAGTGGCAACCACCTGCAAAACTAATTGCCTCTCCTTTCCACTTGTTTTCTGTCCCACTGGCACAACAGCAGGTGAAAATGATTCACAATCATTATTGATTCCTGACTGAACAGGTTGATATCCTGGCTGTGTGATTGACCCTGTGATGAGTATGTGTGCCCATCATTTCTTTGAGTAGTGTATGTTAGAGGTGCACCGATCGGCACCAGGAGGTCTACTTTGAGGAAATCCGGCCAGTTGTACGCATACAGGTACACCAAGCATGATCTACCAGGGCTCCAAACATCTCACAAGTTAACCAGAAAAACACAAAGTTCGCAATTTGAACACCAGTAAGGACAAAATCAGGATATCTTCAAGCCCAACACAACAAACTTAAGCCCGGCACAATAAACTTAATCACACGCTTAAAAATCAATCACCCCAAGGAGCAGCAATTTGAGAAGTAAACGTTAGCAGAGTGGCTAAAGCTAGCTTGAGCTCAGAGCGAGCCACAAGCCCTGATATCCTTGAACAAAGCCAACATATAACATATAATGGACTGAATGAGGCGCAGAAGGTTTTATCATACAATTGGGTCAAAGAACGCAAGGCAGGGAGGACCGAGGGTACATTAATGTCCAACGGGTCAGAATAGACGTTCACGTTACACATGGCCGACCAGCCTTGTCACTTTTACTATAATCCTTCAAAATATCAGCACGTAGAATGCATTACTCATTATGATTTCTAAACTTTAAAGGAAAAAAAATGAGAATGTGCCACTATTGGTATCGTACGGTCACGCTTTATAAAAATCTGGGATCGGCCAAGAAAATTGTAATCGGTGCATCTCTAATGTATACATGGTTAGCATCACGCAGTGACTCAAAATGAGGTCCTAAAGTCTGAGAGCGCAGCACTTTGCATCCACTCCATAGTGTCGTGGGACTTTTTCACTGGACTAAGGCAGCGAGACAACCCGACCCTGCAGCTCACTGAATCAGACGGACACTTTGGAAGATTTGGCTCTGAAAGCTGAAAGCACAATGCGCATGATAATTCAGAGATGAACAGATTTCAAGCCCCTAACACACAATCATTACTCCGAACACCTCTAACGAGCGCCGGGGAGCAGAGCTGAGACACAGGAAGTGGTGAGACAGCAGCTTTCTATTTAGGGAGCAGGGATTGCAAAGGGAGAGCAGACG
This sequence comes from Lophius americanus, assembly GCA_037951165.1. Taxonomy (NCBI): domain Eukaryota; kingdom Metazoa; phylum Chordata; class Actinopteri; order Lophiiformes; family Lophiidae; genus Lophius; species Lophius americanus. The sequence goes on from JBBDHG010000319.1 coordinate 808,079, forward strand.
GACCGATGGTTGTCTGCACTCTCAGCCGGAGGCGTTATCTGATGCATTTGAAGCCCTGCATCCTGTCCTGGTCGGAAGCCGAGCAGCGCCGCCCCTCTCCTGTTTCCAGCGTGACTGACTGAGTGAAAAACCCAGAGTCTGTAACACGTGACGATCTGACGCAGATATTGACTGACTTTCAAACATTTCTTCACACTCTTCACAATCCTTGGTTCCTTCTCCGACAGAAAGAAGAGCTATGCGGCTGAATGAACGTCAAGACCCGTTAAGAGCTAATCAGAGTCAACATTCATACCAGCGACGCTTCAAGGTTAAAAGCTCTGATTGCAGATTTTTGCCCCTGAGAGCTGGAGCGATGAAACGTACGCACAGCTTGTCATTTATTCATGTCGCTCTAATCAGGCGAGTGATAAAACACGCTTGAATCATGCCTCGCGACACGAGCAGGGACCTCTGGGAGCCGTCCGGGAGAGCTCTGAAAATGTAATGGATCCCCGATCCAGGGTTCTCTTGTCTTGGTGTGCGTCTCTCTGCCAAATCAAATAAACTCAGAACTGCGGCTTTAAACACTTACTTTATTCAACAGGGACCACAGGCTATCCGATAAATCACCAGCATGACAAAGTATTCACTGGAGAGTCGTCTCTGACGTCATTGTGGAGGAATTTGGACCCCCTCTTCTTGCAGGTCTGCCTCAGTGCAGCCTCACTGGAGGGCCTGTGAGCCGGAACTGACCCGCTCAGGTCCCACAACAGAATCTCAAAGGGGTTCAAGGTCTGGCGTTTAACCATGTCATTCCGAGTTGGACTCACTCTTCCAGTTGGGTGATAGTTGTTGTGCTCTTGCCAACTCACTCAAGCCGAAAAGTTCTGAGTCAACATTAGCTTTCAGCTTGCCACTCTCACATGGATGCCTTTTATTGACCAGTGGAGCCATGACCTCTGACTTTTATTGAGGTCCGAAGTCCACTTCTGTGGAGGTCCACCATTGTTCCATGTCTCCTCCATCTTTGGATCATGTGTCTCTCTGTTGATCTGTGGAGTCCCAGAACCTGAGTAACTTTGACTAGCTTTGGAAACCATCCCAGACTTATAGATTTTAGTCAGCCTTTCTCATTTCCTGTGGAATTTCTGTTGATTTTGGCATGCTGTGCTAATGGTGAGACCTAGGAGCCAGCTCCCTACTTCTGAAGATGGTCTACCTTCAGTGATGCTGTGGTTGAACAGAACTGGTAGAGATCATGTGTGGGTGGGGTCCAGTCCAGCTGGAACCAGTTTGTCATGCAGTTTGGTAGTTTGTGGGATTTCCTTTTCTAGGGGGCGGATACGCAAGTTTTTGAACTTTCTTGTGTTTACTCATGTTGCCTTAGTTTATGGTTAAATTTGATTTAAGATCTCAACATAATTTAGTATAAGCTAGACAAAAAGAAAGACCGGCCGATACTTATTCTTTCTTCTAGTTTAAAAATCATGATTTATGTATTTAAAGTGCTCTTATTTTGAAGGATTATAGTTGAAGTGACAATGCTGGCCGGCATTGTGTATGTATTCTGACCAGGTTGAAATGAACGTACCCTCTGTCCTTAAACCAACTGTAGGACATTTGGAAGTGAAAATAAAACTTTTACTGCCGCGTTCAGTCCATTTTATGTTATATGTTGGCTTTGTTCAAGGACTTCAGGGCTCGTGGCTGGCTCGGAACTCCCGCTAGCTTTAGCCGCTCGGCTAACATTAGCCGCTCTGCTAACGTTAGCTTCTTAGCTTGCTTTGATCCTCGGGGTGATTGATTCTGAAGTATGTGATTAAGTTTGTTGTGGTGAACGTTTTCCTGAGTTGAAGAGATCCTTATTTTGTCCTTACTGGTGTTATAAATTGTGAGTTTTATGTCTTTCTGGTTGATGTGAGATGTTTGGAGCGGTGGTAGCGCATGCTTGGTGTACGTGTATGGCGCGCTCGTTCAACCGACCTCTTTAGTCCTAATGCTGACATTCTCACAATTACCATGCGAACACACTGATGTTAAGCCAGGATAAGCCTAATTAGTAAATTTGTGCCACTGAGCTTGATGGGTAAATATCATTTATCAGTTTTCTTCATATTTTCCCAGCAACATTTCTCAGTTTCTGATTGGGGAACCTGAGGTGTTCCTCGGCTAGATGAGATATGCAATCCCTCCAGCAGCGGGTTTTACGTCAACTGCGGGGTCTCCTACTTGTTTGACGTTCCTGGAACATTTTCATAGGGAGGCACCATGGAGGAACCCTAATCAGAACCACCTCAAACGGGTGCTTCTGAAGCAAACCAGCTTTTACTGGTGTCTCCTCCTAGAAGCTCATTGGAGGTATTTGGTCATTAAACCAAGTATGGATCAAAGTGAAACTGTGACCCGATAGGGCGATAGAGAGATCGAGTAATCACAGTTTACGAGAACATGATCGTACGATCTCATTTTAATCCAGGGGTTATATTGGAACATTTCCTAGTAAATCTTCAATGTGAAGGACATTTTCGGACACGAGAGGGAAAAACGCAGCATCACCAAAGTCATTAGGATTAATGCTCTGTACACCTTGAATGTCGGAACCGTATCTCATGGCAATCCATCAAACAGATGTTGTGATATTTTACTGTGAATGAAAATGTTGGACAAAGTGGCCGACCAAGACTGTCATCCAAATAATGGTGGCGATAAAAATGACTCAGAGTCTATTAAGTCGAGACTCCAGCTGTAATGGAGGCACAAACATTCAGACATTGAGTGGATTTGAGGTTGGCTGGAGATCATGAAGGATGCAGCAAACAGGAAGGTGATTTATAAGAATTTCTAATTCAGTCATCCTGATGATTTGGAATGGATTTATGAGATTGTTTTACGTATCAATTTCAGGAAATGATGTTGTTTTGAATGGCAAATGTATTTAAAACACATCAGATCTATTACATAAATATAATCTTTTCTCATATCAGTCATAATTTAATGACAAAAATGCATCCCATCTAAGTTGATTAGTATTTTCATGTTAAAAAATATGTCATCCAAACACATGGACATTTTACATGTAATTAAAATACCTACATTTTTGATGTTAAGCCTAAATATGTTTTGAGTGTACTATTTGAGTTGTAAAAAGCTCACAAATCATCAATAAGCTGTTATAACTAATAAGATATAAACGTTATTTGAGACCGGACGCTTGCCAAATAGTGAGCTCACTTATCTGCACTGCCAACTGAATATTGCCAAATAGTGACCCACATTGATAAACTGAGAGCTATGTTATAAGCTGTTTATAAACGTTAACTGAGCAGTTATTAATTGTTTACAACATTATTCATAACCCAATCATAAACCATTTATAATTCCTTTATAAAGGTAGTCTTATTGTAAAGCATTATATTTTTGTAACCTTCCTGTCATTTGCTGGCAGGAGTTGCGAGACCTGCTCCCGTTAAAATAGCCCCGTTGTTTATGACACAAATGTGTGTGTTGATAGTAAATCTGTCATTGCCGTCATTGCTCCGTGTGAACCAAAGGAATATATATACTTCCTGTTGGTGAATTCTCAGTGACCGTGTTTAGGGAGTGTTAGGAAGAGGGTCAACATTTCTGTGACCGTGAAAGTCTGAAATGATGACTTCAGTTTGCAGAGGTGAAACACGCAGCGCTGAGAATATGATGCAAGAGATTAATATTGAGTACAGCAGGGTGGCTGGGAGTGGGAGTGGGAAGGTCACCTCAGCACTGGTTTTGTTTTTTTCTTCCAGAACAGAAACAACGGCTCTTTAGCCCGGGTCTCACGCCGTCTCGAAGAGTGAACGAGTTACTTTTACCCTCAAATTGACTGAATGCCCCTGAAACTGGATCAATCAGGCGGACACGGAGGGGCATCCTAAAACAAGGTTATTCTCAGATTCAATTCCACTGGATGCGTGGTCTCTGCGTTTGTCCGGCGGTCCGGCAGACGCTCTGTGACACGTGGCTCAGACGTGTTCAGAGCAGAGGACGCCGAGAACATTTCCTTACCACTCAATATTAAACGCTTAGACTAGCAGGCTTAGCTTTAATGAGACCCCCGGTGAGAGTTTTATTCAGTCTCACATCCAAAAACATGACTCAGATTATACTTCCATTTATGCATTCATGGATAATTGATTAAGTCTCTCTCAGCAAATGATTTCATTTAGCTGTGTTAAAAATTTTATAAAGCCCAGATAGATATTTATCAGTTGGGAAAATATCAAATACTCTTCTCAATCAAAAAAAAAAAATGTGGCATTTCTACTTTTAAAAAATTTTTTTTAGCATCCCATCATATTTGAGGGGAACAGAAATTCAATTACGTTTTAGCATTAGCTTAGCACCAGTCAGTGTGGTTATGACCGTAAAAAGGCTTGTTTCATCGTCACGTGAGATCCGTATCTCACTGAACAACCATATCAATGTAAACACTGGGACAAAACCCAGAGAGGCGTTTGGAGGAGATGTAATAATAATAATAATACATTCAATTTATAACTCACTTTACATTTGGATCAAATCTCAAAGTGCTACAAAGTAAAAGCAGATAAAAGCATCATTAAAAAAATAAAATAATAACTATATAAAAACATGACCAAAAGCATTAATGTTAATTACAGATTATAGGTTCTGCTAAAAAGGAAAGTTTTAAGTCCTTTTTTTAAATGTGTCAGTCGTCTGTGGAGCCCTCAGATGGTCAAGGAGGGCATTCCACAGACGAGGGGCAGCAGAACATACGGCCCAATCACCCATGGTGCTGAGCTTAGTCCGGGGAAGGAGGAGGGGGTATGAGTGGGTAGAACGGAGGGATCGTGTCGAGGTCAGTGGGGTGAGTAGTTCTTTCAGGTAGGGGGGGGCGTTACCATGGATACACTGGTGAGTGAGGAGAGAGATCTTATAATCAATCCTGGTGGAGATGGGAAGACGATGAAGGGAATGAAGAACAGGGGTGATGTGTTCGTGTTTACGAACTCTCATCAGGATCCTTCAGATGTTTTGAACATACTGAAGTCTTTGAAGACTTTTATCAGGGATCCCGATGAGGAGTGATGAAGGTCGTTACAGTAATCCAGTCGGGAGGAGACGAACGCGTGGACCAGCTTTTCAGCATCACTCAAGGTTAGTGAAGAACGGAGTTTGGAAATAATAATGTAGAGTCAATGCCTGTTACTGAGGGGGGGTCAGACTGTCAGAGGTCCTTCCAGGCTGCGTCGCTTTGTGTGGCCGTTGAGCGACATAAAGTGACGCCCTAAAAGTCAAGTTGTTTAGATACGACGGCGCCGGGACTCACAGTCCTGGGAGACACCAGAGGGCCACAGAACAGATCTATTTACAACACAAAGTAGGAAACCGGTTCTTCTGAGCATCCGGTTCACACCGTTAGCTGAATAACAGATAGAACAAAGTTATAAATCTGACAGTGCAAGTGAAATCTGGATGGGAGGGGGAAGGTAGGGGGGGCAATTCACAGAGCAGTGTAAGATTAAGCACTCCGTACCCCAAGGGCCCCCCACAGTCAGGTGACCTCCCACCCGTGTTCATTAGGCATTAATAAAACTGGTTTGTTTGCTTACAGATTAAAGTAAATGAATATTAATGTTGAGCCACAAACACAAGGTGCAGCGACGTCACTAGAAATAGCAGGACAGATTCCCACCCTCATGCCCGCCGCTACCTGAGATCCGCGCAGAGCCTCCTCTGATGTAGAGCGGCGAAGCCTGTAGGGCGTAGATGACATCATTCTCGGCGATGCTGGTCAGATCCTCCTCGTCGAAGAAGGAGCGTTGAAAGCCCGTGGAGTAAACTTCTGCCAGGATGACCTGGAGACACGCACACGAACACAAACACACACACACACATACACACAAAAACACACACACACACACACTCCCCGGCACGCACACACACACACACACGCACACGAACACAAACACACACACACACACACACATATACACACAAAAACACACACACACACACACTCCCCGGCACGCACACACACACACACACGAACACAAACACACACACACACATATACACACAAAAACACACACACATATACACACAACACACGCACACACACAAACACATGAGCACACACTCCTCGGCACACCAACACACACGCACACACAAACACACACACACACACATATACACACAAAAACACACACGCACACACACTCTCCGGCACACACACACACACGCACACACACACACACACACACGCCCACACACACACACACACTCACACACACACACACGTTAGTTTCCGCTGCTCTATTGTTCCTTCTATATCCAGATTAAAGTGTTTTAGCCAGAGTGGAGAACAAGAGTTGATTTGTACCAATGGTGGGCAAAGAACCCGTCAAAGCTAACACATAACTTGAATCACACTCATGAGCCACAAAAGATGTAGCGTCTTCTCCAGCTTCCCTTTACCTGGTCCGGGGACAGTTTACCCTCATCCGCCACCATCCGCCTCAGACAGGCCACGGAGCCCAACAGAGGCACGGCCAGCCCGACCCGCAGGTACCGCTGCCCTTTGGTGCTGAACACCAGAATCACGCACAGCGGCCTGCCAGGGAGGAAGAGACACATGAGGGATGTCAAAAAAAACAGCAACCTCTTGTCCGGTGGGTGTGCCATCTCTAGCGGCAGCAGGGAGGGACAACAGAAGAGTCTCATGAATAAAGAAAGACACTTTAAGATGAATAATGGATCATTAGGACTTAACTAATAATGGAATCTCTGTTGCATTTTTAAAAACGGGGGGAGGGGGGCCGTGGGCTCTGACCTGCTCAGAGGCAGCGCTGACATGAGCAGGGTGCTGGGACGTTATGGCTTCTCAGAACAATAATATGTGTAATGTGTGTTATGTGTGTAATGTGTGTAATGTGTGTGATGTGTGTAATATGTGAAAAGTGTATAATGTGTGTGTAATGTGTGTAATGTGTGTGATGTGTGTAATGTGTGTTATGTGTGTATTGTGTATTGTGTGTGATGTGTGTAATATGTGAAAAGTGTATAATGTGTGTGTAATGTGTGTAATGTGTGTGATGTGTGTGATGTGTGTGATGTGTGCAATGTGTGTCATGTGTGTGATGTGTGTCATGTGTGTAATGTGTATAATGTGTGTGGTGTGTGTGATGTGTGTGATGTGTGTAATGTGTGTAATATGTGCGGTGTGAGTAATGTGTATAATGTGTGTGATGTGTGTGATGTGTGTAATGTGTGTAATGTGTGTAATGTGTATAATGTGTGTATAATGTGTGTGATGTGTGTAATGTGTGTGATGTGTGTAATGTGTGTGATGTGTGTATAATGTGTAATGTGTGTGATGTGTGTGATGTGTGTGATGTGTGTACTGTCTGTGATGTGTGTGATGTGTGTGATGTGTGTAATGTGTGTGATGTGTGTGATGTGTGTGATGTGTGTAATGTGTGTAATATGTGCGGTGTGAGTAATGTGTATAATGTGTGTGATGTGTGTGATGTGTGTAATGTGTGAAATGTGTATAATGTTTGTAATGTGTATAATGTGTGTATAATGTGTGTGTAATGTGTGTGATGTGTGTAATGTGTGTAATGTGTGTGATGTGTGTAATGTGTGTAATGTGTGTGATGTGTGTAATGTGTGTGATGTGTGTAATATGTGTGATGTGTGTGATGTGTGTGATGTGTGTGATGTGTGTAATGTGTGTAATATGTGTGGTGTGAGTAATGTGTATAATGTGTGTGATGTGTGTGATGTGTGTAATGTGTGTAATGTGTGAAATGTGTATAATGTGTGTAATGTGTATAATGTGTGTATAATGTGTGTGTAATGTGTGTAATGTGTGTAATGTGTGTGATGTGTGTAATGTGTGTAATGTGTGTGATGTGTGTAATGTGTGTAATGTGTGTGATGTGTGTAATGTGTGTAATGTGTGTGATGTGTGTGATGTGTGTAATGTGTGTGATGTGTGTAATGTGTGTGATGTGTGTAATGTGTGTGATGTGTGTAATATGTGTAATGTGTGTGATGTGTGTGATGTGTGTGATGTTTGCGATGTGTGTAATGTGTGTGATGTGTGTAGTGTGTGTTATGTGTGTAATGTGTGTGATGTGTGTGATGTGTGTACTGTGTGTGATGTGTGTAATGTGTGTGATGTGTGAGATGTGTGTAATGTGTGTGATGTGTGTGATGTGTTTGATGTGTGTGATGTGTGTAATGTGTGCGATGTGTGTACTGTGTGTGATGTGTGTAATGTGTGTGATGTGTGTGATGTGTGTACTGTGTGTGATGTGAGTGATGTGTGTGATGTGTGTGATGTGTGTAATGTGTGTGATGTGTGTAATGTGTGTTATGTTTGTAATGTGTGTGATGTGTGTAATATGTGAAAAGTGATGTGTGTAATGTGTGTGATGTGTGTGATGTGTGTAATGTGTGTGATGTGTGTGATGTGTGTAATGTGTGTGATGTGTGTGATGTGTGTAATGTGTGTCATGTGTGTAATATGTGTCATGTGTATAATGTGTGTGGTGTGTGTGATGTGTGTGATGTGTGTAATGTGTGTAATACGTGCGGTGTGAGTAATGTGTATAATGTGTGTGATGTGTGTAATGTGTGTAATGTGTGTAATGTGTATAATGTGTGTAATGTGTATAATGTGTGTGTAATGTTTGTGATGTGTGTAATGTGTGTGATGTGTGTAATGTGTGTAATGTGTGTGATGTGTGTAAGTGATGTGTGTAGTGTCTGTGATGTGTGTGATGTGTGTAATGTGTGTGATGTGTGTGATGTGTGTGATGTGTGTGATGTGTGTCATGTGTGTGATGTGTGTAATATGTGCGGTGTGAGTAATGTGTATAATGTGTGTGATGTGTGTGATGTGTGTAATGTGTGTAATGTGTGTAATGTGTGTAATGTGTATAATGTGTGTATAATGTGTGTGATGTGTGTAATGTGTGTGATGTGTGTAATGTGTGTGATGTGTGTATAATGTGTAATGTGTGTGATGTGTGTGATGTGTGTGATGTGTGTACTGTCTGTGATGTGTGTGATGTGTGTGATGTGTGTAATGTGTGTGATGTGTGTGATGTGTGTGATGTGTGTAATGTGTGTAATATGTGCGGTGTGAGTAATGTGTATAATGTGTGTGATGTGTGTGATGTGTGTAATGTGTGAAATGTGTATAATGTTTGTAATGTGTATAATGTGTGTATAATGTGTGTGTAATGTGTGTGATGTGTGTAATGTGTGTAATGTGTGTGATGTGTGTAATGTGTGTGATGTGTGTAATGTGTGTGATGTGTGTAATATGTGTGATGTGTGTGATGTGTGTGATGTGTGTGATGTGTGTAATGTGTGTAATATGTGTGGTGTGAGTAATTTGTATAATGTGTGTGATGTGTGTGATGTGTGTAATGTGTGTAATGTGTGAAATGTGTATAATGTGTGTAATGTGTATAATGTGTGTATAATGTGTGTGTAATGTGTGTGAAGTGTGTAATGTGTGTAATGTGTGTGATGTGTGTAATGTGTGTAATGTGTGTGATGTGTGTAATGTGTGTAATGTGTGTGATGTGTGTAATGTGTGTAATGTGTGTGATGTGTGTGATGTGTGTAATGTGTGTAATGTGTGTGATGTGTGTAATATGTGTAATGTGTGTGATGTGTGTGATGTGTGTGATGTTTGCGATGTGTGTAATGTGTGTGATGTGTGTAGTGTGTGTTATGTGTGTAATGTGTGTGATGTGTGTGATGTGTGTACTGTGTGTGATGTGTGTAATGTGTGTGATGTGTGAGATGTGTGTAATGTGTGTGATGTGTGTGATGTGTTTGATGTGTGTGATGTGTGTAATGTGTGCGATGTGTGTACTGTGTGTGATGTGTGTAATGTGTGTGATGTGTGTGATGTGTGTACTGTGTGTGATGTGAGTGATGTGTGTGATGTGTGTGATGTGTGTAATGTGTGTGATGTGTGTAATGTGTGTTATGTTTGTAATGTGTGTCATGTGTGTAATATGTGAAAAGTGATGTGTGTAATGTGTGTGATGTGTGTGATGTGTGTAATGTGTGTGATGTGTGTGATGTGTGTAATGTGTGTGATGTGTGTGATGTGTGTAATGTGTGTCATGTGTGTAATATGTGTCATGTGTATAATGTGTGTGGTGTGTGTGATGTGTGTGATGTGTGTAATGTGTGTAATACGTGCGGTGTGAGTAATGTGTATAATGTGTGTGATGTGTGTAATGTGTGTAATGTGTGTAATGTGTAAAATGTGTGTAATGTGTATAATGTGTGTGTAATGTTTGTGATGTGTGTAATGTGTGTGATGTGTGTAATGTGTGTAATGTGTGTAAGTGATGTGTGTAGTGTCTGTGATGTGTGTGATGTGTGTAATGTGTGTGATGTGTGTGATGTGTGTGATGTGTGTCATGTGTGTGATGTGTGTAATATGTGTGATGTGTATAATGTGTGTGGTGTGTGTGATGTGTTTGATGTGTGTCATGTGTGTAATATGTGCGGTGTGAGTAATGTGTATAATGTGTGTGATGTGTGTAATGTGTGTAATGTGTGTAATGTGTGTAATGTGTATAATGTGTATAATGTGTGTATAATGTGTGTGATGTGTGTAATGTGTGTAATGTGTGTGATGTGTGTAATGTGTGTAATGTGTGTGATGTGTGTAATGTGTGTGATGTGTGTAATGTGTGTGATGTCTGTAATATGTGTAATGTGTGTGATGTGTGTGATGTTTGCGATGTGTGATGTGTGTAATGTGTGTAGTGTGTGTTATGTGTGTAATGTATGTGATGTGTGTGATGTGTGTGATGTGTGTACTGTGTGTGATGTGTGTGATGTGTGTAATGTGTGTGATGTGTGTGATGTGTGTACTGTGTGTGATGTGTGTACTGTGTGTGATGTGTGTAATGTGTGTGATGTGTGTGATGTGTGTGATGTCTGTAATGTGTTTGATGTGTGTAATGTGTGTGATGTGTGTGATGTGTGTAATGTGTGTAATGTGTGTGATGTGTGTGATGTGTGTAAGGTGTATAATGTGTGTGGTGTGTGTAATGTGTGTGATGTGTGTAATGTGTGTAATATGTGCGGTGTGAGTAATGTGTATAATGTGTGTGATGTGTATAATGTGTGTATAATGTGTGTGTAATGTGTGTGATGTGTGTAATGTGTGTAATGTGTGTGATGTGTGTAATGTGTGTAATGTGTGTGATGTGTGTAATGTGTGTGATGTGTGTAATATGTGTGATGTGTGTGATGTGTGTGATGTGTGTGATGTGTGTAATGTGTGTAATATGTGTGGTGTGAGTAATGTGTATAATGTGTGTGATGTGTGTGATGTGTGTAATGTGTGTAATGTGTGAAATGTGTATAATGTGTGTAATGTGTATAATGTGTGTATAATGTGTGTGTAATGTGTGTGAAGTGTGTAATGTGTGTAATGTGTGTGATGTGTGTAATGTGTGTGATGTGTGTAATGTGTGTAATGTGTGTGATGTGTGTGATGTGTATAATGTGTGTGGTGTGTGTAATATGTGTAATGTGTGTGATGTGTGTGATGTGTGTGATGTTTGCGATGTGTGTAATGTGTGTGATGTGTGTAGTGTGTGTTATGTGTGTAATGTGTGTGATGTGTGTGGTGTGTGTACTGTGTGTGATGTGTGTAATGTGTGTGATGTGTGAGATGTGTGTGATGTGTTTGATGTGTGTGATGTGTGTAATGTGTGTGATGTGTGTACTGTGTGTGATGTGTGTAATGTGTGTAATGTGTGTGATGTGTGTGATGTGTGTACTGTGTGTGATGTGAGTGATGTGTGTGATGTGTGTGATGTGTGTAATGTGTGTGATGTGTGTAATGTGTGTTATGTTTGTAATGTTGTGATGTAATGTTATGTAATGTGTGTAATGTTTGTAATGTTTGTAATGTTGTGTTGTTATGTTTGTAAAAATTGAGTGATGCTGAAAAGCTGGTTCACGCATTCGTTTCCTCCCGACTGGATTACTGTAACTCACTTCTCATCGGGATCCCTGATAAAAGTCTTCAAAGACTTCAGTATGTCCAAAACAGTGCTGCAAGGATCCTGATGAGAGTTCGTAAACACGAACACATCACCCCTGTTCTTCATTCCCTTCATTGGCTTCCCATCTCCACCAGGATTGATTATAAGATCTCTCTCCTCACTCACCAGTGCATCCATGGTAACGCACCCCCCTACCTGAAAGAACTACTCACCCCACTGACCTCGACACGATCCCTCCGTTCTACCCAGTCATACCGCCTCCTCCTTCCCCGGACTAAGCTCAGCACCATGGGAGATCGGGCCTTCTGTTCTGCTGCCCCTCGTCTGTGGAATGCCCTCCCTGACCATCTCAGGGCTCCACAGACGACTGACACATTTAAAAAAGGACTTAAAACTTTCCTTTTTAGCAGAACCTATAACTGTAATTGACATTAATGCTTTTGGTCACGTTTTTGTATAGTTATTATTATTATTTATTTATTTATTTATTTTTTATTGATGCTTTTATCTGCTTTTGCCTTGTAGCACTTTGAGATTTGATCCAAATGTAAAGTGCATTATAAATTAAATGTATTATTATTATTATTATTATAATGTGTGTGATGTGTGTAATATGTGAAAAGTGATGTGTGTAATGTGTGTGATGTGTGTAATGTGTGTGATGTGTGTGATGTGTGTAATGTGTGTGATGTGTGTGATGTGTGTCATGTGTGTAATGTGTGTCATGTGTGTAATATGTGTCATGTGTATAATGTGTGTGGTGTGTGTGATGTGTGTGATGTGTGTAATGTGTGTAATACGTGCGGTGTGAGTAATGTGTATAATGTGTGTGATGTGTGTAATGTGTGTAATGTGTGTAATGTGTATAATGTGTGTAATGTGTATAATGTGTGTGTAATGTTTGTGATGTGTGTAATGTGTGTGATGTGTGTAATGTGTATAATGTGTGTGATGTGTGTAAGTGATGTGTGTAGTGTCTGTGATGTGTGTGATGTGTGTAATGTGTGTGATGTGTGTGATGTGTGTGGTGTGTGTGATGTGTTTGATGTGTGTCATGTGTGTAATATGTGCGGTGTGAGTAATGTGTATAATGTGTGTGATGTGTGTAATGTGTGTAATGTGTATAATGTGTATAATGTGTGTATAATGTGTGTGATGTGTGTAATGTGTGTAATGTGTGTGATGTGTGTAATGTGTGTAATGTGTGTGATGTGTGTAATGTGTGTGATGTGTGTAATGTGTGTGATGTGTGTAATATGTGTAATGTGTGTGATGTGTGTGATGTTTGCGATGTGTGATGTGTGTAATGTGTGTAGTGTGTGTTATGTGTGTAATGTATGTGATGTGTGTGATGTGTGTGATGTGTGTGATGTGTGTACTGTGTGTGATGTGTGTAATGTGTGTGATGTGTGTGATGTGTGTAATGTGTGTGATGTGTGTGATGTGTGTGATGTGTGTAATGTGTATAATGTGTGTGGTGTGTGTAATGTGTGTGATGTGTGTAATGTGTGAAATGTGTATAATGTTTGTAATGTGTATAATGTGTGTATAATGTGTGTGTAATGTGTGTGATGTGTGTAATGTGTGTAATGTGTGTGATGTGTGTAATGTGTGTAATGTGTGTGATGTGTGTAATGTGTGTGATGTGTGTAATATGTGTGATGTGTGTGATGTGTGTAATGTGTGTAATATGTGTGGTGTGAGTAATGTGTATAATGTGTGTGATGTGTGTGATGTGTGTAATGTGTGTAATGTGTGAAATGTGTATAATGTGTGTAATGTGTATAATGTGTGTATAATGTGTGTGTAATGTGTGTGAAGTGTGTAATGTGTGTAATGTGTGTGATGTGTGTAATGTGTGTGATGTGTGTAATGTGTGTAATGTGTGTGATGTGTGTGATGTGTGTAATGTGTATAATGTGTGTGGTGTGTGTAATATGTGTAATGTGTGTGATGTGTGTGATGTGTGTGATGTTTGCGATGTGTGTAATGTGTGTGATGTGTGTTATGTGTGTAATGTGTGTGATGTGTGTGGTGTGTGTACTGTGTGTGATGTGTGTAATGTGTGTGATGTGTGAGATGTGTGTAATGTGTGTGATGTGTGTGATGAGTTTGATGTGTGTGATGTGTGTAATGTGTGTGATGTGTGTACTGTGTGTGATGTGTGTAATGTGTGTGATGTGTGTGATGTGTGTACTGTGTGTGATGTGAGTGATGTGTGTGATGTGTGTGATGTGTGTAATGTGTGTGATGTGTGTAATGTGTGTTATGTTTGTAATGTTGTGATGTAATGTTATGTAATGTGTGTAATGTTTGTAATGTTTGTAATGTTGTGTTGTTATGTTTGTAAAAATTGAGTGATGCTGAAAAGCTGGTTCACGCATTCGTTTCCTCCCGACTGGATTACTGTAACTCACTTCTCATCGGGATCCCTGATAAAAGTCTTCAAAGACTTCAGTATGTCCAAAACAGTGCTGCAAGGATCCTGATGAGAGTTCGTAAACACGAACACATCACCCCTGTTCTTCATTCCCTTCATTGGCTTCCCATCTCCACCAGGATTGATTATAAGATCTCTCTCCTCACTCACCAGTGCATCCATGGTAACGCACCCCCCTACCTGAAAGAACTACTCGCCCCACTGACCTCAACACCATCCCTCCGTTCTACCCAGTCATACCGCCTCCTCCTTCCCCGGACTAAGCTCAGCACCATGGGAGATCGGGCCTTCTGTTCTGCTGCCCCTCGTCTGTGGAATGCCCTCCCTGACCATCTGAGGGCTCCACAGACGACTGACACATTTAAAAAAGGACTTAAAACTTTCCTTTTTAGCAGAACCTATAACTGTAATTGACATTAATGCTTTTGGTCACGTTTTTGTATAGTTATTATTATTATTTATTTATTTTTTATTGATGCTTTTATCTGCTTTTGCCTTGTAGCACTTTGAGATTTGATCCAAATGTAAAGTGCATTATAAATTAAATGTATTATTATTATTATTATTATAATGTGTGTGATGTGTGTAATATGTGAAAAGTGATGTGTGTAATGTGTGTGATGTGTGTGATGTGTGTAATGTGTGTGATGTGTGTGATGTGTGTAATGTGTGTGATGTGTGTGATGTGTGTCATGTGTGTAATGTGTGTCATGTGTGTAATATGTGTCATGTGTATAATGTGTGTGGTGTGTGTGATGTGTGTGATGTGTGTAATGTGTGTAATACGTGCGGTGTGAGTAATGTGTATAATGTGTGTGATGTGTGTAATGTGTGTAATGTGTGTAATGTGTATAATGTGTGTAATGTGTATAATGTGTGTGTAATGTTTGTGATGTGTGTAATGTGTGTGATGTGTGTAATGTGTGTAATGTGTGTGATGTGTGTAAGTGATGTGTGTAGTGTCTGTGATGTGTGTAATGTGTGTGATGTGTGTGATGTGTGTGATGTGTGTGATGTGTGTGATGTGTGTGATGTGTGTGATGTGTGTGATGTGTGTAATATGTGTGATGTGTATAATGTGTGTGGTGTGTGTGATGTGTTTGATGTGTGTCATGTGTGTAATATGTGCGGTGTGAGTAATGTGTATAATGTGTGTGATGTGTGTAATGTGTGTAATGTGTATAATGTGTATAATGTGTGTATAATGTGTGTGATGTGTGTAATGTGTGTAATGTGTGTGATGTGTGTAATGTGTGTAATGTGTGTGATGTGTGTAATGTGTGTGATGTGTGTAATGTGTGTGATGTGTGTAATATGTGTAATGTGTGTGATGTGTGTGATGTTTGCGATGTGTGATGTGTGTAATGTGTGTAGTGTGTGTTATGTGTGTAATGTATGTGATGTGTGTGATGTGTGTGATGTGTGTGATGTGTGTACTGTGTGTGATGTGTGTGATGTGTGTGATGTGTGTGATGTGTGTACTGTGTGTGATGTGTGTACTGTGTGTGATGTGTGTGATGTGTGTAATGTGTGTGATGTGTGTGATGTGTGTGATGTCTGTAATGTGTTTGATGTGTGTAATGTGTGTGATGTGTGTGATGTGTGTAATGTGTGTAATGTGTGTGATGTGTGTGATGTGTGTAATGTGTATAATGTGTGTGGTGTGTGTAATGTGTGTGATGTGTGTAATCTGTGTGATGTGTGTAATGTGCGTGATGTGTGTAATGTGTTTAATGTGTGTGATGTGTGTGATGTGTGTAATGTGTGTGATGTGTGTGATGTTTGTGATGTGTGTGATGTGTGTGATGTGTGTACTGTGTGTGATGTGTATAATGTGTGTATAATGTGTGTGATGTGTGTAATGTGTGTGATGTGTGTAATGTGTGTGATGTGTGTGATGTGTGTAATGTGTGTGTTGTGTGTGATGTTTGTGATGTGTGTGATGTGTGTGATGTGTGTACTGTGTGTGATGTGTGTGATGTGTGTGATGTGTGTGATGTGTGTGATGTCTGTAATGTGTGTGATGTGTGTAATGTGTGTGATGTGTGTGATGTGTGTAATGTGTGTGATGTGTGTGATGTGTGTGATGTGTGTAATGTGTATAATGTGTGTGGTGTGTGTAATGTGTGTGATGTGTGTAATCTGTGTGATGTGTGTGATGTGTGTCATGTGTGTCATGTGTGTAATATGTGCGGTGTGAGTAATGTGTATAATGTGTGTGATGTGTGTGATGTGTGTAATGTGTGTAATGTGTGTAATGTGAATAATGTGTGTAATGTGTGTGATGTGTATAATGTGTGTGATGTGTGTAACGTGTGTAATGTGTGTGATGTGTGTGCTGTGTGTGATGTGTGTCATGTGTGTAATGTGTGTCATGTGTGTATTATGTGTCATGTGTGTAATGTGTGTGATGTGTGTAATATGTGTCATGTGTATGTGTGTGGTGTGTGTGATGTGTGTGATGTGTGTAATGTGTGTAATATGTGCGGTGTGAGTAATGTGTATAATGTGTGTGATGTGTGTGATGTGTGTAATGTGTGTAATGTGTGTAATGTGTGTCATGTGTGTCATGTGTGTAATATGTGCGGTGTGAGTAATGTGTGTGATGTGTGTGATGTGTGTAATGTGTGTGATGTGTGTGATGTGTATAATGTGTGTGATGTGTGTAACGTGTGTAATGTGTGTGATGTGTGTGCTGTGTGTGATGTGTGTCATGTGTGTAATGTGTGTCATGTGTGTATTATGTGTCATGTGTGTAATGTGTGTCATGTGTGCAATATGTGTCATGTGTATAATGTGTGTGGTGTGTGTGATGTGTGTGATGTGTGTAATGTGTGTAATATGTGCGGTGTGAGTAATGTGTATAATGTGTGTGAGGTGTGTGATGTGTGTAATGTGTGTAATGTGTGTAATGTGTATAATGTGTGTAATGTGTATAATGTGTGTGTAATGTTTGTGATGTGTGTAATGTGTGTGATGTGTGTAATGTGTGTAATGTGTGTGATGTGTGTGATGTGTGTAAGTGATGTGTGTAATGTCTGTAATGTGTGTAATGTGTGTGATGTGTGTGATGTGTTTGATGTGTGTAAAGTGTGTGATGTGTGTGATGTGTGTACTGTGTGTGATGTGTGTTATGTGTGTGATGTCTGTGATGTGTGTGATATGTGTACTGTGTGTGATGTGTGTAATGTGTGTGATGTGTGTGATGTCTGTAATGTGTTTGATGTGTGTAATGTGTGTGATGTGTGTGATGTGTGTAATGTGTGTAATGTCTGTGATGTGTGTGATGTGTATAATGTGTGTGGTGTGTGTAATGTGTGTGATGTGTGTAATCTCTGTGATGTGTGTAATGTGCGTGATGTGTGTAATGTGTTTAATGTGTGTGATGTGTGTGATGTGTGTAATGTGTGTGATGTGTGTGATGTTTGTGATGTGTGTGATGTGTGTGATGTGTGTACTGTGTGTGATGTGTATAATGTGTGTATAATGTGTGTGATGTGTGTAATGTGTGTGATGTGTGTAATGTGTGTGATGTGTGTGATGTGTGTGATGTGTGTGATGTGTGTGATGTGTGTACTGTGTGTGATGTGTGTGATGTGTGTGATGTGTGTGATGTCTGTAATGTGTGTGATGTGTGTAATGTGTGTGATGTGTGTGATGTGTGTAATGTGTATAATGTGTGTGGTGTGTGTGATGTGTGTGATGTGTGTCATGTGTGTAATATGTGCGGTGTGAGTAATGTGTATAATGTGTGTGATGTGTGTGATGTGTGTAATGTGTGTAATGTGTGTAATGTGTGTGATGTGTGTAATGTGTGTGATGTGTGTAATGTGTGTGATGTGTGTGATGTGTGTGATGTTTGCGATGTGTGATGTGTGTAATGTGTGTAGTGTGTGTTATGTGTGTAATGTATGTGATGTGTGTGATGTGTGTGATGTGTGTACTGTGTGTGATGTGTGTGATGTGTGTAATGTGTGTGATGTGTGTACTGTGTGTGATGTGTGTACTGTGTGTGATGTGTGTAATGTTTGTGATGTGTGTGATGTGTGTGATGTCTGTAATGTGTTTGATGTGTGTAATGTGTGTGATGTGTGTAATGTGTGTAATGTGTGTGATGTGTGTGATGTGTGTAATGTGTATAATGTGTGTGGTGTGTGTAATGTGTGTGATGTGTGTAATCTGTGTGATGTGTGTAATGTGCGTGATGTGTGTAATGTGTTTAATGTGTGTGATGTGTGTAATCTCTGTGATGTGTGTAATGTGCGTGATGTGTGTAATGTGTTTAATGTGTGTGATGTGTGTGATGTGTGTAATGTGTGTGATGTGTGTGATGTTTGTGATGTGTGTGATGTGTGTACTGTGTGTGATGTGTATAATGTGTGTATAATGTGTGTGATGTGTGTAATGTGTGTGATGTGTGTAATGTATGTGATGTGTGTGATGTGTGTAATGTGTGTGATGTGTGTGATGTGTGTGATGTGTGTACTGTGTGTGATGTGTGTGATGTGTGTGATGTGTGTGATGTCTGTAATGTGTGTGATGTGTGTAATGTGTGTGATGTGTGTGATGTGTGTAATGTGTATAATGTGTGTGGTGTGTGTGATGTGTGTCATGTGTGTCATGTGTGTAATATGTGCGGTGTGAGTAATGTGTATAATGTGTGTGATGTGTGTGATGTGTGTAATGTGTGTAATGTGTGTAATGTGTGTGATGTGTGTAATGTGTGTGATGTGTGTGATGTGTGTGATGTTTGCGATGTGTGATGTGTGTAATGTGTGTAGTGTGTGTTATGTGTGTAATGTATGTGATGTGTGTGATGTGTGTGATGTGTGTACTGTGTGTGATGTGTGTGATGTGTGTAATGTGTGTGATGTGTGTACTGTGTGTGATGTGTGTACTGTGTGTGATGTGTGTAATGTTTGTGATGTGTGTGATGTGTGTGATGTCTGTAATGTGTTTGATGTGTGTAATGTGTGTGATGTGTGTGATGTGTGTAATGTGTGTAATGTGTGTGATGTGTGTGATGTGTGTAATGTGTATAATGTGTGTGGTGTGTGTAATGTGTGTGATGTGTGTAATCTGTGTGATGTGTGTAATGTGCGTGATGTGTGTAATGTGTTTAATGTGTGTGATGTGTGTGATGTGTGTAATGTGTGTGATGTGTGTGATGTTTGTGATGTGTGTGATGTGTGTGATGTGTGTACTGTGTGTGATGTGTATAATGTGTGTATAATGTGTGTGATGTGTGTAATGTGTGTGATGTGTGTAATGTGTGTGATGTGTGTGATGTGTGTAATGTGTGTGTTGTGTGTGATGTTTGTGATGTGTGTGATGTGTGTGATGTGTGTACTGTGTGTGATGTGTGTGATGTCTGTAATGTGTGTGATGTGTGTAATGTGTGTGATGTGTGTGATGTGTGTAATGTGTGTGATGTGTGTGATGTGTGTGATGTGTGTAATGTGTATAATGTGTGTGGTGTGTGTAATGTGTGTGATGTGTGTAATCTGTGTGATGTGTGTGATGTGTGTGATGTGTGTCATGTGTGTAATATGTGCGGTGTGAGTAATGTGTATAATGTGTGTGATGTGTGTGATGTGTGTAATGTGTGTAATGTGTGTAATGTGAATAATGTGTGTAATGTGTATAATGTGTGTATAATGTGTGTGATGTGTGTAATGTGTGTAATGTGTGTGATGTGTGTGATGTGTGTGCTGTGTGTGATGTGTGTCATGTGTGTAATGTGTGTCATGTGTGTATTATGTGTCATGTGTGTAATGTGTGTCATGTGTGTAATATGTGTCATGTGTATAATGTGTGTGGTGTGTGTGATGTGTGTGATGTGTGTAATGTGTGTAATATGTGCGGTGTGAGTAATGTGTATAATGTGTGTGATGTGTGTGATGTGTGTAATGTGTGTAATGTGTGTAATGTGTATAATGTGTGTAATGTGTATAATGTGTGTGTAATGTTTGTGATGTGTGTAATGTGTGTGATGTGTGTAATGTGTCAAATGTGTGTGATGTGTGTGATGTGTGTAAGTGATGTGTGTAATGTCTGTAATGTGTGTAATGTGTGTGATGTGTTTGTTGTGTGTAAAGTGTGTGATGTGTGTGATGTGTGTACTGTGTGTGATGTGTGTGATGTGTGTGATGTCTGTGATGTGTGTGATATGTGTACTGTGTGTGATGTGTGTAATGTGTGTGATGTGTGTGATGTGTGTGATGTCTGTAATGTGTTTGATGTGTGTAATGTGTGTGATGTGTGTGATGTGTGTAATGTGTGTAATGTGTGTGATGTGTGTGATGTGTGTGATGTGTATAATGTGTGTGGTGTGTGTAATGTGTGTGATGTGTGTAATCTGTGTGATGTGTGTAATGTGCGTGATGTGTGTAATGTGTTTAATGTGTGTGATGTGTGTGATGTGTGTAATGTGCGTGATGTGCGTGCTGTTTGTGATGTGTGTGATGTGTGTGATGTGTGTACTGTGTGTGATGTGTATAATGTGTGTATAATGTGTGTGATGTGTGTAATGTGTGTGATGTGTGTAATGTGTGTGATGTGTGTGATGTGTGTAATGTGTGTGATGTGTGTGATGTGTGTGATGTATGTACTGTGTGTGATGTGTGTGATGTGTGTGATGTGTGTGATGTCTGTAATGTGTGTGATGTGTGTAATGTGTGTGATGTGTGTGATGTGTGTAATGTGTGTGATGTGTGTGATGTGTGTGATGTGTGTAATGTGTATAATGTGTGTGGTGTGTGTAATGTGTGTGATGTGTGTAATCTGTGTGATGTGTGTGATGTGTGTCATGTGTGTCATGTGTGTAATATGTGCGGTGTGAGTAATGTGTATAATGTGTGTGATGTGTGTGATGTGTGTAATGTGTGTAATGTGTGTAATGTGAATAATGTGTGTAATGTGTATAATGTGTGTATAATGTGTGTGATGTGTGTAATGTGTGTAATGTGTGTCATGTGTGTAATGTGTGTCATGTGTGTAATATGTGTCATGTGTATAATGTGTGTGGTGTATGTGATGTGTGTGATGTGTGTAATGTGTGTAATATGTGCGGTGTGAGTAATGTGTATAATGTGTGTGATGTGTGTGATGTGTGTAATGTGTGTAATGTGTGTAATGTGTATAATGTGTGTAATGTGTATAATGTGTGTGTAATGTTTGTGATGTGTGTAATGTGTGTGATGTGTGTAATGTGTGTAATGTGTGTGATGTGTGTGATGTGTGTAAGTGATGTGTGTGATGTGTGTAATGTGTGTAATGTGTGTGATGTGTGTGATGTGTGTGATGTGTTTGATGTGTGTAATGTGTGTGATGTGTGTGATGTGTGTACTGTGTGTGATGTGTGTGATGTGTGTGATGTCTGTGATGTGTGTAATGTGTGTGATGTGTGTGATGTGTGTAATGTGTGTAATGTGTGTGATGTGTGTGATGTGTGTGATGTGTGTAATGTGTATAATGTGTGTGGTGTGTGTAATGTGTTTGATGTGTGTAATCTGTGTGATGTGTGTGATGTGTGTGATGTGTGTACTGTGTGTGATGTGTGTAATGTGTGTGATGTGTGTGATGTGAGTGATGTGTGTGATGTGTGTGATGTGTGTACTGTGTGTGATGTGTGTACTGTGTGTGATGTGTGTGATGTGTGTGATGTGTGTACTGTGTGTAATGTGTGTGATGTGTGTGATGTTTGTGATGTGTGTGATGTGTGTGATGTGTGTACTGTGTGTGATGTGTATAATGTGTGTATAATGTGTGTGATGTGTGTAATGTGTGTGATGTGTGTAATGTGTGTGATGTGTGTGATGTGTGTAATGTGTGTGATGTGTGTGATGTGTGTGATGTGTGTACTGTGTGTGATGTGTGTGATGTCTGTAATGTGTGTGATGTGTGTAATGTGTGTGATGTGTGTGATGTGTGTAATGTGTGTGATGTGTGTGATGTGTGTAATGTGTATAATGTGTGTGGTGTGTGTAATGTGTGCGATGTGTGTAATCTGTGTGATGTGTGTGATGTGTGTGATGTGTGTCATGTGTGTAATATGTGCGGTGTGAGTAATGTGTATAATGTGTGTGATGTGTGTAATGTGTGTGATGTGTGTGATGTGTGTAATGTGTGTAATGTGTGTGATGTGTGTGATGTGTGTAATGTGTGTGATGTGTGTGATGTGTGTAATGTGTATAATGTGTGTGATTTGTGTGCTGTGTGTGATGTGTGTCATGTGTGTAATGTGTGTCATGTGTGTATTATGTGTCATGTGTGTAATGTGTGTCATGTGTGTAATATGTGTCATGTGTATAATGTGTGTGGTGTGTGTGATGTGTGTGATGTGTGTAATGTGTGTAATATGTGCGGTGTGAGTAATGTGTATAATGTGTGTGATGTGTGTGATGTGTGTAATGTGTGTAATGTGTGTAATGTGTATAATGTGTGTAATGTGTATAATGTGTGTGTAATGTTTGTGATGTGTGTAATGTGTGTGATGTGTGTAATGTGTCAAATGTGTGTGATGTGTGTGATGTGTGTAAGTGATGTGTGTAATGTCTGTAATGTGTGTAATGTGTGTGATGTGTGTGATGTGTTTGTTGTGTGTAAAGTGTGTGATGTGTGTGATGTGTGTACTGTGTGTGATGTGTGTGATGTGTGTGATGTCTGTGATGTGTGTGATATGTGTACTGTGTGTGATGTGTGTAATGTGTGTGATGTGTGTGATGTGTGTGATGTCTGTAATGTGTTTGATGTGTGTAATGTGTGTGATGTGTGTGATGTGTGTAATGTGTGTAATGTGTGTGATGTGTGTGATGTGTGTGATGTGTATAATGTGTGTGGTGTGTGTAATGTGTGTGATGTGTGTAATCTGTGTGATGTGTGTAATGTGCGTGATGTGTGTAATGTGTTTAATGTGTGTGATGTGTGTGATGTGTGTAATGTGCGTGATGTGCGTGCTGTTTGTGATGTGTGTGATGTGTGTGATGTGTGTACTGTGTGTGATGTGTATAATGTGTATATAATGTGTGTGATGTGTGTAATGTGTGTGATGTGTGTAATGTGTGTGATGTGTGTGATGTGTGTAATGTGTGTGATGTGTGTGATGTGTGTGATGTATGTACTGTGTGTGATGTGTGTGATGTGTGTGATGTCTGTAATGTGTGTGATGTGTGTAATGTGTGTGATGTGTGTGATGTGTGTAATGTGTGTGATGTGTGTGATGTGTGTGATGTGTATAATGTGTGTGGTGTGTGTAATGTGTGTGATGTGTGTAATCTGTGTGATGTGTGTGATGTGTGTCATGTGTGTCATGTGTGTAATATGTGCGGTGTGAGTAATGTGTATAATGTGTGTGATGTGTGTGATGTGTGTAATGTGTGTAATGTGTGTAATGTGAATAATGTGTGTAATGTGTATAATGTGTGTATAATGTGTGTGATGTGTGTAATGTGTGTAATGTGTGTCATGTGTGTAATGTGTGTCATGTGTGTAATATGTGTCATGTGTATAATGTGTGTGGTGTATGTGATGTGTGTGATGTGTGTAATGTGTGTAATATGTGCGGTGTGAGTAATGTGTATAATGTGTGTGATGTGTGTGATGTGTGTAATGTGTGTAATGTGTGTAATGTGTATAATGTGTGTAATGTGTATAATGTGTGTGTAATGTTTGTGATGTGTGTAATGTGTGTGATGTGTGTAATGTGTGTAATGTGTGTGATGTGTGTGATGTGTGTAAGTGATGTGTGTGATGTGTGTAATGTGTGTAATGTGTGTGATGTGTGTGATGTGTGTGATGTGTTTGATGTGTGTAATGTGTGTGATGTGTGTGATGTGTGTACTGTGTGTGATGTGTGTGATGTGTGTGATGTCTGTGATGTGTGTGATGTGTGTGATGTGTGTAATGTGTGTAATGTGTGTGATGTGTGTGATGTGTGTGATGTGTGTAATGTGTATAATGTGTGTGGTGTGTGTAATGTGTGTGATGTGTGTAATCTGTGTGATGTGTGTGATGTGTGTGATGTGTGTACTGTGTGTGATGTGTGTAATGTGTGTGATGTGAGTGATGTGTGTGATGTGTGTGATGTGTGTACTGTGTGTGATGTGTGTACTGTGTGTGATGTGTGTGATGTGTGTGATGTGTGTACTGTGTGTAATGTGTGTGATGTGTGTGATGTTTGTGATGTGTGTGATGTGTGTGATGTGTGTACTGTGTGTGATGTGTATAATGTGTGTATAATGTGTGGTATGTGTGTAATGTGTGTGATGTGTGTAATGTGTGTGATGTGTGTGATGTGTGTAATGTGTGTGATGTGTGTGATGTGTGTGATGTGTGTACTGTGTGTGATGTGTGTGATGTCTGTAATGTGTGTGATGTGTGTAATGTGTGTGATGTGTGTGATGTGTGTAATGTGTGTGATGTGTGTGATGTGTGTAATGTGTATAATGTGTGTGGTGTGTGTAATGTGTGCGATGTGTGTAATCTGTGTGATGTGTGTGATGTGTGTGATGTGTGTCATGTGTGTAATATGTGCGGTGTGAGTAATGTGTATAATGTGTGTGATGTGTGTGATGTGTGTAATGTGTGTAATGTGTGTAATGTGAATAATGTGTGTAATGTGTATAATGTGTGTATAATGTGTGTGATGTGTGTAATGTGTGTAATGTGTGTGATGGTTGTGCTGTGTGTGATGTGTGTCATGTGTGTAATGTGTGTCATGTGTGTAATATGTGTCATGTGTATAATGTGTGTGGTGTATGTGATGTGTGTGATGTGTGTAATGTGTGTAATATGTGCGGTGTGAGTAATGTGTATAATGTGTGTGATGTGTGTGATGTGTGTAATGTGTGTAATGTGTATAATGTGTGTAATGTGTATAATGTGTGTGTAATGTTTGTGATGTGTGTAATGTGTGTGATGTGTGTAATGTGTGTAATGTGTGTGATGTGTGTGATGTGTGTAAGTGATGTGTAAGTGATGTGTAAGTGATGTGTGTGATGTGTTTGATGTGTGTAATGTGTGTGATGTGTGTGATGTGTGTACTGTGTGTGATGTGTGTGATGTGTGTAATGTGTATAATGTGTGTGGTGTGTGTAATGTGTGTTATGTGTGTAATCTGTGTGATGTGTGTGATGTGTGTGATGTGTGTACTGTGTGTGATGTGTGTAATGTGTGTGATGTGTGTGATGTGAGTGATGTGTGTGATGTGTGTGATGTGTGTACTGTGTGTACTGTGTGTGATGTGTGTGATGTGTGTGATGTGTGTACTGTGTGTGATGTGTGTAATGTGTGTGATGTGTGTGATGTGAGTGATGTGTGTGATGTGTGTGATGTGTTTGATGTGTGTAATGTGTGTGATTTGTGTGATGTGTGTACTGTGTGTGATGTGTGTGATGTGTGTAATGTGTATAATGTGTGTGGTGTGTGTAATGTGTGTTATGTGTGTAATCTGTGTGATGTGTGTAATGTGTGTAATGTGTGTGATGTGTGTGATGTGTGTGATGTGTTTGATGTGTGTGATGTGTGTGATGT
Source organism: Lophius americanus (assembly GCA_037951165.1). Classification (NCBI taxonomy): domain Eukaryota; kingdom Metazoa; phylum Chordata; class Actinopteri; order Lophiiformes; family Lophiidae; genus Lophius; species Lophius americanus. The sequence goes on from JBBDHG010000319.1 coordinate 834,092, forward strand.
GTGTGATTTGTGTGATGTGTGTGATGTGTGTAATGTGTGTGATGTGTGTGATTTGTGTGATGTGTGTGATGTGTGTAATGTGTGTGATGTGTGTGATGTGTGTACTGTGTGTGATGTGTGTGATGTGTGTGATGTGTGTGATGTGTGTAATGTGTGTAATGTGTGTGATGTGTGTAATGTGTGTACTGTGTGTGATGTGTGTAATGTGTGTGATGTGTGTGATGTGTGTGATTTGTGTGATTTGTGTGATGTGTGTGATGTGTGTGATGTGTGTAATGTGTGTGATGTGTGTACTGTGTGTAATGTGTGTAATGTGTGTGATGTCTGTGATTTGTGTGATGTGTGTAATGTGTGTGATGTGTGTAATGTGTGTGATGTGTGTGATGTGTGTGATGTGTGTACTGTGTGTGATGTGTGTAATGTGTGTGATGTGTGTGATGTGTGTGATTTGTGTGATGTGTGTAATGTGTGTGATGTGTGTAATTTGTGTGATGTGTGTGATGTGTGTGATGTGTGTACTGTGTGTGATGTGTCTAATGTGTGTGATGTGTGTGATGTGTGTGATTTGTGTGATGTGTGTAATGTGTGTGATGTGTGTGATGTGTGTGATGTGTGTGATTTGTGTAATGTGTGTAATGTGTGTAATGTGTGTGATGTGTGTAATGTGTGTGATGTGTGTGATGTGTGTGATTTGTGTGATGTGTGTGATGTGTGTAATGTGTGTGATGTGTGTGATTTGTGTAATGTGTGTGATGTGTGTAATGTGTGTGATGTGTGTGATGTGTGTACTGTGTGTGATGTGTGATATGTGTGTGATGTGTGTGATGTGTGTAATGTGTGTAATGTGTGTGATGTGTGTAATGTGTGTAATGTGTGTACTGTGTGTGATGTGTGTAATGTGTGTGATGTGTGTGATTTGTGTGATGTGTGTGATGTGAGTAATGTGTATAATGTGTGTGATGTGTGTGATGTGTGTAATGTGTGTAATGTGTGTAATGTGTATAATGTGTGTAATGTGTATAATGTGTGAAATGTTTGTGATGTGTGTAATGTGTGTAATGTGTGTGATGTGTGTGATGTGTGTAAGTGATGTGTGTAATGTCTGTAATGTGTGTAATGTGTGTGATGTGTGTGATGTGTTTGATTTGTGTAAAGTGTGTGATGTGTGTGATTTGTGTACTGTGTGTGATGTGTGTGATGTGTGTGATGTATGTGATGTGTGTGATATGTGTACTGTGTGTGATGTGTGTAATGTGTGTGATGTGTGTGATGTGTGTGATGTGTGTGATGTGTGTACTGTGTGTGATGTGTGTGATGTGTGTAATGTGTATAATGTGTGTGATGTGTGTAAGTGATGTGTAAGTGATGTGTAAGTGATGTGTGTGATGTGTGTGATGTGTGTGATGTGTGTACTGTGTGTGATGTGTGTGATGTGTGTAATGTGTATAATGTGTGTGGTGTGTGTAATGTGTGTTATGTGTGTAATCTGTGTGATGTGTGTGATGTGTGTGATGTGTGTACTGTGTGTGATGTGTGTAATGTGTGTGATGTGTGTGATGTGAGTGATGTGTGTGATGTGTGTGATGTGTGTACTGTGTGTGATGTGTGTACTGTGTGTGATGTGTGTGATGTGTGTGATGTGTGTGATGTGTGTACTGTGTGTGATGTGTGTAATGTGTGTGATGTGTGTGATGTGAGTGATGTGTGTGATGTGTGTGATGTGTTTGATGTGTGTAATGTGTGTGATGTGTGTGATGTGTGTACTGTGTGTGATGTGTGTGATGTGTGTAATGTGTATAATGTGTGTGGTGTGTGTAATGTGTGTTATGTGTGTAATCTGTGTGATGTGTGTAATGTGTGTAATGTGTGTGATGTGTGTGATGTGTGTGATGTGTTTGATGTGTGTGATGTGTGTGATGTGTGTGATGTGTGTAATGTGTGTGATGTGTGTGATTTGTGTGATGTGTGTGATGTGTGTAATGTGTGTGATGTGTGTGATGTGTGTACTGTGTGTGATGTGTGTGATGTGTGTGATGTGTGTGATGTGTGTAATGTGTGTGATGTGTGTAATGTGTGTAATGTGTGTACTGTGTGTGATGTGTGTAATGTGTGTGATGTGTGTGATGTGTGTGATTTGTGTGATTTGTGTGATGTGTGTGATGTGTGTGATGTGTGTAATGTGTGTGATGTGTGTACTGTGTGTAATGTGTGTAATGTGTGTGATGTCTGTGATTTGTGTGATGTGTGTTATGTGTGTGATGTGTGTAATGTGTGTGATGTGTGTGATGTGTGTACTGTGTGTGATGTGTGTAATGTGTGTGATGTGTGTGATGTGTGTGATTTGTGTGATGTGTGTAATGTGTGTGATGTGTGTAATTTGTGTGATGTGTGTGATGTGTGTGATGTGTGTACTGTGTGTGATGTGTCTAATGTGTGTGATGTGTGTGATGTGTGTGATTTGTGTGATGTGTGTAATGTGTGTGATGTGTGTGATGTGTGTGATGTGTGTGATTTGTGTAATGTGTGTAATGTGTGTAATGTGTGTGATGTGTGTAATGTGTGTGATGTGTGTGATGTGTGTGATTTGTGTGATGTGTGTGATGTGTGTAATGTGTGTGATGTGTGTGATTTGTGTAATGTGTGTGATGTGTGTAATGTGTGTGATGTGTGTGATGTGTGTACTGTGTGTGATGTGTGATATGTGTGTGATGTGTGTGATGTGTGTAATGTGTGTAATGTGTGTAATGTGTGTGATGTGTGTAATGTGTGTAATGTGTGTACTGTGTGTGATGTGTGTAATGTGTGTGATGTGTGTGATTTGTGTGATGTGTGTGATGTGAGTAATGTGTATAATGTGTGTGATGTGTGTGATGTGTGTAATGTGTGTAATGTGTGTAATGTGTATAATGTGTGTAATGTGTATAATGTGTGTAATGTTTGTGATGTGTGTAATGTGTGTAATGTGTGTGATGTGTGTAAGTGATGTGTGTAATGTCTGTAATGTGTGTAATGTGTGTGATGTGTGTGATGTGTTTGATGTGTGTAAAGTGTGTGATGTGTGTGATTTGTGTACTGTGTGTGATGTGTGTGATGTGTGTGATGTCTGTGATGTGTGTGATATGTGTACTGTGTGTGATGTGTGTAATGTGTGTGATGTGTGTGATGTGTGTGATGTGTGTGATGTCTGTAATGTGTTTGATGTGTGTAATGTGTGTAATGTGTGTGATGTGTGTGATGTGTGTAATGTGTGTGATGTGTGTGATGTGTGTAATGTGTGTGATGTGTGTGATGTGTATGTGTGTGATGTGTGTACTGTGTGTGATGTGTGTACTGTGTGTGATGTGTGTAATGTGTGTGATGTGTGTGATGTGTGTGATTTGTGTAATGTGTGTAATGTGTGTGATGTGTGTAATGTGTGTGATGTGTGTGATGTGTGTGATTTGTGTGATGTGTGTGATGTGTGTGATGTGTGTAATGTGTGTGATGTGTGTGATTTGTGTAATGTGTGTGATGTGTGTAATGTGTGTGATGTGTGTGATGTGTGTACTGTGTGTGATGTGTGTGATGTGTGTGAGTGTGTGTGTGTATGTGTGTAATGTGTGTAATGTGTGTGATGTGTGTAATGTGTGTAATGTGTGTGATGTGTGTAATGTGTGTGATGTGTGTGATGTGTGTGATTTGTGTGATGTGTGTGATGTGTGTGATGTGTGTAATGTGTGTGATGTGTGTACTGTGTGTAATGTGTGTAATGTGTGTGATGTGTGTGATTTGTGTGATGTGTGTAATGTGTGTGATGTGTGTAATGTGTGTGATGTGTGTGATGTGTGTGATGTGTGTACTGTGTGTGATGTGTGTAATGTGTGTGATGTGTGTGATGTGTGTGATTTGTGTGATGTGTGTAATGTGTGTGATGTGTGTAATGTGTGTGATGTGTGTGATGTGTGTGATTTGTGTAATGTGTGTAATGTGTGTAATGTGTGTGATGTGTGTGATGTGTGTGATGTGTGTGATGTGTGTGATGTGTGTAATGTGTGTGATGTGTGTGATTTGTGTAATGTGTGTGATGTGTGTAATGTGTGTGATGTGTGTGATGTGTGTACTGTGTGTGATGTGTGTGATGTGTGTGATGTGTGTAATGTGTGTAATGTGTGTAATGTGTGTGATGTGTGTAATGTGTGTAATGTGTGTACTGTGTGTGATGTGTGTAATGTGTGTGATGTGTGTGATTTGCGTGATGTGTGTGATGTGTGTGATGTGTGTAATGTGTGTGATGTGTGTGATGTGTGTACTGTGTGTAATGTGTGTAATGTGTGTGATGTGTGTGATTTGTGTGATGTGTGTAATGTGTGTGATGTGTGTAATGTGTGTGATGTGTGTGATGTGTGTGATGTGTGTACTGTGTGCGATGTGTGTAATGTGTGTGATGTGTGTGATGTGTGTGATTTGTGTGATGTGTGTAATGTGTGTGATGTGTGTAATGTGTGTGATGTGTGTGATGTGTGTGATTTGTGTAATGTGTGTAATGTGTGTGATTTGTGTGTAATGTGTGTGATGTGTGTGATTTGTGTGATGTGTGTAATGTGTGTGATGTGTGTAATGTGTGTGATGTGTGTGATGTGTGTGATTTGTGTAATGTGTGTAATGTGTGTAATGTGTGTACTGTGTGTGATGTGTGTAATGTGTGTGATGTGTGTGATGTGTGTGATTTGTGTGATGTGTGTGATGTGTGTAATGTGTGTAATGTGTGTGATGTGTGTGATGTGTGTGATTTGTGTAATGTGTGTGATGTGTGTAATGTGTGTGATGTGTGTGATGTGTGTACTGTGTGTGATGTGTGTAATGTGTGTGATGTGTGTGATGTCTGTGATTTGTGTGATGTGTGTAATGTGTGTAATGTGTGTAATGTGTGTAATGTGTGTGATGTGTGTGATGTGTGTGATTTGTGTAATGTGTGTGATGTGTGTGATGTGTGTGATGTGTGTAATGTGTGTGATGTGTGTGATGTGTGTGATTTGTGTAATGTGTGTGATGTGTGTGATGTGTGTACTGTGTGTGATGTGTGTAATGTGTGTGATGTGTGTGATGTGTGTGATTTGTGTGATGTGTGTAATGTGTGATGTGTGTAATGTGTGTGATGTGTGTATGTGTGATGTGTGTGAGTGTGTACTGTGTGTGATGTGTGTAATGTGTGTGATGTGTGTGATGTGTGTGATTTGTGTGATTTGTGTAATGTGTGTGATGTGTGTAATGTGTGTGATGTGTGTGGTGTGTAATGTGTGTGATGTGTGTGATGTGTGTGATTTGTGTAATGTGTGTGATGTGTGTGATGTGTGTACTGTGTGTAATGTGTGTGATGTGTGTGATGTGTGTGATTTGTGTAATGTGTGTGATGTGTGTGATTTGTGTAATGTGTGTGATGTGTGTGATGTGTGTAATGTGTGTGATGTGTGTGATGTGTGTGATGTGTGTGATGTGTGTGATTTGTGTAATGTGTGTGATGTGTGTGATGTGTGTAATGTGTGTGATGTGTGTGATGTGTGTGATGTGTGTGATTTGTGTAATGTGTGTGATGTGTGTGATGTGTGTAATGTGTGTGATGTGTGTGATGTGTGTGATGTGTGTGATTTGTGTAATGTGTGTGATGTGTGTGATGTGTGTAATGTGGTGTGATGTGTGTGATGTGTGTGATGTGTGTGATGTGTGTGATGTGTTCTACATCCTGCTATAATTAAACCTATCAACTGATATTAAAAGAAGAAAAATATGTTGACAGAGTCAAAGAAC